>VZSC01007024.1:5755-23268 GCA_013398225.1 Steatornis caripensis | reverse complement strand
AAAAAAAAAAAAAAAAAAAAAAAAAAAAAAAGGTAAGATTTCTACACTCACCATACATTTGCTGAAGTCATTCGGATCCACCCCAGGCAATGCTCTCATCAGCAGAGGTAGCATGTGTGTTGGACCTTCAGGAAACCACTTCCCCCCAGACACCAGACTACGAGCTACTCCAATTACACAGCTTAAAGTAGCTGTGAGCTGATGAGGTTCTGTCAATGTTTCAAGTGCAGGATATGTTCTGTAAGGTTTAAGAGCAGTCATATTAGGAACAATAATGTTTCTAAAGTTTTCAATGAAACTAAAAGTGGATTGCACATGTTATTTTCTATAGAAAGGGTACAAAATTTCTGTGAAAAGAATTCATGTAAATCAATGGTTCCAAAATTTTTTTCTAATCTTTTTCCTATAGACTTCACACTGCTGTATATTAGACAACGTTCCTTTCATTTGATCAGTCCTATTCACAAAAAATTCAGGACTAAATAATTTGTTAGCAGTTACAGCACTGGAAGTAATAACCACACAGGCTCCTAGATTCAAAGCTGTGATGACTTTCATATTTGAACTTTTAAGGTAATGCAAGCTGTGTACTTAAAAGTGCAAGGTTCTTGTGGCAAGCATGAAAACTTGCCTGCCTTAACTGCCTCTAAACAGATAACGGATATATTACTTAACATTAAAGTCCGTACCTTTTTTATAAAAATCTGTTAAGTTAGTGTAGAAAAAGGTTTGAAAATCACAGCAAGTACTTTTTAGCAAACTGCGTAACACTTCCTACTGTTTGAACCATAGCTTGTTGATAACAAGAGCCATAGTGCTATCCCTGCCCTACGTCATTCAAAGCACAAAGGACCTACAAATACTCAACAAAATTAATTCCAAACTGCAGCCAAGGCAAACATACCAGTGATAGTTTGAACTATTGAGCAGACATTCAGTCTGCTCTCAAAACAGTAGAAGTACTCATAGCCAAAACGGGTGTCCATTGCTGTCCTTAGAACTGCTATGCTTGAAATGTTTTCACATAAGAGCAGATTTACCAAGTTTTCACAAAGAGTTGAGTCAGTAAGGTATGGAACTCGGGAAGGGCTCTTCAAGAAAAACTCATTTCTCCACTGTTTTTACAATGAGTTGTTAAAGTACAAAAAGACCGCCTAACAGGGGAAACGTGCACAGGGACCGGGAAGACAGCTTTTCATTGGGGCAGGAAGGAGTTACATTTTCTTTTGGAATTTCAGGCACCGGGAATTTCACACGGGCGTCTACTTCAGTGATTTGCTTACCAAGTCAGAAGCATGACAGTAATGTTAAACAATCTGTAACTGTAACACTCTCCGACACAAAACAGAAACATAAAACTTACACTTATTACTACACACACACCCAATAGCATCATTTATATTCGGGCCCAATTGAAAGCTAGGGAGAAAGCACGAGGTGGCTCATGAATAAAGGGTATAAAGTTGCTTTTTCAACTGATCCGCCCATCTGATACAAAATGCTAACAGAAATGCAAACCACTTGAGGACTACCCTATATTGCACAAGCTATGAACAACTCCCAGAACTATTCCATTTGCCAGGTGTTTAAAAACACAACAAATCAAAACCAAAGTCCTCCCTCACTCCCTGTTCTGACTCAGGTCATTGCCTGGGGGTGTGCATTAGCAGCTCCTGTCACTGCAAGCATTCTTTCGCAGCAAGGAAACGGCTTATCATTTAATATGACTGCTTCGCATATTTATTTGTTGGGAAGGGAACAGGGAAGTGGTTATGTTTCTGCAGAACTTACTTCTCAAGTACCGGTGGAATTACTAATTCAGGACGCATCAGTGCAAGGTTCTGCAGGGCTTGGGCAGCCTCCAGGCTTCCAGTTTTACTAAACATAGCCAGAAGAACTGGTTGAATAATGCATTCTACAAAGTCTGTAACATCCTGATCAGTAAGTTTGTGAGTGTCAGGCACAGGAGTTAACCAGGTCATTTTCTTATAGCGCTCACGATGCAGCCTTCTGACAACACCACTGGGTAACCTTTGAAGTAGTTTCATCAGTTTGTTCTGTTGAATACACAAGAAATGCTATTCAATTACTTGACAACAGCAGAATCTGAGCTGTTTAGTGTACAATAGACAATTAATAAGCCAGTATATTATCAACTGCAATAAAAGAAAACTCAGAAAAGCTCTAGAATACAATGTTCACAATTTGTCATTAAACTTGTTCACAAAATATTAGCAGTTATGCTCCCAGCACTATGCCTTACGATTTAAAAAAATCCATATAAAAGGATATAGTCAAGAATCAAGATTACTTACCAGTAATTACGACATCTTTAAGAGCATTCTCTGCATATTCACATGTAAGCAAATATCCTATTGTAGAACAAGTCAGCGCCTTCGGCGCTGCTTTGACCAGCCCTGCTACTTTAATCTGTACTTTCTACTAGCTATCACAGGGAGATGCTTACACTCTCTAGCAGAAGACTCTGCTAGATACGCTATCAAAAAGCTATGCTTCATCAAACTAGATATGCATTAAAAATCTTTTTTGCTGTGGTTAATCAAAACTAGATTTTGCTAACTTCTTGACAGTAGGTCAATAATGCAAAACCCATGTGACAAGTAATGCTGATGCTGTGTATCACCCTCCTTTAAAGTGCCAACTTCTTTTTCCCAGCCTTATATGAATTAGATGCCTAGTTTTGGACTTCTAAATTGCACTTGGGTAAGATGTTTGAAGAATACTCCCATTAGCTGTGGTTCTGACATCAGACTAAAAGTATGATTTGAATGACAGCGCAATGACGTATCTTGAAAATTAAAGTCCCAAAACATTACAAACCAACAGAATCTGGCAGTTGGAGCACATAGGGCATCTACCAACATGGCTGACTTGACAGGTTTGACCGTCAAAATCACAGCCAAAGTTATTGTCTTGACATGCAAAAAACTCACCAGCCAGCGCCCATTATTTGAAGGATGGTAAAAAGAGGCAATGCTATTGAACAATCCAGACAAGTGCTTCTGCACTAGTTTACTTGGTCCACCCTGTAAAAATAAAGCACAGAATTTCATTACACAGGGTAAGTTAAAATGAACAGGTAACACAGTAGCACAACATACAAGCGAGCACTCTCACCACAGCAATACCTCAAAGCATCAAACCACATCTGCAAATTCCCTCCCTCCCCCACCCTCAGCTCAGCACTAAGTAGCAAGTTCTCTCCATGTGATCTGATGAGGTTCACTCTAAGAGAGTCATTCAATTGTTCAGCACGTCCCAAGTGTGTATCCAGTGGCACCTGCAGCTGGATCTTCGTTTCCATAATGCCACAGAGAGCGGCTGTGAAATAAACCTTTCCATCCACATTCCAAACTGACAATGAAACAACATACTTTAAAGCAAATCTTGTGCAAAAGATAGCCTAAAACAACGCTCTGCAGTGAGCTAAACAGAACAAACGTTAATTTTAATTACATGCTTGCTTAAAGCTTTGCATTAGTTTTTGTTTCATTTTATGAAAAAGTTACTGACCATCATGGCTGTGATCCACATTACTGCATGTCCTACATCATAAGCATTTGTTAAGAATCTTGGAACAACAACTTGATTGCTTCCCACCGGAAGATTTAAACTCCTCAAAATTCTGGTAAAAATCTGAAAAAAGAAAAAAAATGGCATTAATTCATTTTCTAATCAAAAGGTGTTTGGTGGTTTTGGGGTTTTTTAAAACAATGTAACTGCTATGATCATCTTTAAAAAAACCCATAAGCTGAAAAAGTCAGAGGTCATATATACTATTTATCAAAAGAATATCATTATGGGGCATCTCCACAAGAACATGGGATTAGTTACACAATCAGATAACATTGGTACAGTTCGGTATGTTGTTGGTTTGGTTTTGAGTCAGGTGATAACAGTAACAACTGTCAATGTTGTCTGTTACAAAAGGATGGCTCAAATCTCCAAAGTTAAAACTTAGGTCTTCAAATGAATGCACCTAATTTGAAAAACTGGGCTGCTGCAGTATAAGATGCGTACAGGGAATATGAATTATTCTTAGCATAGTGACACTGAAGACTTATCTCAAAGTAAACAAAATAGTTTCATAAAATGAGAAATGTTACCTTTGGTACATACGGATCCCAGTCTATGTACCCAATGTTGTCAGTGGCCAAGCGAGCAAAAAGATTTACTAGATGCTGAAAACAACCACAAAAGAGGGAGATATTCGTTAGAATATATTTACAATAAAAGATGCACAAACCCCTCAATCTTCTTTACAGATGCAAGATAAAAGCTACCCATGGCACTAAGGCACTTGTAAAGGGAGATTTCACTCTATCAGAAGCCACCAATACCATATTTCATAACGCAGCTGAATTCCTACCTTCAGGAGTTACTCGTCTGAGCACTTACAAAGCAGGTAACTGTGATCTCTAAGTTCTGGGATAGGCAGCCTGTCAGAATATAGAAGCCTACCTCTTAAATTTTTTTGTGAAAATGTAAAGATGTACTAACAGCACTTTTAGAAGGTATACTCAAATTCACCTTTCCCTCATGCTCTGTGAATTAACATGAAAGGCAGAATGCATTCACTACCATTTTAATTCTCTAACATTTATTGTTAGAACAACTCTCAAGAACAGTAGGTAAACAACAGACAAACTTATACTTGAGCTATATGTCATCAAAGACTTCAGCTTTTGCTAAGAAATATCTTTTCCCCTTCTTAAACTGCTTCCAGAGACCACAAGACTCCTGGTAGTAGCTTACAGAAAGACACAGGTACTACGCTACAGAGTCCTTTGAACGCTACCACCATTTTATCAACTGGGCGTAGCAGACTATTCTCTGTGGTGAACGTGTGGAACAAACTCCAGGTGACAGTTAGTAGAGGGTTTTCCCAGCAAACCCACAACACAGCTTAAGCAAAGCAAAAAACTCAGAACAGGCTCTAGCTCGGCAATTTCATCAACTTCTCCAACAGAAACCTGCTACCTACTTTCACAGCCTTTGCATTGAGGACTAGTTGGATTGGTCACTGGAAAACGTCCTAAGGAACACTCTGAAGAATGAGACCCTAATAACACACACATTAGGAATCCTCTCATGTACAAGAATTAAACAGAGAGGATCTGTAGAAGATAGGAGATTTGGGAAGAGAATAAACAGGTATGCAAAATCAAACTACTTTCTGGCAAGGGAAAGGACCCTGCACTATCCACTTCGGCTGCCATCACGGTTCTTGATAACGTTGATCAGAAAGTGACACGCCATGCACACATCCCACAGTAACTCTTGAGCTGGAGCAGCTTAACAAGCACTTACGATTGTCAATTCACCTTATGGTGCTTCCTCACTAGTAGAGCTCTCTCATGTGAGCTGAGAGTGAATACTGGCCTAAAACAACATCTATACATAGACACTGAAGAAAATTCAACCAACGCATCCTGAAGGACTATTTAGCTTCTGCAGGATCCACCCTACTTAAAGTGTGCTTGCCAGTGCTGATGGCTGTCACATTTGTAAGCTTTGGTTTATACACATCTGTGGCTTGTAAAGGTCACAGGCATTAGCTGTCAGATGGGACGGCAGTACCTGACTATCAATGAAGAATTAAGATACTCCATTGCCAGAAGACAGTCTCAGGAGTCCAAAAGGGAACCGAAAGATGTTCTCGGTTACCAGGACTAAACAAAAAACGAGATGAAGACTCACTCTCATATCCTGATCGTGAAAAAGCACATAATTCACCAACACTCCTTTTATGAGCTTGTCCAAATAGAAAAATACCTATCAGGTCTCCAAGAGCCTTGATGCTTCTTATCAGTATCTTGAAGCTACGGCGAAGCCAAACGGAAGGGCCTTAAATAATCCTAACTCAGAGACAGACATTCACAGAAGAACAGTTCACCTCTCAGACTGAAGGACATGATAGCTTTGGGAAACCCACAAATTCAATTTGGGACAGTCACATCTGACACAGCCTGAAGACAAGTGTTACACTTTCTTAAATGATCTATCTTTTTTGTTTGATACTAGGAAATACCCCCTGAAAAAAACCCTTACCATCCACAAAGGCAACTGATTCTATTGCTCCCCTTCAAACAGCAAGTCTAACTCCTGCCAAAGCAAGCTGAGAAAAAGCTTGCAGCATACAGAGGCTTAAATTGGATTGCATAGTCACAACCCACATGTCTAATTATTTGCATCCAAGCTTGTTGAAATGAACAAGTCTGCCCTTAAGAAGTGGACAAGACAGCAAAGGAAACAAGAAGTGAAAGCTCTGAGGAAAAAATGAAATTGTTTGGGCCTTCTGAGCAAACTGTCAGAATACAGTAGAAGAGGGAAAAAATATCAGAAAGAACTTATGAAAGAGTGTTGATGATTATTTGTTAGACTGTTTGACAGAAACAAACCGAAGTATGACATTAAAGTGTAGGCTGTCAGCTTTCTGTCAGAAATAGTAGACAGAATTGTGATTTTTTTGGATAGCCATCAGAAAGATGCAAAAGCGTCTACTGACAATCTCAAAACTTTGGCAATCACCCCTGTTCAAATCTGGACAATTGCCAATGGTTGGAACAAAGACTGTCTTCCTTTATTTGTGATGAAACATAACTCAAACCAGAAAGACCTACACACAAGCCTTTTCACAAAGAAATTGCCAGAAACGGGATGTGCTGCAAATGTAGCATTCAATGGTGTTTGGGAAATCACCTTTCTCCAAAGACACTGAGAAGTCCTCCTTGTGTATACAGGCAGGAGATTAGTAACAGGAGCCAGATGGTCAATGAGCTTATGTTCATACTGAGTACGGACAAAATCTGGTAATACGCCAAGTTTCACTGCAGTAAAGCCAAGGCACAGGCCAGCTGACACCAGTAGCACCTAAGCTGCTGGTGATGCTGTCTCAAGAATGAGATTTTATTTCCCAAGTTCGTATCTAGTCACACGAGACACCCAAAAAAGGCAGCCAGGTACATGGTAGACTATTTTCCTTGAAAGATACAGCCCAATGGTATTTTTGGCCAAGGGGAGTACACATCCTTTACTGTATCTAAAATAAAGATGACAACAACTCATTGCAGTCAAGGCAAAGCATTACTACTCAAAATCAGGGATCATGAAACATACGTTAAGATATAACATACGGGACTTCACAGAATCATAATTTATAGAAATCACAATAGTACTTAGCATCACTGGAAAGAAAAGCTGCCTGAGCTAGCCCTTAAACAATGTTCACCAGGTGTAGTCTCATTTATACAGCCAGTAACTGCTGGCTAACAATCATGAAATTGTCTCTGTTTTCTTGTACTAGTTAAAGCAGAAGGAAAAAAGTATATCACTGTTTGACTTTGATGCCTTGCAAGCATACTGTAGGAACACTTAAATGGATTTCTTCTCGTGTAGGTGAAAAGTTAATACTTACCCCTTCCCATTGGGGAAGATTTTGAACTGACACCCAAAGGCCTATAAATTCATCAAACCAAAGCCTGCAAGAGAACAGAATCAAAATAATTATAATGTTGTGAAAGCAGCTCCCTCACTGGATATTTATCCCTCACTTTGCCACGTGGTCACAGGAACTCACCTTCCCCTCAACTCATTCAACAAGAACAGGGATCAACATGGACACACCTGTATCCTCTCACCTCCCACAGCATCCCCCCACCCCCAACTGTGATGCTGAGTTGCAGCCCTTGCTTCTTTTACCCCTTTTCATTTCTGATCCCCGCCTCTTTTCACACAAGTGTTTCACCAGGAGTTACCTTATCTGCTTCAGCTTCACCATTTCATTACATATTGCCATCCCAACACAGGTAAACCAGACGAAAATAAATCACACTTCATTTCCCGCTATCTTAAAATCTAAAATTTGTCCCTACTGACTGATGGTTACAAGTGCCATTAGCTTTTATCCTGAATTCATCTGAAGCCAAGGACGCAAACCCTCCATACAAGTCACTTACTCGAATTCACCTTTATAAGCTATACTCACTCCTTTCCTTCGAGTTTTCACTAACCCTATAGCACAAATACACTTTTAACCTAACCAGCCTAAGTAATCTCTACATGCATTAAACACCACTGGCTTACATTTCAAAGTTCAGTAGTTCTACTTTAAATAAGATCCAGATACTGCCCCATCCTGCAAATGTTTCTCCCTTACTTCTCAAGCTCATTTCCTACAGTTGCACATCTTGACAGTGAATTGTAGACCACTACGTCACAAACTCGCATTTGTAGTAACAGCTGTACTTTAATCTACACGAAGGACTCAGCAGAAGCTACTCCAAATTAAATAGAAGGTAGGACTTAAAGCTGTGCTATGGTTAATGATTTTTACTGGTGAGACTATTGCTTCAGAATTAAAGTGCATTTAACTCAATTTAGTTTGCTTTGTTGTATACTGTGTGCTTTCCTCTAGAGAAGGGAGAATTCATTAGAGAATAGGTACTAAGATTCCCCCAGGTTACTTTTACAAAAGAAGAACGCTGATAGAATTTCTGTCTTGAACTCCTTCCAAAATGCTGTTAAAAGGCACCATTCATTTTGTTGGTTGACTTCAAGTCATCCAGTAAAAGATAACTGCTTGCATTTGCAACAGAATACTACACCATCAGACGCTCAATTACACTTACTTGAAACCTTTCTGGTGAAGTTCAGGAGGAAGGGTAGTAGGTAGAAATAGTTCAAAGTAGGTAATAGCCTTTTGCATGGTAACATCAAACGGACACATTAAAGGCCTCCATTCATCTAGCATTTCCGTAGTGGCATCTTCTGGAAAATATCTGAAACCAAGGGAACCATTGAACACATGTAGACTTGGCTTTAAAGTTTGGGTCTTTTTTTAAACATTTTTAAAACTATCTACTAATTTGTCATAAATCTTAGTTTTACAGCAAAATCGTATACCCAGAGGCAACAGACAGGCAGTCCTCAACTCCACTTAACCTTTAAGAAACACACAGTTAAGATCAAGGACGTCACGGTGCATCATTTTAAGATCACGAACGTAAGAAGATTCTTGCCTTGTTGAACCAGAAAAGATTCTGTACAATGCAAAACCATTTCAATTTAAAGGCTGGTCAAAATCATACTACTACTTCTCATGTTTGATGCAATATAAAAAAGGATTACTTAAGGCACAAGGAACATGTATTAGAACATTACAAGAATACTGGTTATTTAATTTCTTTTAAAAGAAACTAAATATCCATGCAATGCGGTATTTAAAACGCGAACCAGATACAAACGTTTAGACAACATAATTACCGCAGTTGATATGGGGCCAGTTGGAAGTAATGTTATCAGTGCCCCGACCTTAAGTCAGAATTTTCAGGAGACAAATAGCACATTTTTGTTTCTAAAACACTGTGCTTCAGTGACTTTCGTATTCGTAACAGACACCAGAAAAGAAAAATCAACACTGAAAACTAAGGGGTTTTACTTAGCTACAAACCCATATATATTTGGGAGAAGTGTAAGGTTGTTTTACACTTATGTTCCTCATACTAGCAGTTTGGATTTAGAACAGCACCTCCTACAGGAACGCTCAACGGAGTGACAATGGAGTACATGAAACAACTGCTCCCATGAAATCAGATGATAACTACAAATGGCCATATGAACAGCAAATAAAGAGAACAAGCATCTTCTCTGCATCTCTGCAGTATCTGAAGCTGCTAATAAAGTCAGCGCAGACAGCAAGCATGGTTCAGGCATGTATGACATAGAATAGCAAAAGCAATGGGGGCCTTATCTCTAATATTCTGGCTTAACTATTAACAGATTTTCAACTAAGGCTGTTAATAAGAAAAAAATAATCTTCCGCTTTAAATATTATAACACGGAACATACCTGTCATTTTGTTTTAATTTTAAGCAACCAACGAACCTGAGGTACTGATCATTCATAATGCAGTGAAACAGGAAAGTCTCCACCCTCCACCCCAAACTTCTTAAACAAGTTGGGACCTCAGCCAAGGAATGACCAGTAAGGTGGGGCTTTGGGTTTTTTTGTTGTTGGTGGTGGTTTTTTAGTGGCTTTTTTTTTTTTAACCCCACTTTTCTTCCCCCTCTTAAAGTAATATTACAGCTACAGGCTTAGGAAAAAAAACCCAAACACTTACGGTCTGCAGCTCTTCACAAGTGTTTTCAGAACACTCTCTACAGAGCTGAAACAAGAAAGGAAACATCAGGGATAGTATATTACCAAATTTCAATGACAGCGTAAAATAAATAACTATTTGCTGATTTTTCCCTCAAGACCTCAAGGTAATGTTGATGCAATTAGATGTCTTCTGTGAACATGCAGTAGCTAATTGCCTTCTACACAGACCTAATAATGATTAAATTTGCTCTGCTAAACTCCTAGTTCTACTTTTCATGTACCACTCTAGAATGTACTGCGTTTTAGTGAAGAGTGAAGAATTATTATCACTTCTTACAAGTAATATCCTGCATTTCATCCATGGACAACCAGCAGAGCAAGGCAACTTCTTGCAGAAGTTGAAAACGCAAACAGAAAAAATGTGTTTATGGACTTTATAAATACTTGTAAGATAAACAAAGGCAACAGACTTCAGGAAGTTGTTATTATTAGATTCCAAACATCATATCTGTCCTTTTCAATCTGGTTTTGGTTTTTGTCCAGTGGTTCTAAGAAAGAGAAGTGAACTATCTGCAAATCAATGGTTATTCCATTAGCTTCCCTCATAATTAACAGCTGATTTTAAAAACGTTTTCATCATAGCAGAAAATTTATTTGAGAAATCATTTTAACATGAATTGTCACAGGATGCCATCAAACCACTTAAAGACTAAACCTCAGAATAAACTCAAAGAATAAAAGGGAGGGAGAAGAGAGAGAACCATAAGAGTAGTAAATTGTCACGTTCTTCAAATCTTCTGTTTATTACAAGACAAACTCAAGACTAAATTGCACTTTCAGCAAAAAACATTCCCTGAATGAAAAAAAAAAAGTTCTGGCAGAAAAACTTCCTATACTTTTCAGTTGCACTTTCTGTACTGTTAATAGAAAAACTGCATCCTTTAGTTCTTCATAAAAAAACTAACATACAGAAATGCTATTTTGATCAGAAAAAGATGATGCAAATGTATCATCTTTAGACATGTACCAAAGATCAGTTTAGGTCGATTAATTGAGACACACCAATACTGAGCATGCACACACCCGCTCTCTAGTGCTGCACAAAATAAACTGGTCCCATACAAGCCAGAAGAAATACAAAATGGATAAACCACTATTTCCCTTCAACACCTCAGCATTCACTGCAAGCCAACAAAAGCCCACCCAGCCCTCATAACATTACTTCAGTTCAAGCAGCGCTCTAGAAGATGCAAAATTCTGTACATTTTATGCAACGGTGACAGAGTAAATCCATGACCCCTCCCAGAACAAACATTTTGAGCTGACTGACAGCTTCTAAAATCTGAAGAGGAAAGGCCAGCTATTCATTAAGCAAAACTAAGATCAAACTCTGCAAGAAGCTCGTAAAGATTCTGGGTTCAAGTGAATACTGCTCTTGAAAGAGTAAGGAAACAGATAACGGTTGTTCCAAGAGTAGATAAATAAAGCATGTACCAGCAACATTCCCTAAGAGCATCAAAGATGAACATGAAAAATGTTTGTGTGACAAAAACAAAAAAGGCTATCCCCATACCATCACACTGCACTGAAGTAAACTATTGTTAAGGAGAACCTGAAGGACAGAGGAATTTTAAGAAACGCTGATGCCAGAGATCAACAACTCTTTCAAATTCACGAGTTTTCAGTCAGATCTCAGCATTTGTTAGTGGAAGGCAGCAAAGAAGAAAGATTGGAAGGGACGCTCCCTCCTGTCTTTTGATCACAAATTTAGAGTGGAAGCTAGAAAGACAAAAACAACAGACTATTTTGTACATAAGGGAACTTCCATCAAAGACACAGTTAAACTACAGATCAACTACAGAAGACACCATGTAAGACTCCCGTTTGATGACTACTAGTTAGAAAAGGACAGGACAATATAGCTAGGCAGAACAAGAGGCTGCTGGTTACTGTTTTCATTATCACTTCAAACTCCAACTTTTTAGCAGTGGCTTCTGTTCCACTTTTGGTTGGACTTTCTGCATACTCGTTAGTGCAGAATTGCTCAAAAGTACCTACAGTTACTGCACTCACAAATTTCTGTATGCTACTCTACCACTGAACCTAGCCATGGATTAATAGAGCACAACAGCAAACAACTAGATACACAAACCACATCGGATCGGATGAGCCTGCTGTAGTTTGTACTCTTGTCCTTGCTTGGGTATTAAATGCTGGCCACTTGGATAAGGGATTAAAACTTTTGTAATCAAAATATAATGAAGCCACTTACGCTGGAAGGTATCTCCTATTAATTACTGAAACAACAGTGTATTTAATGGTATAAAGAACAATTTCTCATCTCATTCATTTTTCTTTGCTTTTAGTTCCTCCTTATTACCTGAACTATCATTAGCTTATTATTATGATGTCTTGCCACATGGATATATTAAAAAACACCCAACAATACTATTAACCCCTATCACCAGTAATAATTTTGGCACTCCATGGTTACTTTCTTCTTTTGGAAAGGACATGACCATATTAATTTGTAAATCTGGTTATTTCCCCCTGCATTTTCCAAGACAAATACATTTCAGTTAAAAGAATTCACATATGAACTGACACTGTTGACTCTTACATTGTTAAAAGCAGTAAAAGCACAATTTTCAGTTTTTCAAGCCAGATTCAGGCCTTAAGTGAAATTCCAACCCTGCAGTGGACAGTCATTACAAGAGCTTAATTTAAAGACAATGACAAGAGCAACAGCTATAGTTTCACAAATTATTTTAGTGGATTTCTAATTATGGCGAGCCAAATACCAATCTCTCATCAGATTAGAACAACTAAAAATTTCTTCCTAAGGAACGCCAAACAAAGCTAAACCCACTGCAACACCATTTCCCCTTATACCAGTTTTCTGAATTCATATATGCACCAAAACTCCTGACATTGTTTTCACTGCAAAAATTCACAGTAAGCTCTCCCCATACAGAAACTTTGAATCATGCCTCACAGCTACAACGTTGTTGCTGGGTGTATTTTCCAGAACCTATTACCTCACTGCTAAAGCACTTTCCATGATTTCATCGTTTTTAATAGTAAGGTACACTTACTCAGTAACATGCACTCCTGCACCAATGCTGATTTTGTCCAAGTGCAGACACAGCAATTATTTACCTTTCATTTGATCCTTGAAATATCTATGCTGGTTAAATCAGTTAGCATATAGCCACTTTATCAGCCACTTCACACACGCTATCTTGTTCCCCAATTAGAAAGGTTTACATACAGTGCGACATTCTCATAAACAGTGGTGTAATGTTAACATTGGTTTTCCAATACAATTATTTATGCAGAAAATTACACCTGTGTGACAAGTGTTACAATCTAACAGAACATGCAGAAGATTACACATCGGCCAGAGCTGAACAAAACAAAAAGTCATTCTTACCACCTATGTAATACATTAAGCACAAATGTTTTAGGTGAAGACAAGCCTGGTCGATATGAACTGAATGTGAAAAAAAAAAATTAAAACAGCAGTTAAATTAACAGCTCTAAATCAAATCGATCAGCTTTTTAAAGTATCTCTTGACTTCCACCAAAAAAATACCCCTCAAAATTGATGTTAAAAAAAAGAAAAAAAATCACCGTATGAGAACAAATCGCACTGCATATTAAGATGGAGCATCTGATATCTAACGCAGTTAACAAAAGCTAAAAGGTTCACACAGACCATCGCAACTGATACCCTCCTCCCAGCTTAACCTTTTTTTCCCTCTTGAAAAGTCTCCTCCCCACTATGCCAGTTTCTCACACAGCAAATGAAAAGTGACCGGTCAATATCCCCACCGAGCAAAGTACACAGTCTCAGTAAGTGCTGGCATACACATGAAATAAACCAACTCAAAAAGGCTCTGCGCTTTTGGATTTTCTCTGGCAACTAGTATCTGCAATTAGCAAAATTGTGCAATTTAAGATAAACAATGCTATCTTATTTATCTTATCTTAAAAATTATTTTTCCAGCTACGTAGCCATGAGGGAAATTCAGTGTGAAGTGCTCCGTAACAAGTTACAAGGCTACATGTATTTTCTGTTCATGTCACTTCTGAGCAATAGGATCTTCCACTCAGTGAAATGAATCAGTGGTGATACTTCAACATCCCTGCAGAGAATTTTTTTACTAAAGCAAATTAATTATGTTCACCTGCATTTCTTCACATGAAGTTTCAATTCGAAGAAACATAATGAATTATCCATGTAATATCTTTTATAATCTGTAATTTATAGAGCATGACCTTCTCTAACTGGAATTATTAGGAAAATTGTACTTTTGGAAATCTGACAGATGGAGAGGGATTGGCAGCACAAAGAAAGCAAAGAAAATAAGTTATTTTTAAAACCAGTAGCATATTTCCAAAATTCTTAACCGGAAAAACACAGACTTGTCCATATCATCATTTTGGAAAAAAAAAAAAAGTGTGTGTGTACTCCCTAAGAACACATTTAATTTTCGTTATATGCATACTGATTTACACCTAGATTACTGATATTGGGAATGCCTACAGTACATACACTTAAGAACAGTACAATTTTTATGTTCCCAACCTCTGTGTTATAAACTTAAACAGCAGACATTTAACCTGAATATAGTTAAAAATTTAACACTAAATCTGTTAAACTGTGGCTTATCATTCTAAAGTTCATGAAAACCCCTGTTCCAGCATATTTAGGAATGAACTCAATCACGTTCATAAAGAGAAACGTCACCACAAACACAATTCCTTGGCAGAAGGATATACGTGATTTAGTACAATGTTGCATGCAATTACTGAAACATACTTCATGAAAATATAGGCAAAATATTTACTGGGTATCAAATTCCAGCTATTAAATGCAAATTTTGAAGTACTTTCAAGCATTAGAGGTACTTATAGCCTACCAAATGTTTTAAAAAGCAAACTTACTTGGGAAACCAATTTAATCCAAGATGTTCTGTTTTGGAGTACAATATCCTTTCCAACATTTCATAAAGCGGTCTCCATGGTAACTCTAAATCATCCCTGGAAAGCAGTTCTTTTTTCCTAATAGAAAAAAACGCAAACAAGCATTTTAGGATCAAACATTTACAGGGGCACACTGCACATCAGAATACCTAAGATCGCTGCTCTGAATTATGCTTATCTTCAGCATTTGGCACAAACTGCAGGAAGGTCAGGCAGGAAAAAAGCTTGCCACTTGCAGCATTTCTGCAGGCACAGAAGCTGTCAAGTCTTCAGCAAAAGCCTGACTAAGTGAAATAAACATTATCAAGTTGTGAGACAGTCTTCATCTTCTCCCTATTTGAGATTCACTTGGCGCTCTCAGACATTTTCTTTTCCGAAAAGGAAAAAGACCTGACACTCTTTCACTTTCAATACCACTCCTAAAGCTTTCAAAGGGGCAAGGTGTTTGCCTAATGAGAACTCTTTAACCAACATCATCTGTGCAGGGGAGATTAAGTGAAGAAACCTGTAACAGAACACACTATTACATTAAAGTATACAACAACATTAAGCAAGTGAAGTGATCAACTACTTAAGAGGCGAACCTGTCAGCAGAAATCCGTACTTACTTTAACAGGTTTATCAACAGGCGTGCAAATCCTTGCATCATGCTGATCTCCAGTTTTGGAATTGTTACCAACTCATACAACAATTTGATGAAAAGCACATGCTCTTCTCTGCTAAATTTTCTTCCATACAATCGGATGTACCTACAAACAAACCACAAGATGAGTGAGCAGTATTTTTAAACATTTCCATTCCATCTGAGAACTGAGGCAGACTTTGTCCGACTTGCTGATAATGAAACCAAAGTAAAAACCTAGTTCACAAGCAAGAACCTAAAGATACACAGCAAAGGAACATTGACAACTGAAACTAACCACAGAAAGAAAAAGAATGACCGAACAAAGTTCACAGTCTTCCAAGATTCTACAAATAGCACAACTCCGTGCTCACACCAGATACCATTAAAAAAAGGATCATATTCTTTCACCTCAGCTCAAAATGTACTAGCCATTAAATTCAGTATTTCCATATCCCCATGTATTTATTTCTCTTAAAAAACCCAAAACCACAACAACTGTCACAAGCAGCCTTATTATACCCTATCCTTTTTGCTGGGCACTTTGAGGAGACAGGATACAATCCAAAAGCTAATAAATAAAAAAAAAGTATCAACTAAAGTCCAAATCTGATAGCTTCCAGAAAGGCTGAACAATCGATTTAGACACTGAGCTTTTGTGGTGGTGTATCCCACTGCTATCCCTCATATTTACTACCTTAAAAAAGCATAGATCCATTGGGACTAACTCTGGAAGAAGTGCTTGCCGTTCTCAAGCTGAGATTGAAAAAAAGAAATACGTTTAAAGTCTTGAAAGATATTTTCCACCAGTGAAACCTTTATAAGGTTCTACTGCAGCATTTTACATGACACACAACCATAAATTACTGCTCGCCTGAGAAGCGCTTTCCATTTTATTACTGCTCCAACTATTCTTAAAGCTTCATAAGAAACCTGACTAATATGCTGTCCTCCCAAGTAGCTGTTACACAAGGCACATAAAATAACTTTGAGAAGCCTGTTCATTGTTTTTGTTTAAGATTTAGTACAGGTTGGATTGATTTGTTGCTAAATATACACCACCGGAGCATCAAGGCTTGTTCTGGTAATGTGAGGAACGCCAGATCTCACACTGCTTATTTGGTATGCAGGACAGCACACATTGCAGAATCCTACACTGGAACCACCACGCAAAAAGATTAGGAGGGAAACATCTCTAAAGGACTCCTACTTGAAAGTAACAGAGGCTAGGTAATTTTAAAGGAGCAAACATTCGCAGTTACTGACCCAACAATGAAAACAAACTGTCCTGAATTTGCTTTCTGACATCGACTCCTGCGACATTAAGGAGTTTAGTTTATTATTATATCTGTTTTAGTTTCAAATGCTTCATGCTCCTCTGTAAACTTTTATTCCTCGCAGAACTACCAGTGGAAGAACTGACTACTTGAGAACTAAAATTCAGATCCTTTAATAAAACACACTTGCACGAAGCACACTTCACAGTGACACGAGCACATGGGATTTAGACTCAATTGCTGAGTACTTTTTTCCTACTTTCCCACATTCTCATTCCTCAATTTAAAACAAAATTGTGCCTGAACTTTCAGGATCACCCACAGCTAATAATCTTACTAAAAGGAGTTAGTTTCCTTAAATACACATATACCAAGACCCCTCGCTCTTTCCTCACAGGATTTTTTTTCCAACCTTCTTCCTTCAGTTTCCTTCGAAGACACAGCGGAACAGTTGCAGGGCTCTGGCAAACTGATCATCACCCATTTTCAGGGAAGGGAGGGGA
>VZSC01007023.1:84911-124246 GCA_013398225.1 Steatornis caripensis | reverse complement strand
ATCAGTAAAGCAAAGCCTACCTCACTGGAAGGAAAAGATTGTTATCTGGTTTAGGGTTATCCAGAATTTGGGGAGGAATTGTTTGAAGAGCATAGTGTACAGTAATGAATGAAAAGTGTNAGAGCGCTTACGGCAGCTGTTGGAGATTCCATCAGTAAAGCAAAGCCTACCTCACTGGAAGGAAAAGATTGTTATCTGGTTTAGGGTTATCCAGAATTTGGGGAGGAATTGTTTGAAGAGCATAGTGTACAGTAATGAATGAAAAGTGTGGGTGCAAAGTGTAACAGCCAACTTTTTTTTTTTTGTGGAATTAGTTACAAGTACAGCGAGGGTTGGGGCAAGAAATGGTGAAGCTGGAGTTTGCCCAGTCCTCAGGAACGGAAGAAGGCTGACGTTGGTAGCATTCCGTGGCTTCAGTAACTTCTCGTTCCTGGAAACGAAATGAGACGTGAGTTAAGAATGAAGGATGAGTAGCCATGCGAAGAGGTTCTAGTTTAGGAAGACTTCAAGTACTGGAAATTCTTGTTAATATAGGGCTAAATTTAGACTTAGCTTTGGGATGGGATAGACTGAAGAACACCTCTTACTGCTGAGTTCTAAAAAAACTAGTACTGGAAAAAGAAAAAAAGTTTACGTTTGCCATGAAACAGGTTGAGAAGGTCAAGCTATTGATGGGCTTAGGTCTAGACTGTAAATATAAAGCATTCTGGTGCCAGCTGGGTGCAAGGTCCTAGAACAGCCTTTGACTGTGATCTCAGCCCATGGCACAGCAACGCTTCAAGACTGTGCCCAGGATAACCAGCAGCTGCGGTCAGCCCGCTACCAGTGCTTTGTTACTTGGTCATGGGAGACAAAGGTTCTGTCTGATTCCTGCCTGTGCCACAGCATGCTGTCAGCAGAGTAACTGCGAATTATGGGATCATACTGAACGTAGTTCTTTAAACTATCCATGGAAGTCTTTTAGAATGTAAAAACAACTCGTTCTCCTCGTTTTTCTTGCAAACCCTGACACTGCATCATAACTGCTAAGAGCCTGTGTCTTCCTGCCTGCTCCGATGTGATTCCCATGAAATACTCACCAGAGCAAAGCTTGTCGTGATCTAAGGTTTCACCTCAGCCACCAGCAGAGCTGATCTTTGTGTGGAAATCGCACCAGAACAGCTTAGACGGGGTTCTGCAGAGTCATCGGCTGCTGATCTTGCTGTCACCGTTGTCCTACAGTCAGGGCCTGAAACCATTCTTTTATAAGAGTCACGCAGCGTATCAGGGCGCTGATTCTACTCCTTGGGATTCAAGAGTCGTGCTAGGTAACAACTCACAGATGTATCTGATCTTGCCTCATTCCAATGAGACGATGGTATTTCAGGATAAATCAGGTTTTCATTTTTAAAAATGCCATTGCATTGTCTTTTAGCAGTCTTTCTCCTTTCAGAAATTCTTCTCCCTCCTCACCTCCCCCTACCCTCAGCTCTTCTCAGACTAGGGACCTGAAGAAGATGGAGCGTCAAGGCAGTGGTGGTGTATAAAATGCGACATTTTATCTGATGTTTAGTTGCAGAACTAGCAGCTTGAAATGTTCTGATCGGGGAGTGGGGCTTTTTGGCAGGAATCTGTCTTTTCTCTTCCCTTGAAGGTCTCTGACTTCATTAGGCCTTGGAAAGCAGAATGAGTTTTGAAGGCTTTTGAGGAAGTTGCTTTGGTACGAAAGGGCTGCAGTTCCTGTGATCTGTGCGTATGAGGATTTCTTTCTTGGAACCAGCTCCTCACACCCATGTGGCAGACCGCCTTGTCTTCTCAGTACAGCAATACTCCCTTCCAGAATGATCCAAGAGGGGTTGTTTTGGTTTAAGGGAAAGAGGAGGAGGGCGAGGGAGTTCTCTCGTGCTTGCCAAGGTAAGAGGCAATCCTCTTTTGAAGCTGCAGCCAGCCCCTATTACCCTCGAGTGCTTCTTGTCGTCACCTGCTGTTACCAGAGAGCCTATGAATTCCTCGATGGCTCGTTTCAAACCAAAGTATCCATGTTCCTTCTAGTGCCTGCTGCTTACCGGCTCCATCCCAAATGCAAGGGCATGGGAGAGACTCTCAAGAGCTTCAAACTCGAGCCATAAACTCTGAGCATATTACACTAAATGCTGCCACCAGCTTCAGTCAGGGGATGCAGGGTGCCTCTCAGCACAAGGAGATGGGAAGCTGGTTTAATTGGGAGATCCAAAGATGTGGACTTAATTAGGCGATTTTGTTCATCTCGACCGGGAATAGGAGGAAACGCTGCAAACAGGCAAGGGAAAGTTTTATGAGAAGAGTTAAATATCTGCTGCCACTTCTCGTGCTTTCCCACGCAGGTTGGAGCTCTTCGGACTACTTTCAACTGATGCCAGGCTTTTTTTGTCATTTACAAGTGCTGTTCCCATCACCCTTCAGCAGCCTTGTGCCTCATACTGTTCTACTTGGCTGTTTCCCCACGGGGACTGCGTTTCCCACGCGTGAGCCCTAGCGGAGAGTGGCAAGCAACGGTTCGGGTCGGATATGTCGTCTAGAGGTGAGGCAATTCCCAAACTCTTGTCACCCCAGAAAAAACTCAAAGGTGGTTATATCATCTTCCAAAGATATAAACAGGCTTGCTTTCTTATGCCATTTCTTCTCTCTGGCAATAATAATCTGCAAACACTTTTTCGTTTAAAAGGAACAATATTTTTTTTCTTGTTGAAATGCCTACAACTTTTTTTGTGAAAATTAATAAAATCAGGAATGAAAAGAATGAAGAGGATGTGCACTGCAGAGTTTTTCTGTTTTTCAGTAACCGAAAAATCTTCAAAAGAAATCTGTCGCACATTGCCCTTCGTCTCTAAAAAAACCCAATTTCTTGTCTAGCCCCTGAGTGTATGTAGAACACCTTACCCTTTCCCCTCCCTAATGTTAAGATTTATAGGCTTCCTTCCTGGCTGCTAGCCTTTCCTCCATTGAAGAAAAATAAAACCAGCAATAAATAGATTCACAGTACTAAGACTATAAATTTCTACATTCAGTTGCCAAGACTAATTCATCATTTGAACGTAGGCGCAAACTCCGATAAGATACGGACCTGCAGCGCTCAGCCCATTCCACAGATTTTTATTTACTTAGTGTACTTACTCCACCGGGAAAAAATGCTACTTAAGCCCAAAACCAGTGGGTTGTTTCCCAGCTAACGTTTCCACGGTGGTATCAGCGGTGTTGCCCACCCAGCCGCCGTGTGACAGAGCTGTGGCTGGTTGGGAGCATTGTTCTGGTGCTCCGTGTTTGGTTCAGGTCTCAGTACTGGGTATGTAAATTGGAAGCGTGTTGCTCCTGGCTCTCGTCTCCCTCTTCACTTACAGCACTGTAAAAATCCCCAGCCTATATCCCGGGTCCCAGTAAATATTTAGCTGTCTTTTAAATCTAGTACACAGACATTCGTGATAAAAATAACAACGCATTTATATAAACAATCTCATTCTCCTAACGGGTGCTCCCTAAATTAACTTACGTTACCAGAGTAATGTGTTAGTACGTATGTTTGTTCTCCTGCTTTTCTGTATTATCTTTTCAGCAATTTTACAGAAACTGTAAGTCTCTGACAAACTTAGGAAATTATTTTTCAAAAATCTCTCCATTGAGCATATACATACAAGTTCAATTTTTAGAAGAACTGTATGAGATTCAGTATGAACACTCTGTGGCCCCTGGTAAGCCTCTTGCAGTATTTAATTTCTTTTTTGCTAATAACATTTAGCTTCCTTGCTTCTAATCTGACCTGACCTGATGTGGTATTCGCTCTTCAGCAACGATTTATCCTGGCATACTTTGGAGTTAGCTAAATGAGGAGGCATTTTCTTATATGTTTAGGAAGTTTCTGTGAAAATTGGTGAACCAAAATGGCTCCTTGGGGTCTGATTTCGGTGGTAGTGGGGGGAGAGACGGAGGTAAGGGCGAGAAAGGAAGGAGCCGTAAAATTCAACGAACCGTTTAAGACCCTTATTTCAAAAGCCAAGAGTTCCCCAGAGTAAGTCTCATCTAACTTTGGGAACATATCTATGTGAGGTGTCTGAACTGGTAGCCTAGCCACAGTTGAGAACCTAACCTAAACCGGGAGCTAAGCCCTGCAGTAGCTGCTGAAGCTGCACTCAGGTCATCGACTGGAGGCGCTGCTCAGGGCCATGTGTAGCTCTCTGGCCATTGCCTGCAGAATCTGAACACGGGCAACTCGTTACACGTAGTGCACACGGTTGCCCTGCCCTTTGATGAATCTCAAACTCAGCTGAGTCTTTCAAGTTTCAACTCGTGAGTCAAGATCTGCAATGTCTCTTGGGCTACAGTCGTTGCAAACATGTGTTGGGGTGTAGACCACATCTGTGGTGGTGATGGGGGATAAAAATTGGTATGTGGAAACTTCCCTTTGCACTCCACCCTCCTTGTCACCAATCCGTCTTCATGGTTTAGCATTTGTGATCTGAAGAGTCTGTTCCCCAGGCCCTGTTTCTGGCTCGCTCCACAAGTTATTCCATTTAACCGGCCTTGCCAACAGTGGTTGATGCGAGCATGAGGGAAAAGTCTAATGGCTTTCAGCTACAGTATTCACATTAAACCCCTGCTATAGAGCTGACGTTAAGCAAAACGACTGCTGTTCTGGAATGTTCTCGTCTCATTCAGTAGAACCTGCTCTTACTGAGGTGTCAGATCCTTCCCACAGCGGCAGCGCATGCCACGAGACTGCTGAAGACCTGCATATCTTCCCTATTTACAGGATTATCCGGCAAACGTTTTTGCATTGCTGACTATACTAGAGATGTGCTGTTCCCGCTTCGCTGAAACGAAGAGATCCCAGACTACTAGGCATTTTGAGTTTATTTTGCACTATAGTTGGCTGGGATGTAGGAACCGCAGGTAATCTGAGCTCTCCTGAACTGCAGCTGGACTGCACGCGAGGTGATTCTCCCGTTGAGCGGGGACACTTCTCAAAGGTTTGAGATCCCGTACCTGAGACTGAGAGATCCTTGCCCAAGGTGGAGAGATGCCTTACTCGCGACAGATCCTTGGTAAGTGACTGATGGCATGCTGAATTAATGCTAACAAAACATTACTAATCCATGTAGCTACTCAATTAATTATTATAAACTTTGTGTAGATAATTCTATTCGACATAAACTGCTGTCTGACTCTGAGACTAAGTTTGGACCTAGCTGTACCTAGGCTCCGTAAGGAGCTTAGAAGGCAAGGGGGTTCACTCTGAACCTCGTGACTCAAGGGGGGTGTCTTCCTTACCCTTTTGTGTCTCCGGCCTCTGTGTGAATCACTCTAACTCGATTCTAACCCAATTTTCCTTTGTATGTTTCTTGCATGCAGTAATTAACAAGGCGAACCTTGCCATCAAACTTACTGAACCTTGGCAAACCGCTGTTAAACTTTGTTAAAGTCTATTGAATTTATTGAACTCTGTCGAATTATTGTTTTACCTCAATAAAATACATTGCTGCTTCTCTCTTTTGAGTGAGGTGCATTCCACTCATCCGCGACACAACCCCACGACCAAGGAGAGCAATTCTGCTGCGCTGGTGGGTCTAGGTCTATTCTCCAAGCTGCTGGCCCGTAAAAGCACAGAAAAGTCAAGCTTTCCTTCTGAGATCCCTAGCAGACCACAATTCTGATTGATTAGTTGTGGCTGGACAAGAACGCCAGGCTTCATCATTAGAAATTTTGTCCTTTCAAAATTCCCCAGGAGCCAAGCAAGGATAAAAAGAGCGTCTACGAAACAGGGACAATGATCAACATGTAGGCTGCTGGCAACAACGTGCAGAACGAGGTACATCCTGGTGCTGCTCCCTAATATTCTCCGTTAACAGCCCACAGGCATCCTGGGGAAGGAAATACAGCAGACCAAAGGCCAGCGAACAGACAAAACAGGAAAGGGACAAGCACTCAAGACCCCTTGCAAATGAATCTGATTTATTAAAATGCATCCCACCTTCAGTCAGAAGCTTTATCAAGTGCCCTCCTGAGCCTTTGTCCCTCTGCCTCTGTGCTTGAAGCCTGTGTGCCCTGTGTGCTGCCTAGCTGTGAGTGCTCCCTCAGCATTGGTACTCATCCCGTTTTATCCAAATCGCTTGTTCTTCGACCAAATCTTTTTCTCATTCCACTTCAGTTGAGCCAGCTGAATTTTGCTTGCTCTCCTGTAAATATTTCGTTTTCCTGCTCTCAGTGAGTTAGGGAACGGAGGAGTTCGCCTTCTTTTTGTCATGTCTCTAATTCCTTCCAAGCAGCTGGAATTTATTTTAATAAAGTTCGTTTGAATAGAGCCTGGAGCCATAATACATGAGGCTGTGATCTCAGAAGAGCTCATAAATCAAGTAGGGTCAGCTCCGGTCGATGCACGCATAGGAGACCTCCAAGGACACCCTGTGTGCTGACCAGCCTGTGCCAAGGATACAGCAACTGCCAGACTGTGCCTGCCCAGTAGGCTGTCTCTCTTCGTGTGCTATCTCTAGCCGCTGCCAAATACTTCAGAGGAAGATACGTGATCCCTGTGGTGGGAAAGTTATTCTTAACTGATTGTAATATCCTTCTAGACCTTTGTGGCGCGAAGCCGTTGGTCTGCTGTCTCGCAGGTGCAAGGGTCGTTGGGGGGCACCGGACCCTGGCTGCTCGCACAACGCCGGGACCGCTCTCCGACACTCGTACCTGAGGCGCTCTTGCAGGCTGCTCCGTGGTCGGCCCCGTTCCAGGCTTCACTGCCCGTCCTGAAGGACGAATGAATGCACCACACGGGTATCGTGGCTTCACGAGGGAAGTAGCCAGCTTGAACATACCCTCTGCATTTTGTCCCCTGAAGCGGACAGCAAGTGTGTTTTTAAAAGATACGCAGCCTTGTCATAAAGACTCCAAGAGGTGGTGACCTGCACAGCCGTGCTGTTGGAGCCCTAGCTGCCCAGAGATTACATCTTATTTAAATGAGACAGAATTTGTCTTGTTGAACTTCCAGCTCTTGGCTCACATCGTGTCTTTGCCAGAAAGACTGAAACGCCTGCCTGCTTGCCTCCTCCTCCTGTTAAATGCTTTTCTATGTGTAAATCCCTATATTCAGCAATTATGTCACCTCTAAAACTTCCCTTCTGCAAGCTGAATTAATTGAATACAATAAGCCTTACATCTGAAGTCTTGTTTTCCAGTTCCTGTGGTCCCTACTACGGATAGCCCCACTCAGTGATAAAGCCTGTGTGCTCTGAAATCCAGCAGCGTGTTTTTAATTCCGATTACAATAAAATCCACTGATTAACGGTAAAATAATCCTTTAGGCTATGTTTGGCGATAGTTTTTCTTCATCAGCGAACATACTAATTTAATCTTTCCCCTCCCAACTCAAGAAAGCTCCTGAAAACACTAAGCATTTTTCCTAGTAAATGTTAACTGCTTTCCTACTACCTTGACCTTGACTTGGTGGTTGAAAGCAACTAGGAGGCACGGTCTCTGTTTTCTGGAATACCGCGATGTGGAACGAGTGGCCCTCAAAGAGCAGGAAGGCCTCCAGGTCAGTAGCTTTCAAAAGCTGTCCTGTGACCTTCCCCTGGGGAGGGGCGTACCAAGCTCAGGAGAACCTTCTTCCCTTCCTTTATAGTCTCTGGTGTTGAGTGAGATAGGACCACTTGTTTTCCTTTTCTTGTTATTCCAGTCCCTTTTCCTCTTGCCGTGATGTGTTACTTCACCAGCCTTGGAATCAGAGTTTGCACAGAGCTATTATTCACCAAAAAATTAAATTCTGAGCACTGCTCTGCTTCCCACTTCTCTTTCTGGGTGGCTTTTTGGTGTTTGGGGTTGTTTTTTTTTTTCTTTGCATAGTCTCAGGATTATCTCAACACTTCTACAGCAGAAGCAGCAAGTTAGAGCCAAACACTGTTACAGCAGGCATTAGGTGGGCTTTTTCACTGACAAAACTGCCAGTCTCATTTCTGACCAGGGGTTCTTTCTCTAACTCCCTTAGGTTTTTTGCAGTCTAGGGTGAAAAATCTGCTGTCTGGCTGGGCTGCTTGATGTTTCAGTTCTTATTGTTTTGAATGTGAAACACATCAACGACACCTTCTGGATAACGGACAAGCAGGTGCCATTCTCCAGGTCTCACTTCATTTTTGAGTTGGTTGAGGACCTGAATCCGAGTCTCTAAAGGGGCTGTGACAAACCCCGGCATTAATCGGTGTCGCCATTTAGCTTCATCATCTTCTGAGTGCCTGCCTGTCTGTGCCATCACCCGAGCAAAGTCCCTTGCGTGATGTAACAGGAGCGGTAAATACTCCGGGTCTGGGTACCAGTGCTGATGCACGCCCCCGAAGGTTTGGCTGACCAACAACAAGGATTCAGCCAGATGGTTTTGCTTGTAGCTGCCTCGTAAGGGCTGCGTTTTATTTCCTTACAGCCAGTAAATGGTGATCTGTGTATTGTTTTCCAGATCATGATAATACAGCGCATCCTTGATCACTGGGCACTGCTTGATGGAGGTGTAGCATCCACCGAGGTGAGATTTACCACCTCTTGACATTATGAAGAGCTGGAAAAGGAAGAACGAATGTGGTATCGCTACTAATACATGCATGTAGAGTTTAAATATATTCAGTTTACGGAAAGTTAGTTAACAGCTGTCCCAGCCTCAATGGATTAATGAATTATAGAGCACATTTATACCGATCCAAACCATACAATAGGTACAGCACCTCACATCGCTCCACATATGTACTACAGGGTTCTGCACCGCACAGAGTGTTTTCAAATAGGACGTCTTTATCATTTTTATTTCCAGTCTAATCAATGGCACTGACAACAATTCAGAGTTCTTGCAGTTCATCTGAGAGAAGCTTTTACCACACTTCCAGCAAGCAATAGGAATTACTCTGGTTGCCTCCCATGTGTGCTGGGCTAAGCTTTATTTACCACAGCCTTTAGGAAAGTGGGTTTTAGCTGCTTCTTTATTATCTGACTAAAGAGACTGAAAACAGAGACCAGAATAAAAGCCTCTTGCAGGCCATTGGAGGAGATAGGGGGCGGCGTGTGAGGAGGGATTTTCTGGCTGCGATTCCCTTTCTTGCTTCCAAAGCTCGTGCCACATTCTGCATTCCACCTAATCCCCCAGATTCAGATGCTGGCACCACTGAGGCAATCCGTGAGTCCTTTTCCATCAACAAAAGGAGAAGCTTGCCGGCTGGGGATGACTGACTGCTCATTGCCCAGAGATTCTCTCGGCAGCAAAGAGTTCCCGTCTCGCTGACTGAATGGACTTTGCTCGCAGTAACAGCTCCTGACTTCTAAGATGAAGCCAGTAAGGACGGAAGATTATGCCAACCAAACTGACTCCAGACTTCCCAACACGTAAGTATCCTAAACTGTGGCAAAGCTCATCCGTGCTTCTTGAAGTCTCCACAATCCCTTCTTTGTGTCCTCTTCCATGGTAGGACAGACAGGAACTAAATGAGACAGCGATCAGCCCGTATTCCGAATTAGTGCAATTTCCCTTGAGCGGCGTGTTGCTTTTAGGCATAGATGTAATCTGCTGTGTATGATATCCATGTAATAGATGCTAGAAATAAAGGGGGGAAAGGGTCTACTGTTTCCACACTCTGTCTATCTACATCCCAGCTTGCCAGACTCACTTGTCTTACTGTATCTGCACGGGTACAGACCCTCAGCTGTCCCCCTGGGCAGCAGTAGAAGCTGTAGCTTCCAGAAGTAGTAGCATACACGAACGTGCCTGCTCCCTACTTGGTGCCTCCTTGCCCTGGCCTTGTTATAGAGGCCGGCGTATCAAAGGCCTTTGGGATTTCCTTTTTCCCTATTCCTCTTGAAAAGGTGGCACCCACTGAACTTTGCCCGATGCCTGCAGTAGCTACACAGCGGTATGCTAACTTGTTTTCTGAGTATCTCCCTCTTGGCCGTTGGGACCACGTAAGAGTGGGGGCATCTGTCTGCGGGCCGCTATTCCGCACGTCTTAAGAGAGAACTTGCATCGCTAAAATAATTTAACCATGCCATGTTCTGGTCCCCATCCGCAGGACAATCACACTGGGCTTTGTTGTCTTCAAGTCTAGCAATCTGGGTTCAAAGCGGCTCAGACTTATCCCGCTCCTATAAATCAGCTCCACTCGGCCCATGCTCGGCGGAGCCGGGTTCTTTCAGTCAAAGGGCACTCGGACATGGGGAGCAGCACAGCAGCTCCTGACTCAAATGTAACTGTACTGTGTAGACCACTACATAGTTACACCACCTGTTACTATCAGCAATGGCTAACTTTGCTCCGCTACTTTTCTCATCTAGTTCCTTTGCTCCTAGCCACGTTTCACAGAGACAGTTTCTTAAACGCTGATCCCCCTTCTGCCCTTTCTGTTTCAGGGGGTAACCTGCATTGCCACGAGGAACTGTTGAAAGCTCAAGGGGAAGCGTAATCAAAACCAGTAAAAGATGAGTGACAGTTTTTCTTCCCCTGGGGATGAGGAAGAGTGGCCAATTTCAAGACAGTAAGGCACCGGTTCCAAACGGGGCTGCAGCCCTTTCAGATTGGACGTTCTTTCTTGGTAGGAGTTTGGATGGGAGGACTTGAAGGGCTTCTAAGTAGCAATCTGGAAGGTAAGTACTGTTAATAAACTAGTGGTTAATACTTTATTGCAGTGCTAGAGGGCACTGTACTGTTGAAGGTACTGTTTATGGATCAAATATAATAGCTAGGAGCTGGACAGTTCAATAGCTCGAGATTCCTCTGCACTTTTTGTCAGCGAGACATGTTAATCCTGACAGTGTCGTAACTCCTAACGACTGCGCTCTTCCTGTCTCAGACGTGCTGTGCTTAATTCTTCGTTGTCCTGACCCCGTGGACTCCTTTCTTCTGAAGATGTGCGAGAAAATGTAAACTGCTGCCATTCGGGACTGAAGAACACCCCGCGTGCAGTTTGCACTAGTGCACGTGTCTGCGTGTTGTTCGGGCACCGCCACGTCTGTGGCGCCTGGAAGGCCATTAGCGTTTGCTTTTGCAAGTACAACTGTGGGCAGCAGCGCCCCACACAAATGGTCTGCTGTCCAGTTAGGTCAGCTTTACAGTTGATAGATAAGGATGAAATGTACTTTGTAACTGCTGTCCGTTCAGATAAGCAGCCCTTAAAGCCCGTTTTGCAGAATGCCACCAGTTGTCTTCTCCCACTGACGCAAAGCTGGTGTCCGTCTCTGTGACTTTAAACAGTTCCACCTTGTGCGCTTCAGCGTTACAGGTTTCTCTGGGAAAAATTGCTTGTTCCATCTCCGCTGCCAGACTTTTAAGTTGAAAATAAGAAATAGTGTCACTACCTGAAAAATTAATGCCTTGTCTACAAAGGTCGTACTTCTTGCATGTTTCGTTCGCGCTGCTTTTTCATTAAAATGGTGCTTCGTAAACAAAACGTTCATACGTTTGTCTGAAATATTATGATAGTTTTGTTACTGAATTAGAATTCAATTTCAAAGTTAAGCATTCATTTTCACTTTTGTGTTTTTACTTTTGTTATTCTTGCTTCCATTTCTTCACAGTAGAAAGGGAAGAAAGGAAGCTGGGAATTTTACCTGCTTTTTGAAAATTCTTGTAATTATTAGATTTCCTACAAGTATGTATTTTCTTCTTAAAGTTTTGAAAACCCATGTTTTCCCCTAAAACTATCTCTTAAAGTAACTTGACTAGTTCCCTTTCTGAACTTCCATCAGTGTTTATAATGTAAGTTCTTCCTGTACATACAAAACGTGAGGAGAACTAAGTTATTGCTGTTTCTGGCTGATTCCGTTACCCAAAATACCAGTCCCAGACTGTGATGTCATGACAGCAAGCAAGTCTTGAATGACGAACAGTCTGTATTTTATACACGGCCCGCGTTAGAAATCCTCACGGTTAACAGATCCGTTAAATCTGCTGCCCAGAAGATCTGTTTCAACGGGAGAAAGTGCCCCGGGAAAGTGCTTTCTGGCAGCACGCAGGCGGTGGGTTTGGGCTTGGGTCACTACGCAAGCGCAGGGAAGGGACAGCACGCAACTCATGGTCAGGGAGACCCCAAACTGTGAGAGCAGGCACCAACACAGTAGGTGCTGCTATAAAAATAACAGTACATTTTATTGCAATTTTCTTTTTTCTTTTCCAAATTGTGGGCGCTAACTCTGAAGAAAGCAGATCGCACCGGACACTGGCGCTCTCTTCAGCGGCCTTTCCTACCCTGCGGAACACGGCTTCTTTCTCCGCCTTGCGTAGCTGTGCCTGCAAATCCCATCTTGCACGTTCCCAGGCGCCTGTTTCCAGTGCAATTTCTGCTTGGCAGTGAACTGCTATTTTTCCTGCTTCCCTTCCCATCCCCCAGCTCATGTTCTGAGCAGCTGTGAGGTGGGCCGATCCTTCTCGGGACAAAGTCTAGCTGTCGGCCTGTCCTTCAAGAGACCTGGCCATCCATGCTGCGCTGCATCCCATGCTTCTTTCCTCCTTCCTTTTCCCTTCTCATCTCAGCTGCCCTTTTTACTCCCCTCCTGCTACCGTAGAAACTGTAGCCCTCTCATTTTAATCTCTCTCCCCCCGCGCCAGCTTAATGGATTGAAGGCGTCAGAACCACGTAGCAAATTATTCCAAGTCCTAAGAATTATTTCTAGAAGTGGCTGGGAATTTTTGACATGTTGAGGTTTTCAGGGGAGGTATTTTATGAGTGTGCTGGGTTTGATTAAAATTTCAGCTCGTGTCAGGACAGTGAGAAAGACCCCAGCACTGTCTGACTGTCACCTGGAAGGTAGAGAAGGAACTCGAAGCTGGGATTACAACATTTTGGGAAGTTTCTTCCAGGTTGTAAGTATCTCCCTCTCCAAAACATGAGAAATTTCAAAGACGTCCACATACTGGAAAATGTTTTCCTTACTAGCTGTCGCACATCTGCGGTTAGTTTGCAAGGGTGTAATTTTGATCATAGCTCTTTATCCTACCGTTCGCCGAAGTATCCCAGTTGGGTTTTTTGGTTTGTTTTGTGACACTGCCAGTGGCTAAAATCTTCATGCACGAAATCTTTCTTGCAGGAGATCTCACCATTTTGTATTGCAGTGGACGGCACAGTCTTGGGTGCCACAAGATCTTGCAAAGCTGCGGAACTGCTGGACTAAAATGACAAAGTTTGCTGCTCATAAGAAAGCCTCAGGTAACAGCGACTGCAAATGCAGGTCCAGCTTTTTCAGTCCCCTTACAGCACAGCCGCGTGCTCCTGGGTGCCATTTCTGGTCCGCGCTTTGCCTTTTTTTGAAAATATAGATTACGCAGGGGACGGTGGCCGGCACACAGGGAAGCAAGGCAACGGCTGAAAGCGGGAAACAGCCAATTAAAGGATCAAAGTCAGGGAAATTAAGCCTTGAGAGGAAAGGGCACAAATAGGGTGGGGCTGGGGAGAGCAGGATAAGGGCAGCCCTCAGGGGAGCCACCGGCGTAGGAAATGGGCGTAGAATCAAAGCAGCAGAGGGCAAAATGCAACTGCTGCCCCTCGCAGTGATTGTCTAAGAAGGGAGAGGAGCAGCACAGGAAGAGACAAACAGGAAAACTGTGTAATAGATACACCGACTTTGAAAGTTGTTCCGCTGCTGCACCCGCAGCGGGGCCCGCGTGCAGGTCGCGCCGTGTGAGCAGACCTTCCAGCACGGTCCAGCAGCCCGGTCAGCTGCCAGCGAGCGCTCCCGCTTCACTTCCCAGCAGCCTCCCGGCACCACCGCACCGCCGCTCGCTCTCCTTGCGGCCAGTGCCTGGGTCCCTCCCTCCCCGCGTTCCTCAAGAGCCCCTCTCGTCTGACCTCTGCTTTTGCAGTAATGCTTACTAATACCCTCACCAATCTGGCCCTGCTTTTGACAAGCTAGAGCCTTGCTTTTAACGCCTCGGCCATATGTAGTTTGCAACCCTGATCAACTAAACCAGGTATTGTTAACTGGGTGCAGCACGGCAGTGAGAATATTCATACTTTGAAGTGGGGGGAGCCTACACTTACTCTGCTTAAGTCAACATGAGGTGACCTGAACGGCACTGACATAGGACATTCCAAAGATAAAATGAGAGTCCTTCCTGCTTGGGATTTACCGAGCCTTTTTTAGGTTTTTTGGTTTTGTTTTGGTTTTTTTTTTCAGGAAAGAGCTCCTGTCGTGCATAGACTAAAGTTGCCCAAGAGACACTGTTGTTGTAAAAGGTTTTTCATGGAAAATGAGGTGTTTACAAAACAGGGAAAATACTGAAATGTTTGTTTGGGTTGATTTCCCCCCCGAATCGTCTTAAATGGCAATATGCAAAGCAAAGTAATTTTTCTTGTATGTCACACTGTTTCATCAAGGCACTAACCGAAGACACTCGATCTAGAAATTACGATAAGTTGCTTCAATCAGTACTAAGTAGCAGGTGCCCTTAGTGATTAAGTGTAATGGAGTAATTCCATTATTCTGTTAAGCTTTATGTCAGCAGTTGTCACAGTTCTCATAGCCTGAAACACTGTGAAAATATGTTCAGAACAACATTTCGGAATCTTGGAATGAATGCTTTCTGAAAGTGAGGAATGTGAGGATTTTCACTTCATAGAAAATTTAGAAAATTTGTGTTTGGTCTATACCAGATTTTAAAAAAGGAATTGAGATATTTTCTTTTCCTGTGAAGGATGTGTATTCTTTTCCTGTGAAGGATGAAGTATTAGGTTGGATAGTACTATGTATTGCTGACACAGTGTAGGCGCTGTTCTACTGCTTTATTTACTGTACTACATGCGAAGAGCACAAAAGCACCTTTCTGCTGAGGAGCGTGCTCTTTCCCTGCCCTTTGGTGCCTCTCACATGTATTGAGGATGCTGGGGAAAAAACCCAACAGCCTAAACCTATCACACGACCGTCTAATTTATTATAGCAGCAGATGCAGAAAGAAAAGCAATGGAAAAAAATACTTGAATGATGATTAGGTGAGTATCCTGGGCTTTTAGCTGCCATTTAAACTTAAGTATGCACTGCAACGCGAGGTAAATAGGCCAAATGAGCCTACGGAGAGCTGTGGTAACGTGCCGCCTGAGACACTCGTAGCAACATACCTTGCAAACGACTACGGCCCAGCTTCTTGGGGTCAGCTGCTGGGAGAGACTGGCGTGTATCACACGCTCCTGCAGAAAGCATTGTGCGGAGCGAAATAAAACTGTAAAAGCTGATAAAACAGTAAACAATACCTTGAGGTGGGTTATTGCGACAACAGCGAGGGGAGTCGTGCTTGGTGCATTGAGCGCTCTCAGTCCTCTCGTTCACGTCACGTCTGCATTTAGGTTTGACAATATCTTTTCTGGGTGTATATTACATTACAGAACTTGACAACTGTAGAATTCCGAGTCTGACAATCTTGTAAGTTAATAATGGACTTTTTTCTCAAAGTAACCAGGAGGGAGGCACAGACAATGACTTATCTACTTAATTGAAATCTGAGGAGTTAAGTTCTGTTTTCATTTCTGTCAGCACAATCCCAGGGAAGTCAATCATATGGAACCAAGTGTGCAATTTAATCCTAAATTGTTTGTTATATTCAAGATGCCTGTTTTCACACTGAGTGGGATCCTACCAATCCAAACTGAAATAATTTAATTTCTTTCTCAGCCAAGCTTTCACAGATTTAAAAAAAAACCCCAACCACATCTTTTTCGTAAGAAGTGGTGCAAGACGGGTGAAGTAGCAGTTGTGTAGGAGACGGGGGTGGGTACGTACCCTCTCCCACAGCCTAGCCTCTTGCACGGTGGGAGAGAAGCGGGGAAGGCTTGTGATAAGACACGGAACTCCTTTTGATTCATCTGCTACCCAAATAGTAACGCGATTCCATTAATTTAGATAAATATCCAAGGGCCTGGTTCTCCTTTGGCTTACATCGACCGATTGTTGTACTAATGTGTAATATAAGCGCTGCCGATTCTGAGATAACAGCTCTAGTTGAGTGTCCATTCTGGCTGCATCACTGCTTTGAGAGACAAGGAACCCACAGGCCGTGGTCAGGAAGAACGGCGTTCTTGCAAGAGGTTTCTCAACTCTCCAGCTAGGACCATGCTGACCGAGATCAAGTAGGTACGCTGGTAAGCTCCTGGCTGCTACTCCGCGTACTCAAAACAAAAAGGGCGATTCGGTGGTCATCGGGTGGCAGCAATAAGCCCAGCTCCTTCTAAACTGCCTGGCCCCATCCGGGGATGCTGGCCCGCCGGCCGTCAGGCCAGGCCTGGCTCGCCTGCAGGACTGAGGAGCCCCCAGGGTGCGTTCTGCCTGCACCAAGCATCAGCATTCGTCTGCGGCGCTGATTTTTTGTTTTCTGCAGTTGATGGTGGAAAAAGCTCCGTAAGCAAGCCAAAGGTATGCCTGGCCTTCCTGAGTCTGGTGAAAGCCTCGTGGATGCGTGAGTCTCTCAGACTACAATGCGGGGAAAGAAACTTAAGCCAGGTTTCCCGTATTCTCAGGAGGTGGCTTTCCTGGTGGACCACTACGAGGAAGACAGCACTATAGAAAATCTGGTCACAAAACACAGGTGTGCTTCCGGCCTGAATGCAGGATGATGAGGACCATGTTTTCTGGAAAAAGTCATAGACTGTCTGAGGTCAAGAGGGACCTCTGGAGGTCCATCCCCTCCCAGCCAAAGCAGGGTCAGCTGTGGTTGGGTTATTCAGGGCTTTGTACCCACTCGAGTTTTGAGTACCTCTGAGAATGGAGATTCCTCCATTTCTTGGGGAACCTATTCCAGTTTTTATTTCCGCCATTACGGTATTTTTCCCCTGATACCTAGCTGGAATTTCTCATGTTGCAACATGTGTCCACTGCCTCTCCGACTGTCACTGCATACCTCTGAGAAAGTCTGTCTCAGTTTCCTCTATGGATTCCCAGTATATAATTGAAGACAGCACTCATATGTCCCCCCTAGCCTTCTTCTAGTACAGTGAAGAAACAGCTCTCTCAGCTTTCCCTTGGTTGTCAAGCGCTCTGGCTCTCCTCTTAATTCATGAGGCCTCTGCTGGACTCGCTGCAGTATGTCAGTGACACTCTGGTGCTGGGGTCCCAAGGCAGACACGGTGCTCCAAGTGTAGTCTCACCAATGTCAAACAGAGGAGAATAATCACCCTGACTAGCTGGCTCCGCTCTTGCTAGTACAGCTCAGTACGTGGCTGGCTGCTGTTGATGCAAAGGTACGTTGCTGGTTCGTGTTGGCTTTGTCTTCCATTAGAATCCCCAGACCCTTTTCTGCAAAGTTTGGTTTCTATCCAGCTGGTGCATACTGGGTGAAAGAATTCCCTGGCTGTGGTCAGGACAAACGGCGTTGACTGAAATACAGATTCTCAAACTGCTGCTCTTGCATGGGATTATCCCGTACCAGCTGCAGGACTGGGAATCTGTCTGTCTTGAAACCCCAGTGGGTTCCTCCCAACCCATTTTTCCAGCCTTTGATTAACAGCCCTGTCCTCTAGCATCCCAGTTTGGTACCATCCCCAGACTTGCTGCGGTGCACTCTGTCCCGAAGCCCGGTTTATTAACACAGACAACACTTGACATTAAAACGTATTGTCCCCAGTATTGATCCCTAGGGATCACTAGCCACCAGGCACGACCACTTGAACCCAGAGGTTCCTCCTATTTTCCACTTGCTTCATAGTCTACCTACTCAAACCAAATCTCACCAGTTTGTCTATGGCGATGCTGTGGCAGACCGTCAAAGACATTTCTGTACCCAAGGTAAAACAACATTCAGCACTGTCCTCTCGTCTACAAGTAGAGGGTACGATTTGCTAAAAAATGGTCACTTCATGATGAAACCCAGACACCAGTCCTCAGGGAGCGGCAGTGCTGAGCACGTTCTCAGCGTTCCCTGCCTTCTGCCTTCCCTCCAGAGGTCTTCCACGTATGAGATCAGTTCCAGCACATAACTTCATTCTTCCAGGCCCCAAAGCCATACACTAGTTTCCCATGCAGAGCTCAGCTTCCACACGCTTTCCTTCTCATGTTAATAAGAAAGGAAAGATGCCAAGTACTCGGGAAAGTGTGTCCCAAACCACAGTCGCACGTAGGAAGTCTCCTCCTGGCCTTACTTGATAGTATTTTTTTTCCATCCAGTCTCTGCACATAATGTGCACATGATAACAACCTTAAGTGAGGAAAGCATAAATGCTCTGTGTCAACCTGGTAATCCCAGTTTATCTTGCACGCACTACTAGAGGTGTTTATCCCTCTGTCTGTCTGCTAGCATCCTGGTAGGTCTCTCTCCCATTTGTCTCTAAGTACTAACCAGTGTGATCTTTAGAAAACACGTTCAATTGCCATTGCTACCAAGGTGTGTGGAGGTGCTGATGAAGTTCTTGACGCTGCTGTAGCAGCCGGTATCCAAACGTACTTTAGCCCAGACATTTTTTAGCTAAGTAAGACAAAGGAAAGGCAAGACGACAACAGAGAGTAGTGAAGCAACTTGCACAATATTGTTCGAATCAGGAGAAAACCAGGATCCGGGGATTTAAAATCTATTTGATCACCTGCTAGATGACAGTTTCCGTAAATACCTGTGGTTGCTGTCCACGTGCCTGGGTTGCTAGTCCATGCCATAGAACGCCTTTTATATTCCTTTAATCCCTCGTCAATGCCCCAAACTTACCCAGCTCTTCCTAACAGCTGCCAAACCTAGGGTCACATAATTCACCTCACGGGAACGCGGGAGTCGTGTAAATAAATCTTAATCCCTGCTCTTGTAGGCATATCTAGAACCCAGGTCCTATGCATACCAAGTTTTGTCTCCGAGTCCTTTTGTTTGCCTTCCTAGACTTCCGGCTTAGGGTTCAATGACGTCGTGTGTCTCCATGCTGCTGTACATGCCATAATTCTACACTAGGCTCAGGCGAAGCAGATTCTGAACATGTGTGGAGTCTCTGGCCTTTGGAAGGCCAAATCTTCCTCCGTTACCTGCAGAAGAATGACTTCTCTTGCTGGTCCTGCAAGTAGTTTTTTTTTTCCTTTTCAAAATTTAAATTACTATATTCTGCCAATATTTCCCTCAAGAAAAGGTGAAAATATCCCTAGCACAGTGTGATTGATCCCAGGAGCTTTTGCTAAGGTATGCCCTCCAGATACCTTTCTATTTCCCCTGCAAAATCACCCCAGACGTGGCAATAAACGCAGCCTGCTTCCAGCCACTGAATTAGTGCCCATGAAACGCCGGGTAAGGGGAGCTGGGGTGCTGGTGCTGTGAGTTTGCTCTGGGTTTGGGTTCTGCAGGACCCGGAGGTGGACCCTGGCTGGACTAAAACCGACCCAAGAACATGCTTCTGCTGCAGCCGCAACCCTAAGGGGCAGGAAAACAAAAGCAAGCAGGAGCCCAGGCTGGCCTTGAAATGCTGAGTCGGGCTTTCGGAAGGAAAGGAGAGGATGAGGTGACTGGGTTGTTTAAACAGCTGCAGTGAATCAGCAGCTCTCCGGCCTGCCCTCCCCCTGCTGCACAGCAGCCCCCTCCGTGCCAAATAAAACAAAGTAATCCCAAAAAGTGCCATCTACCACAGTGCAGCCGAACCACGCTGCGGGGCAGAACCAGCCCGCTCGCTACAGAGAAAGGAAAGAGACGTTCTCGTGTGAGAGATGAAGCTGATCCGAGGGCAGATTTCTTAACAGGAATTGCAAAGAAGGTTTGTACCCGTAGCAAAGGAGAGTGGGGGAGGAAAAAGGGAAACACGGAAGAGGGAAAGAGCCCAGCTTAGCTTTGCTGCAGCCTGGGCCACCTGAGCTAATCACAGCGAGAGCTCCTTTCAGTTACCGAAGGGTGAGATGTGCCCCTGCTGCCGCCTGTAATGTGTGGCTCCTGCTCGAGCTGGTTAGCCTCACCAGCTAACAAGCTGCTGCTAGTGAATGCGGCAGCTGCGGTGTCCTGAGCCAGTAGAGCTCTCCGGGAACTTACAGCCCCTGGAGCTGTGCTAGGCCACAGCCGAAAAGTTGAGAAACTTCTAAGAATCACGTAAATTAAAGAGGGAGCTTGGGGGCTGCTGCGCCGTGTGGACCAAAGCAGCGTTCTGAGAAGAACCCCAAACGTGAGGATCCGTAGGAAACCAGTACAAGAAGCAGGTGAGTGAACGTTGCTGACGCTCAGTGTACAGTGTGCACTCAGCTTATTGCTACAAGGCATCTCATCTTCTCCCTGCCCCGCTTCCAGCCTCTCAGCTCAGCTTTTTGTCCGGCTGCAGCACGCGCTGGTCGGCCGGTGCCCACCTAAGGATGGCCGTCGCGGGGAGCACGGTCAGAGGCTTTGTAGTTGCTCGGCTGATGGCGTAGTGGTCCCTCTGAGGATTCAGCCCAGCAGCAGCAATGATACAGCTGGCCTGTCTTGCCTGACGGGATCATTTCCACTTTATTATAACTGTGACTTTCAGCTCAATAATTCCAGAGTATTTTTAGACCCTTTGAGATGAAAAATTGTGCTGAATATGCAATGTTGGCTTTTTTGTTTTGTTTTTGCTCTCTCTTAGCTGACCACCAGGAGAAAAATAAATTTCCAGGCAAAGTCAGGTAGGGATCCCCCGGTTCAGCTTTCTTCTGCACCCTTTCCAGAAGCGAAGGGAACTCTCAGCAAGCTGCTCAAATTGGTCAGCGTGTTTCTGGGGATGAACTGGGGGCCCAGGCGTAAAGTAAAGGGAGGAGGAATTTCAGCTGAGACCACCTTCCATTCTGCCATCTTACAGAAAAAACCTCCCCCAGAGAGGCGAGGGACGAACTTCTTTTGTTCTTTTAAAACCGGACCATAGGAATCTCTGACCAGAAAACCGTAGGAAACAACAGAGTCCCAGCCGTGACCACCAGCAGCCGTCCTGTTCAGCCTCCAGTTGCTAGGATCACCTCGGTAGCCCTGTCCTTCCTCCAGGTCATTTGTCTCCCGTGAGCCCTCAAAAGAAAAAGCAAACCGTTGGCAGCCCGCAGAAGACACTTGCTCTTCCCTCTGGCACGTGATCGAGTATGACGGCACTAACTTGTTTCTCTTGCACCTGTCTGACACGGGATAAACCCGTGCCCACTACGCCTAGGGGAGGAGGGTGCAGCCGTGACAGCTCCTTCTCCTTTGCCGTGCGTAGATCAGCAAGGGACTGCCTGTCAGTTGTCGTGTCTGTGCACGTCTGCTTCGTGTTCTGGTATTAAAGCCCAGAGCCTCAGGCATCCACTGGATTTTGTTTAAATGCTTTATTGGATTTTATGAACCGCATATACACCAGACAGACTACAGGAGACATGTCCTGGTGATATCCACAATAACCAATTAAAATCCCAGCCATGCTTTAACTCTGTTTTCAATGAGCTATGGAGACATAACCCTCTTCTCTATAGGGTGAACAGAGATCTCATTAACTACATTTAATTGAGAGTGGCAGCCAGTAGATTTTGTACATCAGGGAGCACTTCTGTAGACATCGCATCTTTCAAATGCATACGCTGAAAAATTATAATGAATCCCATGATCGATACAGAATCATCTTTCTCGTTTCCAGTGTTGCTTCAGTTCCAAGGTTACTTAAATAGATGAGCTTCACTTCATAAAATTCACATTTTCTTCACCCTACAGTATTTTTTGCAAACCGACTTTTATTCTTTTCTCTTTCTTTTGGCATCACCTTTACCAAGTGGCCCTTCAAAATAACCTACAAAATTGTTTTCTTTCCCTGCTTCACTTTGAGAATTCAAAGCTCTCGAGAGCCGCAGACAATACTGTTCTAAAGCGTACGCTATTGTTCCTATTTTGGGGAAGGAAATGAAGGGAAAGCGCGGTCAGGTGTTTCTCACACCCCGTGGCACGCAGGAGGCAGCGGTTAAGCTGTGGGCTGAGCTCCGAAGCCGCAGGACGCAGGGCATAGCACTAATACTAAACCACCTTTCCTCCGTAATTCATTAGAGATCCCAGGGAAGGCGTGTGAGCTCCTTCGTGTTGCTGAGTGAGAGAACGTCATTTGAGGTCAATGATCCACTGAATGCAACGAAAAGGTAGTGGGAAGAGCGGCCGCATGGCGTGTGTGCACATACGCATACACACACACACACATACGCTTTCCCATACCCTGCTGTGACCGAGTCGTGGTAATTCCTTATGTCACCTCCCCTTGAAAACTGTAGGAATGGGAAAACATATGAGAAGACAGTATATTACAGACTATTTAAGATGGTGACGGCCTTTCTTCAATGAACTGTGCTAACCCAGGTAGTTCTATGAGAGTCAATCATTGCTTCGGTCATTTCGTACGTAGTCTTTAGGGAACCGTATTCATGACTGTAGGTCAGCTTCACGCCATGGATTATCTCTTCTTATGGATGCTAATTCCCTTTTGAGCACGACAGCTTTGCAAAGGTAGTTACCTGCTTCCTTCAGCACTTCCCAAGCCCCGTTTTGATGTATGTTCAGAGCTTTGAAAACATCTGCTTTCCGACTGAAATGCTCCAGGCTCGGTCTCTGAAGTTTAATTGGTTTGAAAGTTTGAAGAAATTCTTTTCTTCTGTTCGTGTTTTTGGGTCAGAAGAACACGAATGTCTGTTTGAGAGTCTAGCAATAGTAATAGCAGTATCCCACCGGGGATATGCAGGTAGCAGATTCCCCCCTAGCAGGAGAAGGATTGGGAGCAGGAGGGCNGAATGTCTGTTTGAGAGTCTAGCAATAGTAATAACAGTATCCCACCGGGGATATGCAGGTAGCAGATTCCCCCCTAGCAGGAGAAGGATTGGGAGCAGGAGGGCCACGTTGCCCCTTCCGCCTCTCTTCCTAGTCCTCGTCCTCACTATCTTGCCGTCTCAGAGCAGTGACAGCAGGCACAGCTTGTGCTTACGAAGAGCTGGAAGCAGGGTGGCTCTCTGGCAGGAGAGGTGTGAGGCAGCTGCCGGGCTTTCATGCCATCAGCCCAGGGGCCGATCGTTCGCATAGCTTTGCCTTTCCCGGTGTTCTTCCCCTGTGTCCTGTGTTCCTCGTGTGGTTTCCATTAGGGTCAGGGTGGGGGAAGGGAAGCATGTGAATTACTGCAGTATTGACGCTCACTTACCACGCCAAAGCTTGGAGCGCGTTGTAGTGTGGAGGCTGCAGGGAGCTGCAAGCAGTGCGCAAAGACAGCGTTTGGGTGTTCTTAACTGCACCGGTTGAAAGGCAGCAATCTCCCCCTCCCATTCCTTCACAAGATCCTGGGCACCTCCTTTTCTTGCCGCAAGCTGCACAATGAGGAACACAAAGTTGACTCGGAGCTGCGCGAGACCTACATCCTCCACCCGGCTGAAAAGAACGTGACAATCTGAACAAAGCGATTAATCCAGGGAATGTGGCGACCATTTCCACGTGGGAGAGACTGGGCCTGCCAGCAGCCAAGGGACTGATCTCCTTCTGTCCCTCCTCCTCACGTTGTGCTCTGCGGCTGGCCCGAGGGCCAAACTGCGCCCTTGGGCTCTTCCTGAGACAATTCTTCTCTGGCAATTGGTAAACCTCCCAGAGCATCTCGGTTGTCATCTGGCCGCTTCTGTTGCATAAAATTAACAAAGTCTTTCAACCCTCCACATGTAAAATTACTTTCCGGTAGTCCAAGTAGGTCGTATTTCCCCTCTTTTTTCTTTTCTTCTTTCTGTAGGTGGGTGTTCCTTGCCTTTAACACCCATGGTGTGGGTAACCGGCAGAGCAGGTTGAAGTGTGGGACTGTGTGCTGCGGGCCGGTCGCTGCGTTTTACTGGAGATGCTGCAAGGGCTGGAGTTGGGACGATGGTCCTCTCCTAGACGGTTGGGTCTGATGACCCTTTTCTTGTGTGTGGCTCCAAAGTGTGCAGCTGAAGTGTTGAATACTCTTCTGCTAAGCAGATTCCAGATTAGAAAGGGTACTGGATCTAGGTCAGAGACCCAGAGCAGCTTGATACGGATAGATGTTGCTGAGAACACGAAAGCTTGAAAGGGAGATGGTTACAGCCTGGCAGCTCCTGGCTGGGTTTCCCTTTGATGGATGAAAGGGCGACATTACGTGTATGGAGTAATTTTCTTTCTGTTACATGGATGAGTTTCTGTTGGGGGTTCGACAACTTGCATGAAAGGAAAAGCTGCCCAGAGTAAAGATGGTAATGAGAAGGAGAAAGCAGATCAAGTGAAAGCTCTCGCTTTTGACAGAGACACCTGAAGCAGTGGTCCTGCACAGTCTTTGTGTGTGTTACAAACCTCTGGTACACAGAGCCTGTTCCTAAAGAGGAGGCTTTGCGTCTCTCCCCAGCTTCCTCAGGGGATGGCAGTTCATAAACTGGCCTCTCGCCGCATAGGCCGAGAAGAAGAGAGAAGGGAAGTCAAGGAGCGGAAGGCAGAAAAGTTCAGCTTCCAGTATCTGCACGGACTAGAAATGAATCCTGAGGCGGGCACAGCTCCAGCAGCAGCCTACGGATCGGTGATTTCGTATCATGAACTGCACCTTGTTATGGCAGGAATATCCTGACATTTCCTTTGGAAGTCTTCGCACTCTACAGCTAGAGCGGTGCCGCGCTCTTTGTGCAAAGATTAACCTAGAAGCTGTTCACAGAAGTGGCAGCGAGCCCGGAGCCAATCGGTGCCACGGGTCTGCAGCGCATCTGGGACCGGGCCCGTCGGCGCTTGTACGCTGCGCAGCGGTTGTGTGCGAGGGCGCGAGTACAGCTGGCGTCGCAAGCAGGCGCATCACTGCGACTAGGTTGTACCTGTAGGTGTCAAAGCCAGCTGGAAGCTGAAACTAAATACAAGCGTTTTCGGCCTGTTCCCGGTGCTGGCTCCCAACAGGACTGATTTCATGTTCTTAACTTTTCCAGCAGAGCTATGACCCTCAACGCAGTAGCACCCACACGCGCTGTCACGCTTGGTGAAATTGAGTACGTGTGTATAAAGCGCCGTGGTGTAAACAGCTTCGGCTGTAAAGGAGATCCGTCGGGTCTCCGACGGGCGGGAGGGACGGTGCCGAGTACCGGACGGAGGGCTGGAAGCCAGGATGCCTAGGTCCCAGCCTCCGATCCGACTGTGCGAAATTGCTTGTTGTTTTCAAATGAAGATGTCTACGTGCTTCCCTAATAGCCTAAGAACGCCAGTCATGCAATGTAAAAAACAAATTGCTAAGAATACATAGTTCCGTGGAAATCTGGTTTTTGCTGGCGTTACAGCTCTGAAAAGCAATCTAATGAAACAAACTGATAGCCGCATTGGACTGGTGCCGCCTGGCTTTCTGCAATTCTCTCAAGATTGACAGCGTTCTCTGACGTGTAGTAAGATGTAAGCAGCTTTCAAAGATTTTCTCACAGTGGGAGCATTTATAACAATATTCTTTCCCATGGAGTCTCTCGTATCTGCTAAGTCCCAAGCTCACGCTGCAGTTTTACTTCAGCACAGCATCCGTGCGCTTAGCAGGGTTTCTCTCCTATATCCAGCCACTGATTTTTCCTGAACTTGAACAAGCCGCATAGTTCGGGGCCAAAACCCTCTCTTCAATTTGCTTTAAATTGGCCGGAATAATCAAAGTTCTGCTGGGAAGGTAAAGGGACAAAAGGAGAACTGGCTTTCTTATGCCTTGTTTCCTTAGTAGACCAGGCTAAAAACAATGCTGAATGAAAAATTCCAACCAGCTCCAGTCACTACTTGGCATACGGTCAAAGGCTGCTCCCTTGCCGTGGAGAAACAGGGCGTCATGGCCTCGTGAAGCTTCAAGCATGGGCTGTAGCCTGTACTGTTATACAGACTATATTGTCTCAGATTTCTGTTGGTCAGGGTCACCAACGGCAGGGTAAAAAGACAATAGCTGGTAACGGGACTTTCTGGGAATATTTCTGAGTCTGTATTGGTGTGCTGGGGTGGAACTGGGAGGGGACGAAGTGGCAATTTGATGGATTTCAATTTTCCTGGCTGCACAGAAAACCACCTGCAGTTGGTCAGCAAGTCAGCGGAGGTGAACTAGCAGTTCCGACATTTCCAGGAAGGTTAGGAATGAAACCCAAAACTACTTTCAGTGTATGGGGAGGACGTGGTGATGGTTTGTCGTGGACTGGCCTGTGCCTTGCGGGATGAGATTCTGCAGCAGCCCCAAATTGCGGCAGCAAAGCGTTGCATCTGTCTCACACACAATGAGTTTTCCTTCCACGTCTCCTGATGAAGATTTGCTTGTTAAGGGAGAATCGCAGAGAGGAGGCGTTTGCTTGCAGACCCAAGCTTTCTTAAGAAGGAACTCTCCGCACATCATTAGTTTGCGGTGAGCTGAGCGAGCTAACCCTAGTGCTATCCCAGTGCTTTCCCAGTAACCGCTTGATACCTAGATGGGATCGTTTTGCCCTTCACCAAAGTCTCTTGCATGTCGTCTTCTTGCAAGTAGAAGCAGACTTAGTGCGTTTTAAGGGACAGTCCGGCATTATCGCGAGACCAGGCTCTCGCTCAGTAGCAGCGGTTCTGCCAGGAGGGGCCCTGGCGCAGAGGCAGGAGCACGCTGCAGCCCCTTCCCAGGGCCTTCGACCAGCACCAGGCCGGCCGGCCGCAGGCTGCTGGGGGGCTGGAACGGGGGTGGAAGATCGCTGGTTCACTGCGAATCAATTACACGCGGACACGGCTACCGTTTCTAGGCGCTAGGCGCGCTTGAAGAGATCCTACAACATACGCCTGCTTCAGAAGGATGTAAAGGCTTTGCACTTAGGTGAGGAGTTTCTGGTTTAGGGATAGACCGTTGGTTTCTGAGGGAAACACTCCAGTTGTTCCTCACCAAATCTTTTGCCTTTCGTGGGTGCTGGAGTTTTCAAGGATACTGAGCCTTTCGGTGAATTTAGAGATCATCACTATAAGGCATGAATCTGTATAGCGTGTTTTGCCCACGCAGGCGTAAGGCAAGTTTCTCACGCCCCGGCCTCCGCCGCTACATACTGCGCAGGATTTTGAGTGGCTCTTGCTGGATGTTGGAGGTCAGGTCAACTTCTCTGGGCCACTCAAAGTTTGTGAGATCGAGACTGATGCACTCCGAGTACGTCAGTTAGTTTTAGTGGTAGTTTTTTAAGCTGTTCTTTCTGTTTTCTAGAATTAGAAAATCTATCCGCGTTTTTTGTTAAAGGGACTCCTCCCTGTCTTTTTTAGCCAGTAGGGCTCAGACTCACATTATCCTCAGGAAAGGCTAACTATTCTATTCCTTCCTTTTGGAGCAATGCACTCTCGCTGGAATTCGGTCTGTGTGCAATTTATCCGAATCGTAATTTGGGACTTTGCTTGCGCAAGTTCCCTGTGTTACAAGATTGCTTCAAGAAGAAACATTGTGGGTTAAAGCAAAAATTACTTAAGCTTCTATAGCCAGGGAGAATTAGAAGTTTGAACAGAGAAAAGTCTTATTTTTCCGTGAATCTCTAAAGCTTTCCGGAAAGCATTTCAAGCCGTTCAGTTGCGACTTTAATCTGTCAGTCCTGGAGAAATACAGTAGTTTGGTGCAACAAGCTGCCTTATAAATTGTTGAAAGCGAGGGAGGCTGCGTCTGCCGCTGTGCTTCAGAGACGTCGTGTCGGCTCTCTCCCCTCTGCAGCTTTGGGATTAGGTTTTGACGAGGTCGTGTCAAGGGAGTTTGTTTATCTGGTCCTCTCAGAATGTCCTGGTGCAGGCTCCTCCACAGACTTACTCACACTATTCTGCTGCAGCGAGTAGCTTTTACTCCACTGAGGTTTTGGACCGGAACAAAAACCAGAGAGTTCAGGACCGAATCTCAAACGAGACAAGACGGGACTGGAGCAGCGGGAGGGTCAGTCCCAGGAGAGCGTCGCTCTGTGTGCATCAGCCGAGCCAAGGCACGGGGGAACGGGGGGCTCTGAACTACAGTAGTGGAAGTTGGAAGGACCTGAAAGGCCGAAGCTGAGCTGCAGAACAGAACCAGGCGGGGTCAGTCTCCGATTCAGCCGGGCACCACATTGAAACCATCCCTCACTTTCATTCATTTGAATAATGCAAGGTTTTATATGAGAGTCCAGGACACCTCAGCTCCTGGATGGACTTAGAGCGGGTGCTGGCTCAACCATGCGTGCAATTTACAGTATTCTGGCCCAACAAACAAAGTGGGTTTTCTGTTTGGATGCTAATCTGGTGTCTCGGCCATCTAAGTGCTTCGTGGGAAGTCGTCTGCAAGGCTCGCGGTCTTTGTGAGCGCAGCCTGTGCAGCCCCTGCCATCTTTCCTTGGTTCAGTTCCTCCCCGGTCTCTCCGAGCGTCCCCCGGCAATCCCACCGTGGGCACCACAGGCGATCTCATTGCTCCCAAGCTGTTTTGCTGCAGCTCCCATTCTTCTAAAGGCACTTCCTTCGGAGGAGCCTTCTCCTCTGCAGCTGCCCCCGGCGCTTGCAAAGTCTCCCCTCCTCACGCGTACTCACGGCACTTCCTTTGCATTCATTTCCTTTATTTGGGGGAATAGCAGGACAATTCCAGCTGTTTCCCTCCACGAGCAGTTTCGGAAATGAGGTGATAACCTCAGCCCTTCTTGAGCCTTGAGGTTAGCTGGGGGAGGGTTGCAGATTAAATTAACAGTTTGCAAAATATTCGAGGCTAAGGGCAGAGAGGTTGAGAACCAGTGGAATTTTCCGTCTCGCCTGGGCTGTATCCCTTTCACCCCGCGCTGCCTGTCAAGCCTCAAGGGCGCACAGCTTGCCTACTTTTTTCCAATTATTTGAGTCCTTTGGTAGTGTTAAAATGGGAAGCCTTCTAATTAAATCTGGAGCCTCGCACAAGAACGATCCCTTAAGGGCCGGCAGGCTGCACTGTCAGAGGAGCAGCACGGTCGACGGGGAGCGGGGGGCGTTGCTGAGACATGACTTTACTCAAGCGCAGCCCCTTTGGAATTCTCTCGGAGCGCTGGTGCTGAGGAAAGTATTTTCAGGGCTACTTGCAGTGGAGGATATGCAGTTTAGAAGAGGTTTCTTTTCCCTGTGTGTGTCCAAACGGGAAGTACAATTCGCAGCCATGGAAGTGGCCCATGTGGATCTGACCTGCGGTTAGAAAAGACGAAGAGGAGTCAACAGCCCATGTTAAATCACTGGGCCTTCTGCTTTGACTCTTCTTTCGAATGCTAAGAGGCAGCAATTAGCAACGTTCAAAGGAAACCACCATGAGGATGAAACAGGTAGTTTTGGAAGACGCCTCATATATATCTGAAATGTCCCCAAAAGCAGAGGAAGAAGGCGGTTTACTGTGTTTTGTAGTTTCTGACAGCTGTCGCAAACGTATTTTGCCTTCTAGAGGTGTGAGGGGTGACGACACCTGTCAGGTAGCATCCTGCAGCTCTCCGACACACACCGCCGTTTCTGGAGCGGCGTGAGGTCTGGAAGTTGTGTCGTACAATCTAACGCCCTGCCCTTTCCTAGGGCCGTGATCAGTGCCAGGCGTCAGGTACTGCGGTAGCATTTTGTTATCCTTGAAGCCTTGGGCAGTAGCCACCCCATCTGTGCAGGCCGCTCTGCTTTTGGGAGCCAGTCTCCGGATGACTAGCGACGGCAAGAACCTGCCTGGCGCAGCGTCAGCCGAGCTCACCGTGCCCCGCTTTTTTCCGTGCCTGTGGAGATGTGGGAGGGAGGTCTACTCCGGTTGCCTACTTGTCAACAAAAGGTATAACAGGTGGCGGTATCGACTGCCCTTCGTGAGGACAGTGAGCGACTAGATGACAGCGGTTTTCTTGTGGTCTGTCCATCACTCTGTTACTTCTAAGGGGTTAACGAAAGGTAACTGAGAACGCAAGCCACCTGACTTACGTTTGCTACGTGGGGAAATTAGATAGCAGGCGGCAAATTAAAATATCCTTTTCTTTGGCTTTCCGGAATGTTCCGCAGTAAACATTAAGTGGAGAACAGGTCTGTCAGCCACGTCATCCCTATTACCCCACTTTTTGAGAATCTGGGGTAAGTGTTTGTTCATACAGCAGAAGAGCGCAGGGTTTAGTAGCGGTGCCGACCGTGCTCGTGTGGAACTGCGACACAGTTTTGTCGAATGCCCTCAAAAGAGCTCTGAGACGGTTTATTGAGAGTATGAACTGCCAGCGGCCCGATGACTGGGAACCCGACTTTGAGCTCAAGCACCAACCGTTTATTTGCAAACAGGAGTTCCCAAGGTGTTGACTGCCACAGACGTGGGAGAAGAAAGACCCAGGCTGGTGAGGCCAGACCCAAAAAGAAAAGACAGCAGAGGGCTTTTTGCTGAATCGCGGAAACAAATCCTGCGTTAATTGCTGGCAATGCTTCTTTCAGGCCGGTATCATCATTACATGAGTTCAGTCTGATTCATGCTTTTGCCCNCAACCGTTTATTTGCAAACAGGAGTTCCCAAGGTGTTGACTGCCACAGACGTGGGAGAAGAAAGACCCAGGCTGGTGAGGCCAGACCCAAAAAGAAAAGACAGCAGAGGGCTTTTTGCTGAATCGCGGAAACAAATCCTGCGTTAATTGCTGGCAATGCTTCTTTCAGGCCCGTATCATCATTACACGAGTTCAGTCTGATTCATGCTTTTGCCACTACTATAAGAATTCATTAATGAGGGTCATCAGCAGGAGGCAGGACGGCAGAGGAGGCTGGGAAGGTTTGTTTGCCATTTCAAGTCCAGTTCAGCTCAGCGATGATTGGTAGTTATTAGTGTCTGATATTTCTTGGTAGGCCTTGCATGAAATAAATTAGCAAATTTTTCATTCAGTTCCCGCTCAGAAAAGTGTCGACCATAACTGACATTAACTAGATGCCTCATTGGCGATCTTGCAGGGAGAGTAAAAACCGATCGAGACGGTGCTCTCATTTTTTCCCTGAGTTGTCAACACGTTCAGAGCAACGGTCCTTGCAGGTCGGGTTGGGTGTATAACGCTGTCCTGAGCAGTAGGCTGGAAAAGCTTGTCCTGATGTAGAGTTTAATGAGGTTTTGATACCCTGTGCTCCGGGGAGACTAGCATTGCTTGTAATGCCACAAAAGTTTTGTTTGGCCAGAGAGCTGGCAAGATACCCCACCACAGCCACCCACCACTGGTGCCAGCTCCCTGGGAGTCTGCACTGTTAATCCAAGAGTAGCGATGTAGAGGGTGAGCATCTCCTTCTTCTCCAGGAACCCAGCAGGCTCAGAGTCTCAGCCAGAGCAAGGGGCCGCTTGGTATTTGTTCCACGGACGACAGGCAGGCAGTTTCCGAAGTAGGAGAGGATTTCCTATTGGGGACCATGAGTACAGCCGCAGAGGCTGATAGGAACGTTGGGGTTTTGTTCTTGAAGTGATTATTGGATGAAGCACGGGAGAGTTCTTCACCTCGTAACCAGAAAAGGTGCAAGTTTGGAATTAGCTACCAGCAAGCGAAGACCACTTTCTTTTTTTTTCTTCCTCACAGACACTTTCCTCCTTCCACTGTAGCATGATGGTTTGCTTATTTCTTTGGCACCTTTTTGGTGCAATTGTAGGACCCCTTGGAAAGTCTCCCACTTACACACCTTTTCCCCAGGATATGAGTCCCTGGGGGAGGCTTCCTGCAGACCGTTTGCTTAGACACCTGTGCACTATAATGTACGTCTAATTGAAATTGCATTAATGGTATGATTCCATTACAGGCGAGCAAGATGCTTGCTGCAAGAACTCTCCCAGCGGGCCTTGAATCAGCTGCAATAGATAATTTATAAAGTGCTGTGGATCTGCTCAAGGCTCCAGTGTTAAGTACAGGAGATACAGGGCTATTCATTATTAACAAGACATTATGCTTTGTGCTCAGCAAAAAGTGTGGGTCTGGGATGAGCTAAGCTCTATCAAAGGTAAGATTTGAGACTGAGCTGTTCCTCAGGCACTGCCCCTGAGTCTGTGCCAGCTTTTGAACTCGCTTTGAAAGATAAAGTTCACGTCTCTATTCTGACCTATTATTCCAAGGGTTTTGTAGGTTCTGTTTGGAATTTCTTGCTTTGCGCTGTAAGTTTTATGAAAAGGCTGGGAGTGAAAAGAACGATGAGGTGCTTTGAGGCACACCTGTCGTAAAGCAGAAAGCCAAGCTTCCCTGAGCCCAGCCTCCTGTTACTGCAAACCTGGGTTTCTCTCCTCACTTCCACAGGTCTGCATGTATTTCCTAGTCTGTCTTCAACAAGCTTCTGCTCTATCTCAAGCACAGGCTACCACTGTTCTGACAGCAAGGGAGGTGTGGAGAGACAAACGGTTTTCTGGTATGATGGCAGGGTAGTGAAAGAGTAGTCATCTTGGGAATGGATACCCAGACTAAACTACAGCCCCACACTGCAGAAGTGCCCAAGCGGAAGGAGGAGAGAAAGAAGACGCCAAAGCAAGGGGGTACTGTCTGCTTCGTGTTCCTCTCGCTGTCGCTGTCCCCCCCCAGAGCCTGCTGCCATACCCGCCTGGGCAGCGCCTCGCTCTTCGGCAGCTCCGCTCTCTGAAGCAAAGCCCCAGCTTCTGCCTTTGGGGGCAGTTCGAGACCACAGACACGGGCGGCACTTACCGAAGAATCTGTATTGGCAGAGAGCACGACAGCAAGGCAAACGCAAGGAAGAACTAGGTGCAGACCTGCCCTCTCTGAGGCTTGCCTCCCCGCTCTCCAGAGCTCTGCAAGCGTACCCGTTCCACCGCATTTTCTGTTATTATTCGTGCGAGCGTCCCGTCCTCCTGCGACAGGGCACCAGCAGGGCGACTTACCCTTTTGCTCTCAGCCCTGCCTCGTGTGCGTGTGTTTTACTGAACCGTGTAAGGGTGTATTAGCAACAGCCAGAGCTGTTTTAATTTGGAAATTAAAGCAAAAATCAGTGAAAGCTGAAGACTTTCAAGAAAAGCTTTGCGTGGTTTTGTGAGGATGCTCCAGGTTATTTATCATTTTCTCAACAGACTGTAGAAACATTCGATGTTTTAGTCTTCTAAAGAGAGAGAACGTTCTCTGCAAAATTCTCACCCTCTTGGCCTCTTTGTCGTTAGCTCTACTAGCAAGTCATTAGCAATTGTCATTACAACAAAATTTGAAGTCAGAGGTGGGGAATCAGTATGACCTTCTTATTCTTCTTCACTCTTCTCCCTCCACTCTGCTACACGTGTGTAGTCAGAAATACCACCAGCGTTCTTAGTAATAATTTTATGCGTGCATTTGAGAAGAAAGAAGAGGAAGTTCTTTTGGCACCGAATCTTCCAAGTCTGCGCAGAGCTTTTGGTCTCTTGGCAGAAAGATGTGCATTTTTAAGGGGTCACACATTGAAATTGCCAGTACAAAGTTTGCCCTCTAAAAGAAGAAACTTAGAACAAGTTAGGGGGTTTAAAAATTCTTTTTTCTTTAAAAGTAGAAGCAAAGCGCAGGCTTCAGGGCTTGAGAACCGAGGTCAGACACACACCAGGAAGTGCGGCCTCTTCAGTTATTTATCGGGTTGCATTTTTCATTTGTGGAGCTTGATGGTTGATCTTTATGAACTCCTTCCTCTCCTCCCACTGTCTTTTCTTCATCTGTCCTTTATACAGCTTGAATACTTGTGGGAGCACCTGGATTAACAGCTCTAGACACTTGCAAGAAGAAATGGACACATGCATTTGATGGGTCTAGCAGGTAAGAGCCTGATGCAAACTCTACCAAAAGCCATGGAAGAGAAGAAATGGAGTAGGGACGTAGGAACTGCGCTTGTGATCTCCCTAGAGATCGCTAGGGAACGTGGCTCCGTGGCCCTCTTAATGTTGTGTGCTGCTTAGCTTGACAGTTTGCCGCTTATCACTTTGGATTTTTTTTTAAGTAATTGGTGGCTTTTGACCTTCTGCTTTGGTTCTTCCCATAATCTATCAACACCAGTGGACTGAGCAGTCAAAAATCTCTGCTAAGGTCAGGGTGGCTCTCCCTTACCACCTGCCCTTGAAAAAAGCCCAGATGGGCTGCCATCGGCACAAGCACCTTTGGAGGCACTTTCTCTCCTCCTGCTGAACTGTTCTTGTTTCCTCGCTCACCTCCAGGTGTGGACGTGAGTCAACAGGGAAAGCAAGACAGTGGGCTTGACTGCGGGTCCGCCTGCAGCCCCGAACCCCACGCTGGGAAAAACTCTAACAGCAAAGCTGTTTGTCTTCCATGAGACCAAATGCTGTAAATTCTGCTAGTTCAATTTGGAAAACGTGAACCCAGTTATTTCTCTGAGTGGTTTTAAATGAAGCAGACGTGTCCGAATGGCTCAACGTTGCTGTCACTTTCCTGGCAGGCTTGCTGCCACACAGCTGGCATCCCAGCGGTCCTGGTTGCCCTGGCTCAAACAGGGCTCCTTGGCTTCCTGCCAGGGAAGCCTTTAACATCCCAGCTGGAGCTGGGTTTGCCAGGCTCTCGGTTCTGCTCACTGATCAGGTACACAGGAGAACCTGTCAGGAAATGGGCAGATTTCTGCCAGAAAATTCAATTAAGCAAGTGCATTCCCATGAAATAGTTTGATTCTGTTAAACTGGCATTTTTCAAATGGAAAACTGCTGTATCAGAAAGCTTACATCCAGCGCTGCTCGTTAGTTCATCCATCCGTGAACAAAAGGTAGGTTGTGCTGGAGACCAGTAATTGAAATGCCTAAATCCCTTCCACCAAGAGCAGAGCACAGGGTAACACTTGGGTGTCTGGCTCCATTTTGGCGCTTTGATGTTTTCTGCAGATATTAAACCTTACAAGACCCCATTACATAGGGATTACTGTCCCCTTAACACACAGATACGGGGCTGAGATAGGGCAGGGGATAACTGGGTCCTATAGTGAGTCAGTGGGAACTCTGCAAGAGCTTCCAGTCCTGACCGAGCTTCCTGCATCAATGAGACACTCTCGCAAAAGCCAAAAGGTTCGGTGCTGTACAGGGTTCGAGTTACAGGATACAGATCAGGTTCAATTTTAGCGCTTAGGACAGATTCACGCCTGATTTTAACCTCAGAATACAGCACCAGAAGACCACAGGGTAGCAAACAGCCCTACAAAACTGTGTTGACACCACCAGCTTGAGCCACGCGACATTGTTCTGCAGTCCAGCTGGCAATAGCTGCCAGGAGGCAGTCTGCAAGGTCCTCAGCGCCACAGGTGCTGGGCGGAAGTGCCTGTGAATCTGTGCTGAACGCACGGTGACACGCACTAGCCGTTTAACCATTGCTCTCCACTCGCAGCCTGCTTTCCTATGGCCAAAAAAAAAGTTGGTGTGATTTTTTTTTTTGTTTTTGTGATACTATTTGAACCAATTTCGGTGAAATTTTTCAGAAGCAGTAGTATCAGAGATTGTTCAGCTGCTACAGATTTTTTTGGAAGCGGGACAGTTAGGAAGAGGAAAGTGTCCTTTCAAGGAGAACAGCAATATTAGTTCACCTGCTATTAGACATCAGAAAACCCGTATGAAGGGAGAGAGGCGGAGAAACAGAAAGCCTTCATTGAGACTGTGACTATGGGACACGCTTCAACCGTATTTTGAACTTTAGACGTGAAAGCGAATCAGCCCCAAGTCACCATAGGTAGCCAAGCTTCTTCGTTTCCGGTGCCTGTGAGAAAGCCTTCAGCAAGGTGAAAGTACTGGCATGCAAGAGTGCATAAGAGTCTTCTGAAAATCACGGGAGCTTTTATTCATAACAAGCACCCCTAGCGCAAGAGCCCCTTTTCTTTGAATATTTTTCAGGAAGACGCCAAGATACTTGTTTTGACAGTGGCGTTCAGAAACAGTCCTGCCTCATCCCCTTTTGCGAGGGCCGAAACTGTTTGTCACGCGCTTTCCATCTGAATCACGTTTCCGTGCCGCCTCTCCTGCCCGATTCTCTCCTGCCTCTGTCAGTGTTTGCTGCCTTTACCCTCACGGAGGAACTGGGTCCCACGCTCTCTTGTGATGGGTCCAGGGCAAGGGTTTGAATAGGAAACAGGAAAGACTGTGCACGTAGGTGCTGCTGACACCCCACTCGGCACTTCCATCGCCGGCTGGTTTAAGGGCTTCTCGCTGGTAACCACCGCCTTCCCGGTTACAACTTTGAGAGATTTCTTAACCTGTTCTCCCATTTCATCCTGACCGATGGAGCCTGGCAGCTGAAGTGGGTGCCAGCCACGGGAGGAGGGGTTTATGAAAAGGCCCTCAAACAAAATCGTGTGCGCGTAATGAAACTATTTCTATTCTTCTGCTCAGATCTTGTGCCGCACCCGTTAACAGCGGCCTGTGAATCCCTCGCTGGTGCAGGGACAGAGACACTTTGGTGTTCAAAGCGCCAAGACCCAACAACGTCAAGGATAGAATTTAACAGGCTTGAAGGTAAAAGGCAAATTCTTAGCTGGGGTTGCAAGCAGAGAAGAGGATCGAGACAGTTTCATTATTTGCCACCTTGTGGTTTTTACATTGATGCAAGCTGCTCCCGTTCTTATTTCGTATCATCTTGCAGTCCCTTTGCAGCTGATGCAGATGACTGCTGGAACCGCCAGCTACACCAGCCACCCAGGGGTGAGGTCAGCAAGAGCGCGCAGACGAGCAACAAAGGGCTCCCTTTGTTTCCTCCTACCTAGAGGAGAATAAGGACAGAGACCCTCGAGCAGAGGAAAAAAGCCAGCCCCGCTCTACGTTAGGTGTCGCTTTTTGAGGACAAAAATGGAAGTGGGTTCCGGTTAGCATGAGGCTGATAATTTCTAATTAAGATTTATTGGCAGGTTACCAACCCTGTGCTAGAAATGAAGGTGTTTAGTTTGGTACAATTGCATTCTAATTGAGCCTTGTTGCATTTTTAAGTGGGCTTTGAGTGATGTATAAGCCTTGCGTTAGGTTAAATTTCCTAAGCAGGACATATCTGCCCAATGCTTTTTAGGAACAGAGCGAAGTTCTTGTTTAGGGAGCAGGCCTCTGCGACATGTTCGTAAAGCTTTGTTATCCCTTCTACAGAGAAGGGACAACCTTCCTTCCCCCTTGCCAGTGTTCTTGTGCCAAAAGTTGGACAGAAACGTTCTGCCGGGTTTTTTTTTTCCGTTTTCCCTTTTCCTGCTTACCTTCTGGGGAACTCGCTTTACAAACGATAACAGAATAGGGCTGGGAGGCCTTCTACACGCAGAGAAGTGGTCCCAGCGCAGACTGTCTCCTCCATATGGCAGCATATGTTTCTGTGCATTTACTGATAGAGCAGCCATCTCCCTGTGGCATTTGGGCACGGTATAATTAGCTGTGTACAGAAGTAGAGTGTTGATAACACTCTGCTGGAAGAGTGCCATCAGCATGACTGTTCTTGGTATCGGTTGCCGTAAGTAACACCGTCTTTAGAGAACAGTCATGGGAAATCTGCGGGCTGCTCTTGCACGCCCTGAGCTCTTCCGTGATTTTATTATTAGTGGTGCCTAGAGGGTGGTCCTTTGAGTTTTGGATGTTTAACGCGAGAGACGTTCCGGCCTGTTTGTTTAGCTGGGTATCTTCTTGTTTGCAGTTTGACAGGATTAAGCCCACCTGCAGATTGGCATTATGGCTGGCTACGCAGTTACACACTTGCTCCCTGTTTTCTCCTGGCTTCTGTTGTCGGTACAGAGCACGACTAAAAAAGGGGGAAAAAAAAAATCCAGGGATATTTCTCCTTAAAAAGCTCAGCCCCTTGCAGGGTCTCCTCCTTGCCGTTGCCTTACCTATAATCAAATCTTCCTGCCTTTTTGCCATCTTATGCAGACAGAATCCAGTGATTACAGTGGACCACGCGGGGACTGCCCAGAGCGATATATGAAAACACGATCCACGTATATGAAAACAAGTCTGTCTCAGAGATTACCAAATAGCAGAGCTTCAGAGAAGAATGCAGAAAATGTAGGGTCGTGGTCATCACTGGTGAGTAGGACAGGGCAAGTTCCATCTCCTTGTAGGCAATCAGAGATCGGCTTGTGGGACTGTAACTTCTTTACCCCTTTTTACACTGTTTACGGTAACCTTGCCTGTCCCGTTATCCATGCAAGCATCCTGTAACATTTGAGTACTTTTAACCTGTTGACTTCTGTGATAATTGTAGAAGTGAGTCCCAACAGTTAGTAGTATGATGGTCAAAGTATTTTCTGATCATCAATGTACTGCTCTTGGCTGCTTCTTCTCCGTTTGTGAAATCTCCTCTGTGCTCGCACAGTGCTCAGTTTCCAGCAAAGCTGCGGAGGCACGTCTCTAAGATCTGTGGGGAAAGCGGGGAAGAGCTAGTCCTGAGTTCTGAACCCCCAAGGCTATGCAGCGCAGCACAGCTGCACGACGGCTTCGCTGTTTATTTGCTCGCCAATAGCACTGAGCGATGTGGCTGTGTTCCCCCTGAACCCAAGCTAAGCCACGGCTCTGACGCCTCAGCATGATGCGCTCTAGCGCTTTCAGCTCCCAAGAGCATCACGCGAGGTGTTGGCTTGGGTTCACAGCGCCCTGGGTGCGTCGCAGCCTGCTGGCGGCTGCTCGGTGGCCACGACGGGTGGCCAAACACAGCACCAGCTCCTCTAGCTGGGTATTCTTTAGCAACAGAAGTAATAGAAGTTATTTTATTCTGCGGATAGTAGGGCCGTATGATCTCGCACACAGTCAGAGCAGGCGCCCTGCTCTACACACGTTCTGGTGCACGGCATTGTCGTTGAATAATGCAGATGGATTTTCAAAAGCGACAAAAGGAGACGAAACTTTAGACTGGGAAAGGAGTTCTCTGTATTTCCTTGCCTTCACTCCGGATATGTCAGGCTGCCCAGAAGAAGCGGCCGGTTTGAGTCCTTAGCTTTCAGCTCAGAAGGACTGGCTGAGGTTGGGGAAAGCAAGGCTGAGTCCTTGAGGCACGGCGAAGTGATGATACAGCCAACAAGAACTCAGAGCACAGAGTCCTCAAGTGTGTTTTGCTGAGGTACCGCTGGCAAAAATAACAGCAGCTCTGGCTTCTGCATGTGTACTGGAAGAGGCGCTTTTTGTTAACGCTCGGTAGGTGTTTTTATGCCGGTTTAAAACAACCTGTGTATCGCACCGGAGTGTGAAAGCCCAGGTATTCTAAATCGTGTGTGGAAAGAGGGAGTAGCAGGGAGCATAGCCCTGCTACTCTCTACTTGTCTGATTTGGGTCTGAAGTCTGATCCTTGGGGCAGCGTTATTTTGACACCTTGTTAGAGTCGAATTTGGAGAAGTTAGCAGGTCGAAGTAATAGATGCGTTTTTTCAGCTTGTTCTCTGTTGCTTAACCCCTTCTGACTGGGTCATCACCCCGAAGAGCAAAGCTTACCAAATACATTGTCCATAGCTGCAGGTAGATGCAGAGAAATTTGTCCCGACCTTTCGTGTTCCTGCAATGTTAATCATGGTGTCTTCTTTGCTGTGTGTGCAAATCAGAGTTTGGCTGCCTCGATGTTCTATGTGGTCGGTACATTTGCCGGTGGTGTGTGACACTCCTAGAGTTTGTGGGATTTTTTTTTTT
>VZSC01007023.1:60415-84825 GCA_013398225.1 Steatornis caripensis | reverse complement strand
TTCTTGTTCTTTTTTTTTTTTTTTTTTTTTTTTGTTGCTTTGTTCCCGAGCCCTCCTGTAACTCTAGAAGTGGGGCAAATCAGCTTTTGGAGAAAGTATGGCTGCAGTCCCAGTAACGATAGAACAAAAAAAAGAAAAAAAAAGAGTTGGAAAGTATAAAATACTTTTTTTTCTCAGAAGTTGTCAGTTCCTCAAAAACACGCAGGGCTGCATAAAATCCTGCCTTTTCCTAGCAAAATGCCTAAAGACATGCCTGGGATTTGTGAAGCCAGAACAAAGAAAAACAGTCTTTTGGGGTTGTCTGCTGGGACAGTGGCTGGAAGGGTCAGGAAAAGCAAGGTCAAGTCCTCCGTGTGTCCTGTGGCTGTGAAGCAGGAACCCCGGCTTGTCTGAAGTAACTGGAAAAGCAGTCTGTACCGCAGCTCCCGCTGTCGCCCGGGTTAGTCTGGACTACTGCTGGAACACAGCCGGCCGTGCCCAGCCGTGCCCAGGCGACATTCTCTTCCCCACGCAATCCCAGAGCAGAGCGCGGGCGCTGTTGGGCTCTGCCTGAGGTACGTTTCTCGGTCTGAATTTGGCAGTCACGGAGGTACAAAGAGATTTCCGGCTTTTCTGACCCGCGGCGTTGACGGGAAATGCAGTGGAGGGAAAGACAAAAACAAGAAGGGAGCAAATGAGGTTTTCTCAAGCCAGGGCTTCTCTGCCTTGACTTGGTGCACACAGAAGAATGGGAGGAAGCGGCCTTAGAGGGCCGCTTGAGAGGCAGGCTTCTATTAATAACCCTGTTTATGCGATCCCAAGGCATTGTTAGAGGGACTTCTGCAGCCTGCGAGCTTCTTCTGTTGTTGCTTGGGATCGACCCACCTCAATTATTTTATTTCACTCTAAACAGAGAATTTTTAGGGAACGCTTTTGCGGGAGATGATTGCCTTTCTGCCCCTTTCCTCCCCCAACTTTTGATGTCGTGAAGAGGCGTGAAAATCCTCGCCTTGCCTCATACTCGGACTTAAAAGAGCCCCCCTTTTCAGCCCCAGCCCCAGCTGGGAAGATTCCCTCCTTTCCGCTGCGGAGCAAAGAATGTTGGCTTGTAATGGCAAAAGCCTTTCCGCGCCGGTTCTCCTCTCACCTGTGCTATTCTCAACCAGAGTTTCCTTTAAGCTCTCCCCGTTTGTTCCCAGCACAGCAAACACTGTGGAAGGAATCGTGGTTGTTTGTTCCACATCCTCACGAACTGCCATTGTTTGAAGCAGCAGCGGACAAAGGCTTGCGGAGTTAAAAAAAGAACATGCGACAGTAATTTTTGGCAGCGCGGTGGAGCTGGAAAGTATGCTTTCAGGCAGCGATGCCTACTGTTTATTGGGATATATTGGAAAGAAATGAGTTAGGGCCCCCTTTAGCCCTCTGAGAACAAGGCATCGGCGATAAAGTGTCCTGCCGTGCCTTTATTTCTCTTTTTCTGCTCTTCCCATTTTCTGGTGATGATTACTCCGTGTGCAAAAAACCTTTCAGTGATGCGACAAGGGGATGTTCTAAGTAAGCGACAGGGCGTCTCCGGATCACAATTCCCGAGGAGCCCCGGAGTGTCCTTTATATCTGCTGCTGGCAGGCCAATGCATCCACGCCGAAACAAAAGGAGTTTTAACCCTTCCCAGTGAGAGCCTGAGGGGATGCGGAGGCGCGCAGCAGCGCCTGAAACTGAGCGTCTACGCTTGGTAATAGGACTGCAACGTTCAAGCTGTTGCTGAGGAACTTTGAACACGGCTGGAGCAGATGGAAAAGGCATTTACCTCAGCGCTGTTAGGACGGGAGAGCTCTTCTGCAGGGCTTGGGGTTTTTTAATCTTTGCTTTGTATTTTATTGAGATACTTTCTGTATCAAATTAAATGGGCAACGACATGAATTCAGGCACGCAGCTTCCGGCAGCAGTCCCGCAGTCACAGGGGTTTCTCTCTGCATTAACACATCTGCGTTTAAAGCTAGGCCGTCTCAGCAACTTCTAGGGCAATGCACTGTATACTTTAACAGATAACGTAAATGGCACAAAACAAAGAACTAGGGTGTGCGAGAGAAGGGAAGGAAAGCATATCGAGAAAGGCCTTTAAAATGCTACGTCTTCCCCCAAAGTCCAGCAGATGAAAAACCCGCAAGCCCTACAATCTGCTCGTAGCCCCCAACATCCAGCAACCGTGTAAATCTGTTCCACTTTGCTGTCTACTGGCAGCAGCTCCCCTTCAGTTTTGAAAAATTCAGAAACCCAAAGGCTGGAGAACTGAGGCGGGAGCACACCTACAACGGCAAACACGCTGTACAAAGCACACCTGCGTGGTCTGGCGGCCAGGCTTGTTGTCTGTGGTTTGGTGTAGTGAGAAAGGTGAAGCCCATGCGATGTGCGCTGAAGCCAGACCTGCAAAGTTAAAATCATCCGGTAAAGCAACTTTTTTTTTTTGCCAGCTGCAGCCAATACAAGAGATTTCCAAAGGAAGACAGGTATGTCTGAATGCTGCTCTTGACTCAGTGTAGCGGGTGGGTGGTAGATACCTCAGGAATTCTTCCACGGTGGTAGTTAAGATTATTTTAGAGTGTAGCGGTAAAGATCTGCGATATGAGAGGCCTCGGGTGTGTCCTCCCATGTGCCTCCGAGGAACCCCCCACATCCTAAAGGCTTTGGCTGGCTGGAAGGTTTACAAAAGACCCCGTTCTGTACGGCCTCTGCTGTCCTCAGCCGGAGCAACCGTCCTGCCGGTGTTCTCTGTGCCTGAGCCTGCTGGGAACCTAAAGGAAAACCCTGCCTTCCTCCAGCTAGTAGTGGGTAAGTGCTGGAGGCACTTCCCTGTATGTATTGGCGCTATGTCTTTTGAAGCCGAAGCTCCCGCAGCGTATAAAGGCTATAGCCCTCCCTTTGACGCCAGATGAAGGCTAGGGTCACTGTATTTGACCTCAGTAACTCAAGGTCTGAAATGGAACAAAAAAGAGTCAGTAACCACTAGAAGCGGCCCGTGAGGTCTGATCTTGTGTAATACAATACTCCATGACAAGAGCTTTCGCTGTTGCCAGAGCAAAAAGAGCGTGACATAGAGCACGGGCAATCTCAGTTCTTCACAACAGAGAACTGGGGCGAGCACATCTGTAGAGAGACTCGGAGATAAACGTCTCCTCTTATCCCGTCTGTAAATCCCTCCACCGTGATGAAATTGCCACTACTGGTCTAGTAACAAAATGTCTGAAGCCACCTGGCAAACTTAAAATGAGTGGGATTTGCTCCTTTTTGCAAAGGAAAAGGTCCGTGCACCAAACTCCTTCTGAGCTATTTTACATGGGAGAGGCCCGTCAAGGGATCCCTTCTCCAGCTTCTGGTTTAGCAACTGGCAGTGCTGACTTTCATTTCTTGAATCAATCATTCTCATCGGGGCGATGATGCTTCCCTGGGCTGTGGCATTATGCCATCCCATTTTCCATAAGCCAGCGTGCAGACACGAAGAGTCTGGATTGCTGGCCAAGTGTTGAACAAGGAGAAAATCAGCAGGTCTAATGTTGAAATTATTGATATTGTTTTAAAGTGGTCTAGTAAATACTGTGGAATCAGCCCTGTCATCTCAGTCAGAGCAATCAAAACAGTCATTAAAGCTTAATAAAGTTGAGTGATTCATCTTTTGCTGTAATATTTTCAAATAATTATCCTACTTATGATTTAATCTCCTTGAGAGTGTAAAGTCTATGTAGAAGGGCTGAGTCTGAATCCGGGGCTACCTCCTGCTCCTACTGTCTCCTAAACCTTGTGCCTTTTATTCCTGCTAATACTGCTTTGCAGGACTGAGAATTTCAATCTATCTTGTTCTTGGTGAACACTAGATGTTCAAGCAGTCGCAAAACCCGGATGGGTGCTTGGCCTAGACAGCTCAGGATCTCATCTCCAACAAACCCTCATCAAACCACGCATCCTTGTACCCTGCCGGTGGAAAATGCCCAACATCCAGGGCTTCTGGGGAGCGCAACCGTCCCGTGATGCACGCAGCGATGCAAGGCGCAGCGCTGCACAGAGACGTGCAGAGGTGGAAGCCAGCCAAGTGCCATCTACAGCGTGGGCTAGTGCAGATCTTCTCATTTATTCTGCCTGGCAGGTGTTTACTTCCAAATGTTGATTAAAACTTGGAACAGCTTTCTGCCCAGAAGAGGATATAGCTGTGCACCTTGATTCTCTGGTAGAGCAGATGGTACCAGCGACTGTTGTGGTGTGTTCAACGGTTAGATGTTTCCAGAGCCTCAGGTTGCTGCTTTGCTTGGCTGAATCCCTCTTCATGAATATTCACTTTTGAAAGAGATTTATTTAGAAGGGGGGAAATATGGCACAGATAACTGTGGTCACCAGAAGAACGGAGCTTAAAGGCAAGTCCTCATTTCTGTCTGCAAGGGCAACAATAAACAGACTCCGTAGGTCAGCTATTATATCTGCGTATTAAATAAAAGGCATTCCCTGTGAGCAGAGAGTGTACACAGTGACATTAGTTCAGCTGACACACGCTCATTAAGCTGTAGTAACTAATTTATTTGCCATTGTTTCTCCAAGCCCTGAATCAGAGCCTTTCAAATTGCGTCAGTGCCATACCTTCCTTTCCCTGGCATAGAAGGAAGGGCTAAGACGCTGATTTATCCGAGGCAGGAAAAACAACCGTGGCTGCAAACCTAAACTGTTAAAAAGTACACCTTAGAATCATAGAATGGTAGGGGTTGGAAGGGACCTCTAGAGATCATCTAGTCCAACCCCCAGCTAGCATTTTTAGATTAGATCCCAGCTAGCCATTGCAGCTTTTTCTCAGGCCAAACAGGGACTGAGTTCGTAAGAAATTTTGAGGGGTCACGGGGTCAAAGTATACTTTTCAAGTTTTTCTCCCGTGTTATGTGTTATCCTTGGTGATGGATCACTGAACAACGTCCCTGGATCTCTCTCACCCTCACGGAGACTCCCACCAGAAGGGATCACACATGTTGTGCCCAGGCTGAAACTGTATTTCTTGTAAGGAATCTGTCTGTAAGATGAGCTTTTAACAGCACAAGTCTGCACAGTGTTTACCAAGCAGTGGGGCCAGGCATCTTGAAAAAGAGCAGCCAGCTTACCTGCTCCACAGCACCCTGGAGTCAGCAAAAGTAAGGCTGAAGTCCAGACCCCGCAGTGCGAATCGTCATCGTAGTAATGAGTCCAGCCACTTCGATAACACCGCTAACACACAAGGGCTGAGAAGTGACGGAAGAGCACACGAGTGGCTCATCCAGAGCCCATCTCGGCCGCTCTGCTGTGTGGCCACGGAGGCACCAGCCTGACCGGGTGTTGTTAACCCCTTGAAGCTCTTTCTTCGCACTGGTGGGAAGTGACCCAGAACTGCGTTGCTCTCCTCTGAGTGAAGCAGAGAAAGCACACAGAGAAAACAGGCACCACCTTGGGTTACTTCCTGATGGCTCCGCAAAAATTGAGCCGCCCGTGAAAAACGTTCTACCAAGAATGAGAGGGAACTCGGCTTTAAATCACCCTGGTAAGATGCTGTAAACCCCCAACAAGATGGCCGGGTGTATCTCTCCTACACGGGGCAAGCAGAGGCTCGAGTACGAGGTACCTTTGAGAGCTGTGCATCCGTCCTGGCATTCCACGATTGTGTCACGTTTGTGGTATTGGGCCGATAACGCAGGAAAAGACTGTTCTCTCACAGGGAGCGTGTGCTCCTTGACCCTTAGCCAGAGAACCTTGCTTTTCACCAGGGAGGTGGCATCTTTACGGGTGGGATGGAAATCCCCTTCTGGGGAAAAATGGTGCCTGAAATTTCAGACCTTCGCTAAAATACATCCGTTTAGCTCGTACGGGAAATAGAGCGGCACTTAAATGAATTGTAGTTACCCAGCTTTCCAGTGATGAGTTATGTTAGTTTTTGGAAAGCACTGCACTCACAGTGAAGTTCTCTTTAGCCAGCCTCCGAACGCATGCCTTTCTGAATATTCGGAGCCTAAATATTTGCCATTTCCCACCTGGGGATGCTGACACGGCATTAACTTTCTGCAAACATTTCCTGAAACGGCAGTCTGGGGACATGCAGCAAAAGGCTTAGTCTGGGCTACAGAACTGAGCCTGCCTGTGCTCTGGTGCTTGAATCAGCAAGAGAAAGGTTTAGCTCCGTTGTCCCCACACAACCGTTTTTTTTCACTTTGCATGGCACGTGAGTCAGCCAACTAGCTGCAGAGTAAAAGCTGTTCTAGAGCAGTTTGCTCTTCGTTTTTGAATGTAGGGAAAGGCAGCAAAACCCAGCGGGAGATGGCAGTCCATTAGAACTTAGGATCTGCTTCTCGGTTCATATTCAGTGAGGGGATTTCCTGGGTAGCTTGTATCTTTGTACCTTGGTTTTCTCTGTATGATGGCACAAACACCTAGCAGCTCCCATCATAGCTCTGCCTTTGATGCTGTCCCAGCACATTTTGCTTTCTTTTCTCTCACCGGGAGACAGAACATCTTGTTAAATGGAGATAGCTACTCTAGTTTGTTTACCTCACTGGGAGGTGGGTAGAAAACGCAGAGCTGGGAGGTTCAGCAGGAACAGCAGGCACCAACCCCCTTCCTGCCTGATAACCACTATGGAAGGGAAATAATCCTGACCCCGCAGATGAGTGCCTGCGTCACGCAAAGTGCCTGGAAATCTGTGGCCAAGCAACAGCAGAAAGGTAGCGCGGAAGCGTTCCCGCTGCTCACTCGGAACTGCTCCCTGTGAGTTCGCCTGTTTTTTTCAAGTAGCAGAGACAGCTCTGTGTGATGCCAGAGAATTTACCCAGACAATTCCACCAGAACAGAGGCAATTGTACTAGGAATTGCGTGCCCAATACTTATATTCCAGGAAGAGACGAGGAGAGACCTTAGCAGCGCGCCCCATCCCTGCCTATTCCTGTATCCTGAGCTTCCATACGGCGGTGTCTTGTTTATTTGACACAATCCAGAAAATGTAAACAGTTCGCTTAAAATTAGGTAGAAAACCTCTAGGGGAATGATGAAACAGAAACCTTGTGGATGGCTGCGTTTATGACATCTATTCACTTAGCAAGGGATGAGTGCAGTGACGTGTTTATCACTCACTAAATGTATGTGAACGACTTGATGAAGAGGCCTGAGCGTGATGTGCCACTTGCCAGACGTCTGCAGGGACTGCGTGCTCCAGTACGCCGTGGAACTGGCTGTTTCCATCTAAGGGGCATGTTGCACCCTGGATCTGCGAAAGCTCCACTCTTGTATTGTGGCGGCTTGGCCCCAGGTAACAGCCGAACTCCCACCCAGCGGCTCGCTCCCCCAGAAGGGCAAAGGGAGACAATAGGAAGGACGGGAGTGAGAAAGCTCGCGGGTTGAGATACAGGCAGGGACATCGCTTACCAAGTACTGTCGCGGGCAAAACGGACTTGGCTGTGGGAAATCAATTTATTGACAATTAAAAATGTAATTGCTAATTTGGGTAATGGGAAACAAAACCCCCCAAATGTTAGGACAACACTTTTCCCCCACCCTTGCCCAGGCTCAGCTTCACTCCTTCATTCCAGGCTGCTCCCCGCTGCCCAGCAGCGCGGGGCGGGTGGGCGGCTATGGGCAGTACGTCGCGGTTTCTCTCTGCTGCTCTGGCGTGGGTTCTCCATGGGCTGCGGTTCCTGTCAGGAAAATCTGCTCCTGGGTGGCTCATGTGTGGGCTCTCCCACGGGTTGCAGGGAGCATCTGCTCCGGTGCCGTGGAGCGCCTCCTCCTCCTCCTCTGACCTTCGCGATCCCTCCGCTGTTTCTCACTCTCTTCACCCCCTCCTCTCTCTCTGTGGCATTTTCTGACCTTTCTTAAATACGTTTTCACGGAGGTGCCACCAGTTTGGCTGAGGGCTCAGCTGTGTCCTGCGGCGGGTCTGTCGCGGAGCTGCTGCAACCGGCTGTGTCCAGCACGGGGCGCGGACCTCTTCCCACAGGGGCCACCGCTGTAGCCTCCTCCTGCCCCACTACCAACGCCTTGCTGCATACGCCCAGTGCGTGTGTGCTGGATATTTTAGGTCTCCAGCCACTAGAAGTACCTTGACAGCTGTACAAGCTCCAGAAAAGGCGCGCCGCGTTCGCCCCGGCCCTCCTCTTTTTGCTGGGGAAAAGTTCCCTCCTGCCTCTAAGTCCTGTTGCGAGGTAACGCGTGGGCAAGAAGGACTCTGGAGCCGAGAAGGTGGCGCTGAGAGCGAGGTGAAGTCTTGTTCGCAAGGTTTTTGTGGTTCTTTTTTTCCCCCGTACATTAACATTACCAGAGCCATCCTCGCTGGTTGCTAGGTGATATTTTCATTATGTGGAGTCACAGTTTTGTGTGAGGAGTGGCCTGAGCAGTGAACCTTTGAGAGAAAAAGCACAGGAAACTGTGTGCGAGAGCTGGTGAATCCAGTGGAGCGAAGCACGCTGGGGACAGGAGGAATACTCCAGGATCATGAAGGGAACGATGACTGGCAAACTTTTTCCGAGCTGAAATGTGGTAGGATGACCAGGCGTATTGGACCTACCGGGAGAGAAGCCTGAAGGCTTACTGGCACTTGAACCTTGGATCCCTGTGGGTACATTTATCCTCTTACCCTTCTTCTTCAACCCCACTTCCTTTTAGCCAGTTTTCAATTCACCCTTCCAAAGCTATCATCACATCCCTCCAGCCACCATGATTTCCTTGTCACGCTGTCTCACGCTCGTCTCTTGGCTGGTGCTTCAGCTGTAAGGTCTCAGAGGCAAGGGGAAGTTGTTCTGACCAGCGTAACGCAGGGCAGGGGGTCTCACTCCACGATTTAAGACTTCTAGAGGAGGCGACACCACAAAGAAGAGACGAGTCCAACCCCCCCATCACTCTGCATCCCCTTAGCCGCACGCCGTGATCTTTAACTGCAGATCCGTAAGAAGAGCAACCCGAGTGTAATGTCTAAACTGAATCCACGTGGAAGAGCGGCGCTGCCAAGAGAAGGCAGCCTGCCAGGCTGTGGCTGTGCAGGTGCTGAGGGAAGCGAACCTGGCCCCTTTGGAACTCCCTTGCGCTCCTCTCTCAACCCAAACCCTGCGAACGCAATGGCATGTTAGAGGCAAGGAAACAGTAAATCACTTTTTTTCCACCCTGAGCTACAAGCTGCGGCAACCAGACCCCTGGGAATTCAGACTTCTTCTCCAGCTCAGCTGGAAGGATTAATGCGGCAGGCTTGAGGGGGTTCCGCTTCAAATCCCAGCTCCCTTGCCTTCCTAATTACTTCCATGTGTGTTTGTGCAAGGCTGCGTGTTGTCTGGGGTCTGCAGGTGGCAGAGTGACCTTTGGGCTCTAGGTGGGTTTTCCACGCTTCGCCATATGTTACGTGAATGAGCCAAGCAGCTAGAAGGCAATTGTCAGCATCCACGGCCAAGCACTCTCTCTGTGTACGGTGACTGATGGATTCTGTTTCTCTACCCTCACTTCTCCCTTTATGCTTTCTCCAGCTGTGAAAGAAGAAGGAATTTCTGGCCTTGGTTTCTAACGTTTAATTAAAAAGAAAAACCCTCATGCAAAGATAGCTTGTTTCCACAGCTTTCCCGTCGGTGCCTGTGGGAAACAGATGAGTCGGAAGGGCGTTCTGGGTAACAACGTGAACGAGCAACCTCAACGTTCTTGGGAGTTTCCCGAATCTCAGAATCGGTAGAGCCACAGCAATATGTTTTCCCAGTGAATTCTGTTGTGCTCGGTGCGCTCGTACTGCGCCAGAAGTACCTTTCCAGAAGTCCCCTCAGATATATTTTAGCTTGTTCTCAGGGAGGCAGTTGCGGTGTTGTGCGAGCGCTCTGCGGCGAGTGTTGTGTTCGCAGGGAATAAGCAGCAGCGATGGGTGCAAAAATGCGCCCATCTGTGCTCCCTGGCAGCACCTTGCCGCTGGGGTAGAGTCTGGCTTTGCAGCAACCCCTAACGGCTCTTTACTTGGAATGTAATTGAGTGGCGCAGCAGAAATTCCTCTTTGGTTTTTGCCCTTTATCTTCATGGGGGTTTTTAGACAGAAGGAAAAAAAATGAGATCGCGTCCATTTTTTTAGAGAATACGGAAAACCTGTCAAGGGCTTTTGGGGCAAAGGAAGCGGCTCAAAAGAATGGCTCATCTCAGAAGTTTGGAGTGCTGGCTACTGGTTCCAGGGGGATAATCCACATCCACCGCTCAGGGGTTTGTGTGTCCTGCCGTATATCTCAGGCGGCCTGGAACAGAAAACATGATAACTTCTAATCTATGTTTTTCAGCAGTTTCTTCAAATATGCTCTGTTAAGATCTCTGGTCTGTTTTTCAGAGGATTTCTTCTTTCACAGTTTTGTTAAACTCACCTAAGACGTGTTACACGCTGAAAAGGGATGTATAAAGGCCGTATAAACGGAACAGATTAGCTGGCTTTGAATTTTCCTGGAACAAATGCTTGCCTCTGGCTCTCGCCTCCCTCCTGCTGATAGATCGCCACCAGGAGAGATAGGGCTGCTCAAGAAGCCGCTGCCCGCTGTGGCAGGAGGGACTAGTCACAGGAGGCTCGGCCCAAATGCCCTGCTGTCTCTGTGATCACACGGAGGAAGCCTTTTGGGGTGGGCTGTGCCAGGGAGGACTAATTTTGTTTATCAGTGTCCTTGCAGCCCTGACGGCTACCCAGTTGCACAGCCCTGGCTTGAAATTCCTGCATGTGTCTGTGGTCCTTCAGTGTACCCCTGGAACCCGTGCTCGGTGCAGGACGCAAGCGCTGTCTTCAGGCAAGGCACCATCCCTGCAGACGTCGTGGTAGTGTCGTTGAAGCCGTCTCACCCTTTGCTGCCCCGATCCTCTTTTACCAGGCTTTTCTTGAGAACCACCAGAACGTCTGCCCAAGGTGTGCTGCCTGACTTACGCTATTCTCCATCTATGCTTCAAAGCAAAAGGGAGCCAAGGTCGCTGAGTATTTGGCCTTTTGTGCGGCTCCTCCAGCGCATCTCTGCTGGGCACGGCCGCCCCCCGGCTTTCCTCTGTGTGCTGGCACGGGTCGCGCCTGGTCTCTCCTAGCCAAGAGAAGACGAGTCGTGGGAGACACATCTGAACAGATGTCGGGAGGGTCCAGCAATTTCTGCCAGCCTCGGCTCGCTGCTTGGCACCGTGTCAGAGGAGGGTTCCCAAACAAGTCCGCGCTGTCCGTGGTGGCAGCCACAGGCGCAGCATCTGTGGCTGTGCTCCTGTGCCATCAAGGTGGCTCCCGTCTCCTCACAGTAGGCGCGTTCTTCCTTTGCACGGGTCAGGCACAGAATCCTCCTTCGATGTGGGATTTCTTCTTGCTGGCAGGCATCCTAGGACAGATGCGGCTGATCAGTGGGCCCCACAAATGGGAACACGGACGGCTTTCCCGTGGTGCGAAAGGAAACTCTTCACCTATGGCAGCCGTGATTCAGAGCCCTCCAGGCAAGGGGCTGTGGCTTCTGCTGTGGTGGCTTACGGAAGTGCTTTAGCTAGTGTGGTTTGTCCAGGCTGCACATGATGGTGCTGTGCACTGCTGCGTACGGGGAAAACGGTACGAGTCAAGGTTACACAAGCTTACTTCCCTAGGCTCCAACTGCGGCTCTCTCCCACTTTCCCTAAGGGCTCAGCAGCCAGAAAACGGCCCCAAAGGGCACTGTCGGGGCACTGTACTGGCACGGTTGACGCAGGACCCCGTCACTGGTGCTCTCTGTTCTGCGGGGTGTCAGGCTCCCCTCTTCCCTCACAGACCAGATGGGATCCTGATGATCCCCGACTGTATTTGTGGGTAGGCTGGGTCGGAGGGAACATACGCAGTGGATGGTGTCTGAGCAGATTAGGGCCGTTTCAATCCATTTGTTTTCAAATACACCATGTTTGGTTTGGGCCATGTGGGGTTTGTTTGATAAAGGAAGAACCATACTAATTGAATTCGCTGGGTCAATGGTAGTTCACCCGGGGGGAGGGCAAGGACTGTGCCGGAGGGATCCGCTATTAGGCAGGAAACTGCAAGAGCTTGGCTTTTCATCCTGGCAGAACTCAGGGGTCCTGGTTCCCCAGCGAGCCTCCCGTGACAGTGCGAAGCCCTAAGAAACTCGCTGCGCTGGAAAGGCTTTTGCCTGATGCGGGAGGATAAAATGAGCTCAGACTGTGTCTCTGAGCTGCCAGTCCAGTTTGGTGGTGGTGAGTGGTAGTTGTGGAGAGAGGGAGTTAGTGAATGGGAAAAAATCAGGCAAATAGGGAAGGTAAAAATCAAATGAGCGTCTCTGCTGCAGACTGGAGATGGGACCGCTACGACTAGAGGCAAGAGGTGATGCAAATAATTATAAAAAAAAAAAATCGATGAGAACAGCAGCTTTCATTTATCTGCTGGAAATTGCCACAGGCTATGTTCAAGGGCAAAATCCATAGCTCTGCGTGTGCATTCTGGTGGGGAATATTCCGTCTGCCCCAGTAACCTCTCTTAATAGTCCCCGCTGGCTTCAGGGGAGGCTGGCAGCACTGACAGAGCACGACTCTAGTCTGATGTGATTGCCCTACAAATGGGAGGCGAGTGCAGGAGCAATGGGGAGTCCCTAATTACTTCCACAGAATATAAATCCGTGATGGCTTTGACAGCTTCTGGAGCTGAGAGCAGCATCCCACCGCCTGGCACACCTCATGTCAGAGAGCAGCTGGCTGTAGTCCCACCTCCATCAACACCACCATCAGCGCTCTGGGAGGAAAGGGAGAAGCGGGAACATGTGAACAGCGTGACGCTTAACGGAGAAATTGCCCATTAGCTGCAGCAGGTCTGGCCTTACAGATCCTGAGGTTCTGACACTACCCGGATTTCAGTGAATAACTGTGCCTCTCCTCCTTGGCCTGTGATCTGTGCTCCGTACCTAACGCTCCTGCGAAAGACGTGGCCTCACATGTGTAGAGAGGATGTCTTGTTACTGCGAAGTCACACTAGAACGTGGAGGCGTTGGTCACCACTCAGTAGGGACTCGGCCTTGCTGAAGCGGAGGATTCAATTAATCTTCAGGACAAATCCTGGAAGATGGCAAGTCATGAGTCTGCGCTCCTTTTCCTCCTCCATAATTGCCCTTTATAGCGATCCTGCTAAAGGAAGCAAGCTTTAATGAACACGCCTGATTGATGAGGAAACCCATTGTGAACAGAAAAACGACAGTTCCTCCTGCCTGCTTTGGGAGCTGTTCCATCTTCCTCGGGTACCCTGGCATTTCCCGGTGCAAATACGCACGCAGGGATAAATTGCTTTGGTGTAGTTTTATCTTGGGTCCGAGCGATATGTTAAGACAAAGCATCTGTGTAGCCTGACGGTGTCTGCAAGGCATTGTTGAGGCAGAACTGCAGTATGTGCAGCAAGTGTCGGTGTAGGTACGGCCCGGTAGTTACCACGATGAAAGACGGTGGAAACCGGCTGCTGGTCGGAGGGCGCTCCGGCGCAGTCTCGAGGAGCAGCAGTTGTTTCCAGGTGATAGGACTAGTGGCTGCCGGGATCAGGGTGCCTCAAGAAGAGGGTCTTGCTATTGTTCTGAAGAAATCATTTTAGTAACGTCTGCTCTTCCGGTAACAGTCAGGAATGCTCATGTAATCCATGTATTTAACTGGTGTGTTGGGTTTTCCTGCAATAAAGGATTGTTGCTAATTTCACTGGCTGAAATTAAACTAAACCACTGAATTCAGGCAGCCTCTTGAATATGTGTATAAATCTCATTCTGAGTCTCACGGTTTGGATGCACCTCTGATGTGGCGGAGTTACTTCAGTCTGTACTGGGGTGCAGCGTCCTTTGAGTGAATCACGGTAGACTGGCAAAGCGGTGTTAAACGACACGCTGGCAGGAAGTAAAGAGGATAATATTTCACCGAAGGAAAATTGCAGGAAGTCAGTAGAATGTCTGTTATCTTAGCTGGAGCTGGCATTTGGCCTGCTTACTAAAGATAACACCTTTTTTTTTTCCTCCAAGACTTGTTACAAGCCGCTTTATGACCATGTATCTTGATTTACATCTCACTCAGAACACCTCCAGCTGCAGAGCGTCACGAGTGCCCGGGGGTGACTCGAGTTTTTTCAACGGCGTAGACAAAGTTGTATTTTTCAGCCCCCAAGATGAGGGACTGGTGCGAGACTGCTTTTTCCACAAGCAAGAGAAGAGCGGCGAGAAGGGGTGCAGCTGTAATTGCAGGCTGAAGGGGAGAGCGCCGGGGAACGGGGATTGCTACAACTGCTGCTGCCAGGCACCTGAGAGGGATCGGGTGAGTGACTGCTGCCTCTGTTCCGAAGAGCCCTGACTTCTGCGTGAGCAGCCACGGCCGCCGCCAGCCTGCCTCTCCAGAGCCTGCGGAGACTCAGCAGGCAGCCCACCGTCCCTGAGCACGCTGCTGTCCCGGGCAGCTCGCTGTTTTGCTTATTTCTGTGACTGGCATCGCTCTGAACTTGTGAATTCTCATCTGGCGCAAAAGAAGAAAGTCACATCTGGCTCAAGGCAGTTGTTGCGATCTGGATTTATTTTCCAAGGCCTAGTCGGTGTCAGAAGGTGCTTAATTTCCCGGACCTTGCAGGACTGCTGCCCCCAAAAGATAAGTGCAAAATGTGCACAATGATCCGCTGGATGTTTCCAATAATTTTTATCAGAAATAGGAAATAGTTAATTTCACAAATTGTCGATTATGGATGGAAGTGTATTTTGTGAATTGCACGCTGCCTGTCACGCTGAGCGCTAAGGAAACGCCACTCTTGCCTCATAGGTGGTTGGTGGGGTTACCGGGGGAGGTTACTTGCCTAGGGACGTGCATTTACTCTACAGCTTGAAAAGTAAAAAGGTTGTATCTCCAGCTGATATTCTTGTAAATCGATTTATTGCTAAGTCCTGCTGACTTCGACAGGCCGCAATGTGAGCTTACAAATTCTCTTGACGGCTGAGGGAAGTTGCCTCATCTGTACCACAAAGACCTCTTGCGACCTCGACAGCATCTCCTCTTGGATGACCAATTACGACTTTAGAGCGAGATGTTTTGCTGTTTTGGTATTTTTGTTCACGCTCCTCTTCTGAACTCCTTTCCTAGTTTCCTTGAACTTCTCTCTCTCTCTGCATTGCCAAAACATCATGTGCGCATCTGGGAGGCATTCCAACTTCCCGTGCAGAAGTGGGTCGCTCCTCCTACCGGCACATTTGCAGTGGTTTGCGGATGCCCAGGCTCTAAGCACAGCACTAAGAGAACCTAGGAAGTGCTTTCGTAACCTGTTGCTTTCAAAGATTCACAGTACTGCCAGCCAGCATAAGCTCTTATATTTGTTCTCTCTGTCCGTCTGTCTACAAGAAGAGGTCTCGTAATGATTGCCCAGCTAAGGATGAATTATTAATTTGAGATGCTGAAGGAGATTTGTGTCAGCGCCCAGCTTTGAATGGGTGGCTTGCACAGAGCTTAAAGGCATCTCTAGCTCATCTCTCTGCCTCGTTGTGCATTCTGTGCCGCTCCTCTCACTGCCTCGGGGCAGAATGTTTCAGAAAGTTGGAGTGGGAATATTTTTATTCATCCTGTTATATGAAGTTAATCTCGTGTAGCAAAGCAGCTGTGTAATGTTTTGTATTAAATCTCACGTCTTCCCTTGGGTGTGATTAAAATTCAGGTGAAGGGGTTTTAAGATTTTATTTCCCCACTCCCAACGCTCTCAAGGGGCCATTAGGCTTCATTCCTAACGGCTTGCCATCCCCCTGCCTCTGCGGGTCCTGCTGCACACGCAACAGCACGACTCTGGCTGACGAGGGGTGAAGGCTCTTCAGCGGCTCGTGCACATGCTGCGCGTTAGTGAAGCCATTTCTGGCTCAGGTGGCGGGACGGCTGCTCCCTGGCGCGTCGAATAAAGCCTTGGTTGGCAAATTCTGTGTTTGCCTGACTGTAGCCCTGGAACACAGCGAATGCCGGTTGGAAGGAGACCAGCTGATCTATCAATACCCTGAGCTTCCCAAAACTACTGCTTCATTTCAGTGGCTGTTTGTTTCCAAGAAAGCCAGGGTTGCCATTCTCATCCCTTCTAACATGCCGTTGCTTCTGCTTGCGGCAGAGGTATTTGCCCCCGTTCTGTCAGCTTAAAGAGAAAAGCCCTTTCCGTCCGTCTCTGACCCTGCTTTCCCTACTCACTCTCTGCTTTGTGTCCTCGTGTCCGTGGAACCGAAATGAGATCACCTGGAAGACAACACAGACACCCGGCAGAGTGAGCAGATACCACAGGGATGCATGGGGAAAGCAAAGAATTAGGGAGAAAGCCCTACAGGGAGCACAACGGGGCTGGAGACAACCGGAGAAAATGAACCTAGAGAAAGAAGAGGCGGTGAGAGCTGAAGAGGGGCTGTGAGACGTGTGCTGAGAAGGAGGAGACAGCAATGCACAGGCTGGATTGCAGACTGCACGCAAGGAGCTAACCGGAGGGCTTGCACGGCTCCTTCCCCTCTGCACCTCCACAGGGCAGTTGAAGTGGTCTTCGGAGCAGTGCTGCTGGTTTGTCAAACGCCCGTTTCCCTCTAAACTCCTTAGTCTTGACTCAGCTGTACTTTTCATTGTTTCACAAAAAGCCCCATTAACGTTTTCTTCTTAACGTTTTTAACCTTCGCAGCCACCTCTGCAATTTGTTATCCCAGCCGGGATCCCAAGTGCCAAAACACGGCAGGAACGGCTGCGAAACGGGGCTGGTCACACCAAGAGGGAGGAGCAGGAAGCTTCAGAGCCTTTGCCAGGCTTTCCGTACTTCTTGGGCTTCAAGGGTTTGCTGGATTCAACCTTCTAGCAGACTGGAAGAGTGTCTTGGGGATGTTGCAGACAGAATCTAGGTTCTGGATGCTTCTCTGGGGGTAGCTCAGAAAAACGGGGAACAAAGAGATGCTTCTTTTCTCTTCCTCCATGAGCTTTTGTGATGCAGATACAATAAGTTAATCTCAGTGGCTAAAGACAACTTAGCTGAGAGAATGTGTCCTTGGCGTTATTTCATTGAAACCAGTCTAGTAAAACCAGGCCGAAGTTGGCTCCAAGCTTTAATAAATGCACAGTTTATCTCTTCCTGATAGGAAACAGCAGCTAGTAACTCACAATGTTGTTTAAAGCAGTCACAGCAGGAATCAGTCAGATAAGGGGCTCGCATAGTTCCAACCCGTGTTCCACAGTGGCCTACAAGAATCCGTATTTTCCAGCTGTAAAACACCCGTATTTGTACAACGGTCGTTCTGACTAATGAGTGTTCCGCCAGTGAAGGGGTTTTCATCTTCAGGTAAAGAAACCTCACGTCTGGAGTAGCTGACAGAGGTGAAATCATGTGGTTTCATCACAGGTTAGGAGCCCTAAATCCCGATCCTGATGCCCACTTGGGGAAATCACTGCATATCCCCGGCATTCATTTGCTCTCACTTGTGAAAACGGGAGGCTGATTCATTAGTGCCTGGCGAAGGGTTCACAAGGACCGTTCATTTTATTACTCCACTTCTAAAAATAACTGATCTTAACCTAGCACCAAGTCTGCCTCAGTCCCACCGCGCAGCACTCGGCAATCCCACAGCGCCTACACCTGCCGCGGATGCTCTGGTCCCTCACAAGTTTCCTTTCGCCGGCAGGAGAGCGGGGCTGCCCTGCGCACACGTGCACAGGACTCTTGAGAAAAGCAGCAAAACCTGTGCCGTTGTGTTTCCGCCCTGGGTGTGCGTATGCTTGGAGGGGGGTGAGTGACAAGTGAAAAGAGGTCTGCAGAGAAGCAGTATCTTTTATTAAACAAAGTAGCTTCACTGAGAAAAACCAGAGAAGCTTTGGGAACAAAAGCAAGCTGTGTACTTTTCGGCAGCTATCCCGATGAGGTTATAGCAGCGTCACCATCCGATCACTGCTCCATGGACGTGTTAGGATACGACACTTCCATCTGTCGCCGGAGATCGGTCCGGATCTTGAAAGCCACACTCCACCTGGGGCCATGAATTTGACCACGAATAATTCTAGGATGGTGTGTGGTGTCCAGCAGCCTTTACACCGCGCAGACTGGGTGCCAGCCGTGACGCTCCAAGGCACTGACCCTGTGGTTGCCTTTTACAGCCTTCTTGCCTTGTTTTCCACAGCCGTGAGTGTTTATCCCAGTGTTCAGACAGCGGACAGTCCATCCAACTTTCTGGATTTAAAAAAATTCTGTTTTCTGTGATACCAAGAAAAACCTTAGGTCCTTCCTTGCCAAAGGGCACAATTTCAGCAATCTCCCAGCTAAGCTNTTTATCCCAGTGTTCAGACAGCGGACAGTCCATCCAACTTTCTGGATTTAAAAAAATTCTGTTTTCTGTGATACCAGGAAAAACCTTAGGTCCTTCCGTGCCGAAGGGCACAATTTCAGCAATCTCCCAGCTAACCTCGTAGCGCCCACGTGAGCCATCTTCCGCAGAACGGGCAATAGTTTTGCCGTAGGACAGCGTGCCACCTCCTTCCACCTAAGAGAAGACTGTTGGGGTTCTGATAATGTGCTGTCTCGTTTTTCTCCTCAACCGTGTTGCACGTTCTTCAGAGGCATTCGCTTGGCTAGGACCTTCTCCCTGGTTCAGGGGGAGCTGTCGCCACTTCCCTGGCTAGGGATCCCCTCCTACGCAACGACATCAGGATCCTTTGCTTCACTTGGCTCTCTGGAGGGAGTCATCTGGGGAGAAGGGAAGCAGTGAAATAGTTTGATGAATGGCATCAGCTTACGCCCCCCAGGAGGATTCCATATGTTTTTAGCAGATGTTTAACAATTTATGGCAACACAACTGGCCGTGTTGAAACGAACTGCAGGGTGACCATCTAACTGTTGTCAGGAGTGAAGTTTTCAACACTTCCGTCTGCCCCCTGGCAGTTACTGCTTCTCTCTGCAGATCTCTGTGAACTGCGCGCCACATCTTTGTCAGAAAATGCATGAAGAGTTCTTAACTGTCCAATAAAGCGTTATTTCATTGGAACATCTCAAGGAACAACTGACCCTGAAGCCACGTTTAGCAGCTTGCTTTCTTTTAAAAGGAGAAAGGTGCTTTGTAAAACCTTGTGAGAGTGCAAATAGCTTCAGGATTTTAGGGTCAGCTGGAGTTTTAAAAGTGCATTTGAGCCTCCTCCCTTCGTGCTGTAAGAGAAATGCAAACGCCAAGAAGCGGCACACCATTTGAGGATAGGTGTTTGGATGAGGAACGCACTTGTCTGGGATCCAGGATCTGGCTCACGTCCTGGAGCTGCCGCAGACCTCTAGCACTCCTTCAGCGTTCGTGCTTTGTGCCTCAATTTCCTACCTGTAAACGGGGATGACTGTTCCTCCCCATTTGTCTCTCTTGTGTAGGGGAACGTGTAGGGGAAAGGGACTGCGGGGTTTCTGGTACAATGGGGACCTTCATTTCGCTTGTCCCCAGTGAAAATTAGTAAAAAGGTTGTGGGAAACAACGTGTGTTTCCATGTGGCGTTCAAGAAGTACAGCAAAAGCTGCAAATTTCAGAGGAAACGTGAGCGTTGAGAACTTTCTCAAAGGATGTGCAGTTGGAAATCTTGGGGGTTTGGCATCAGCTCCGTTTTAGGAAACTTAAGATCAAAAAGCAAAAAGTGGACAGGGTAATTCCCGGGGTTTTTTTCCAGTTCGGTAACGTACGCCTTCACCTGTTATCAGCAGTGGAGATGGCTATCATCTTAAACATGCTCATTTTGCTCTAAAAGTATCCCTTCAATGCCGAATATTCAAATATTACAAAGAATTCTCTCAATTGAGAGTTCCCTGGGCAGACTCCAAGCTTTCATTCGGTCGTTGCTTCTGGAGTTTTGGGTTTAGGCACCACTGCCAGCTCTTTCGTGTGATCTTGCAAGTTCAAAGCCAAGGAAGGAGGGAGGTGGGCAGGAAAGCCTTTAGGAAAATTATGTCTACGTATTTGAGTACCTCAGTGAATACAAAGTGCTGTCCATGGATTGGATAATCTTAAGAAGAACGTATCTTTTGGGCTGGAAGCCTGCTTTCAGCCTTGTGGCTTGTGGGTCTGAGAGGCACGAGAAGGTCATACGTGAGGCGATGACAGAACACGCTTTTTCACGGCAGAAAAACATACGTGTATGTTACCACGCGATCAAGTAAATATGAAAACAAAGTTGGGAAATGATAAATCTGTACATGAATATTCAAAATGCACCTTAGTTCTTGATCAAAAGAAGAAAAATTACCGTAGCAAAGCTGCGTGCGGGCCTGTGATAGTTTCTTCTCAGACATGTTAGCTGTGGCTTGGATGAAAATGATTGGGAATGCTGATATTGACAAAGAAACCGACTCGTAAACAATTTAGCTTCAGTTTCCCCAGCTGAGCCTAGGAAAGCAAAACTGTGTGGAAAAATACACTGGCAAGGTTTTAATTACGATTTTAATAATGAAGCCTGAACAAACCTCTCACTACCAGCATGTCGACTGCCCCCTCGTGCTGTTTGCCCAGGCCCGGTGGAGGGGCCCTGGGAAGGCAGTCTGACAGCGTACTGATCAGCGTGACTTCAGCCAGCGCTACCAGCGCCTGACATTTTGGAAAAACAAGATCGCTTGCTTTGCCGTCTTTATGTGCGAGCAGGTGATCAGGTTCAGACAGACAGTTTGTCATCCTGGGCTCTTTGTGGCTAAGACCTTGTTTGTTTTGCACGCTCAGAAGCGCCATTCAGTCTCTCGGCAGAGTTAATCATGCCGTGTGATTTCTGTGGAGCACAGATTGCTGCTGGAACGTGCCACGGAGATCTGGAAATAGACTGGGACTCAGGTTCCAGCACGCAGATGCCAGAGAATTTCCTTCTGCCCATCTGCCTACGCAATGAGCTGGGCCGCGTGTCAGTCCAGCTCCAGGAACCACAGCCAAGCTGGACTGTGGTTGGACTCGTGCTGTATCCGCCTTTGTAGCAAATTGGGAAAGGCATTAGTAGAACTACTGGGAGAGAATAATAGGAAAAGAAAGGGAGCGGTCTGAAGGCAAAGGAAGTGGGAGGGAAGGTGGGGAGGCCGGGGAAAGAAGCAACACGGAAACCGGGAAGTTGAGAACCAAGATGTGGGGCACAGACAGGAAAGGGTTTGTAAATAACGGGTTAGCTGTATGGAGTGAGAGTCAGTTCTCTCCAAATCCGTGCAGTTAGTTACCCCTGCGAGGAACCTGCCTCGATTTGCTCACGGCTTCCCAAAATTGCAGTTCCTGCTTCTGAGAACTCACGCCTATCAGAAGCGTAACGGAGAGAGCAGTCAGATGATGGCACATGTGATGTACCAGCCGAGGGACAGACCCTTCAGACAGCAGGAGCGGCGCGGCTCTAGGCGCTTCTGGAACAGGAGAAAGTGGCTTGAGAGTTTCGGGCTAAACCGCGGAACTATTGCCTTGTTCTGATATCGTTTCAGCGCTGTGTTTATCAGAAAACGAGCAAAGCAGCCTCTCGCAAGTTTATCTACGGTAAAACTGGTTTTATCCAAGGTTGCTGTTGTGCCTGAAGTTCACAGAGGACATTCTGCATGCTTTACACATAGCAAAGAATGTAAACCCCAGCTTTAAATGCAAAACTCAGTTCGGTGCTGGCAGGGATTCACAAAGCCGTCCCTTCATGACAGGGAAAGCGCTATAAACTCGGGAAGCTCATTTTCGGTAGTGGCCCCTTAAATTGCACGGTTGAGCATGTAAGAGCGCTATTGTGTCTATGCGAGCATGTGGAAGATTTGAAAGCTCGGGTCACATATAGTTGACTTTTGTTCATTTACAAAACAGTTTCATAGAATCAGGATGGAAAACAGAAAACACATACAAGTCTTAGGATACGTTACTTTTTTCAAAAATATCAGAATAATGATGTCACGGGGTGGGGGGTGAGGGGTGAGTGGTTGGAAAAACGCCAAGAGTGACCCTGATGGGGAAGGCATCCTGTCTATAGAACACGGAGCTGTCTAAAACTGTGGTGTTCGGGGCAGGACTAGGCCCACGCCGTTTTCTAGAAACCTTCTGCGTGAGATCTGTGCATTAGGCCACAGAACAGCGGTAGGGGTCCGGCGGCTCGACGGATACGCACACGTTTTCGTGGTCTATCCATCAGGTACACGGCAAAATTGCCTGGCGTGCAAGGTCCCAAAATAGTCCTGTGACAGCGCAGGCATAAATGCGCGAGGCTGTCGCGGGAGAGCGCGGAGGGAGGGCCGGCAGAGCCCAGTTTGACAGGTCTGCAGAGCACCGGCGTGATCTCTGCCTCAGAGAACCACGATCTGCTGCTCAAGGGGTATGACAAGCCAGCTTCCCGGAAAACAGCGCTCCGGGTCCTTTGCAAAGGAGTCAAATGAGGAACAAGGCTATTACCTCGCGTCAAACTGTGTCTAATAAAGAAATGGAAATGCCCTGCTCTGCCACAAAGACCAAGGAGGGGTGGGATCGTGCTGTGATGCAAATAAATGAATAGTGAAACAGAAATGGGAAAACACGGGCCCAAACATTACAAGCAAATATCAGCCCCCGAAACGATTGCTTGTCTTAAGCAACGGGCTGTAACGAAGCGTCCGTTACAAATACGACCTGGTTGTGTAATCTAGTTTNACTTGTCAATAAAATGTGGGGGAAGGATTTTGGATCCACTTTTCTTGTTAGTTTCTGAGAGAAACCTACAAGTGAGGGTTGGAAAGTGACTTCTGCTGGGAAGCGGTGGCCTTCTGTTGTCATTTTGAAACTCAAACCCAAGTAATGTATTTGCATGAGGGACCAAACCCTGTGTATTTCTCCCCCAAGATGCACGGGGGAGAGCTGTTTGCGATCTGAAATTGCTCATTCCTTTTTAAGCTATTTCTTAGGAGGTTGGGTTTTTTTGTTTTGTTTTTTTTTTTTTTCTTGGAAACAATGGCTAATTTTAATTCGAAGTAGCAAATGAAGGAAGAAGAATGTTGTGCAGGAAAATCAGTCAAGACAACTCCATCCTTTCTCATGACGCTTGTTCCTTCTTCCTTAAATATTTTGTCTTGTGCATTCCCTCCCTTCCCACCCCTTCTCAGCGCTGGCAATATTGCTGGATTTTAACTGTATTTTGTAGCAGGACATTTTGCAGATGTCTAGACCTTCGCTGTCTGATGGCCGCTGCTACCTCATTTATAACTGATACGACAGCAGAGTTGCATTTGATCCTGCCATTGCTTGCGACTGCACAGTTCGGCGTTCCTCTCGGGTCTGGTCCTTCCCCTGCACCAACGTTTCTTATTTTCTTTTCGCTGCTCTTTGCAGTTTTGAGTTTCCAAAACGGTGAATGAGTTATCCTATCCCCTAGTTCCAAAAGATTGAATGGGTGAATTCAGTGCCCACCAAATAGTTGCTGGGACTTTTTTCCTTTCTTCCCCCGTGTACCGCCCCCCCCAAACCTCTTGCCTTGGAGCATTTAGCAGCTGCTTTGCGGTTTATCATTTCTGCATTGGTAAAGATCTGTCATGGGCTAATTTAGTATAAATTGTCTGAGACTGAAAGACATGGCCATAGGATGGCGGCGCGTTGATCTTGTTTTTGTTAACAACACCAGCTGCTGAACCAGTTCGTCAGCATGTTTTTATTTATTTTTGCACAGATAAGATTTCAAGAAGCAAATGATAATGATGTTTCGCTCTTGCAAATTGACGCTGAAAGGGATTTGGTTCTGCACCCCTGCCGCTTTCTGTTCTCTAGGAACAGGCTGGAAGGATTTCCGTTTTCCCAAAGTTTCCAAGCAGCAGCATGTGCTCTTGCAGGACAGCGGAGCAGTGCCGGAGGCGCTGTCCTTCGCTGCTCTTCCTCTGAGCTAGAGGCAGAGAGGCTCAGTATCCTGGTGAGTTGTGTATGTGTGATTTTTGGATCTGAATTCCCTCCGTAGGTGTCTTGATACAGGAAGCGTCAGATGGCCACGTGCCTAATGTGGGCGCTTCACGTTTAGCGGGCTGGGACTAGACTTACAACATGCGGTGGGTATTACACGACAACTGAGAATGCCGATGCGGTGTCACTTTGCCCTCGCCAAATTCAGTTAAAAGAAAACCAATCCCAGTATCCCGTCATTGTCCTCAGAGATGACGGAAGTGAGGTTTTGACTATCACGGGGTTTTAGCACGGGTCTTGTTTCTGCATGGGATCCCTCATGCCTGTGTCGTCCCTCCGACGATAATTCCAATGAGCAGGAAGTCTTTGGGGGTTCCTGTCCTCTGGGGCTGTTTTTTTTGGCCATCGGGGTGGAGCCCGCTGGGCTGTGCCGCCGCTCGGGGTCGGTGCCCGCGGGCGTCTCGGGAGCCCCGGAGCCTGCCCTCGGTGTTCCCGGATCTTATTGCCCCCCCGTCCCCCCCCAGCCCTCTCGCTGTCCCGCGGGGGGGAGGCTCGGGGCGTGCAGGCTGAGCCTGGGGCGCTCTGCCGCTCTGGCAGCCGTCCGGGGTGCCCCCCCCCCCCCCCCC
>VZSC01007023.1:38518-59949 GCA_013398225.1 Steatornis caripensis | reverse complement strand
GGGGGGGGGGGGGGGGGGGGCTCCTGAACCGTGCGGCCGGGCGCTTAAAGTTTTATGGTAACTTTTGTGCTCGCGTGTTGTAGCGAGCGAGTAGGCAGCGTTTTCGCATGCGTCGTGCTTGGGTGGTTTTCCCTGAAGTCTGCTAATTGTAATTTCTTTTTTCTCTGGCGCTTCCCTCGGCAATTAGTAAGCCCATTCTCATTACTGCTTGTATTTCTGTAATAAGAGAAAACTTGAACACAATTAATAGACTCTGGGCACGTACTGTGCTGAACAGCCAGTGGCTACCAAAGCTCCTTGGGCAGAAGCGTGCCGGAGACGGCTGCGTGCCTGGCTGGGTACACGCAAGTCGTGAGCACGGGCTTGCCCTGGGTTTTTACGAGCGGGTAAAAAGCATGCGGAGTTATTAAGGAGTTGTCTTGATTCAGCGGGATGTAGCCAAGTGCCTGATGGATTCTGCCAGAGAAATGCTTGTTTGGGTATTTGGCGCTTTTCGTAAGGAGCAGCGGTTGTTCTGTCTCAGACGTATGCAGAGAGCAAACGATCGAGAGAAATAGGTGCCACCTTCATCTTTTGCATGATTTGGGGGGAGTCTTTCACGTTCGACTGTAGCATAACGTACAGATGCGCTTCTTTATCATCTGCTTTCACTGAAGTATTTGTGTAGTATCTTGAAGGGACTCAAGTGTTTGACCCTCCCTGGAAGGCAGTTAATGTTTCTGTATTTGTTGTGGCCGCGGTACAGCTTTTGTTGGCATAAGCTAAAATACCATGCAATACAGTCGCCGTGAATTTAAGCATAGCAGGCTGAGGAGAAGAAAGGAAGAGCTTTAACTTTCCCGAGATATTCCGGACTGCCAGCAAAAAAATAAAGATAGAATGTCTACTGATTGTCCCACCCCTCCTGCAAAGCAGACCTTCCCACAAATTGCTGAGCTATGTGTGTGTTCAAACCCGGGAGAGATGCGGGTGAAGGGGTAGTTATTATTCCTTGGGGAACGGCCGGGCAGAGGCGCACCGTCAGCCCCCGGCCCAGAGGGGAACGGGGGCGCGGGGGGATGCACGGAGCCCTGGGCAGGCCGTGGCCCCCCGTGCCAGGTCTGGGGCCGGCTGTGAGGGAGGGGGTCTCGGGTGGGGTGGGGGACGCTGACGGTTCCCGCGAGAGGGCTTTCCTGCTGTGTGCTGTCAGCGCGGCTCTCGCAGCAGCGCCTTTGTAGCGCCGGCCGCCCCTCCGCTTGCCTCGTAGGTGCGGAGGAGCAAAATGAACTTGGGGGTGGATTTCGCTCATCCTGTGTGTGTTTCAGATTTCCTTTGTAAATTACGGGGAAATCCCTTATTGCCCTTGGGGTGCAAGGATGAGGCACCCTGGGAAGAACGCCAGTCGTCCATTTCCAGGCTCTCTTAAAACTTAGAACAGATCCCGGCAACTTGATTTCCTCATGGTGGAAACCAAGAGGAGGCCGAGTGTGTTTTGCACAAAAGAGCGGTGGGGTCTGAGTGTTTGCATCCTTGCCTCGGCTCACGGCAACGAGGGACTCTGCCCTGGCGTGATCTTGCTTTTGGCCGCTTTAGCGTGCATTATACTTCTCGGGGTGGGGCTGGGCGAAAGGGAAGCGGGAATCGTTGTGTGCGTATGAAAATGCTGAGCTCTCCTTAAGTCCTCAGCCAAGCTGCCTGCGTGTTGTTTAATTCAAATGGTTTCGTACACACGGCGTTGCAGGCCTGTTTCAAAACGGAGAAACCGTATCCGTAGACGGGAATAATGCTGCGGTTCGTGAGCCATGAGTAACATCTGTTACTGTGACTTCAATTTGTTTCTCTCTCCTTGGAATAACCGAGTTGACAGCTCAGGCAGCCGGGTTTAACGTCCTCTGCTTAAACCTTCCGTCCCGTGTCCCGTGGCTAATTGTGACGCACCGGGTCAATAAACCCAGCTCCCGCTCCACTGCAGCGGCTCCACGGGGAGCGGGAAGGGCTCCAGAGCCCGTCGCCCACGACGGGGGGCAGACCTGGATTCCCGTGAAGCCGGGTCTGTCGTGTGCGCTTGCCGCTTTCGCTGCAGCGGAGCGGGCTGGGACCGTGGCGTTCTCTCGGCGTTGGGGCTGAGCAAGCGCGAGCGAGGGTCTGCGCTGCTGTAGGGGTGGTGTTTTCTCTCCTGTCACCTTTTATCTCACCTTAATCTGTACCAGGTTGAATACTGTAGGCGGTTGAAGCTTGAAGCAGAGCCATCTCGTGCTTTGATGTGTGTTTGCTCTGGTGTCTCATCCTCCTGCCTTTTTTTTTTTTCTCTTTTAAAGTTGGGTTGCTGTCTTACTGCCCCACCTCCCCAGGCAAAAAGAATTAGAGCAGAGGAGGCAAAAAGTGAATTAAGCGACTTTGTGTTTTTGTGAATGGGTTTTCTTGCTTTGCCCCTGCCTTCCTTGCTGCCTTCTGTAAGATCCCTTCGTAATTAAAATATTATGACTATCCTTATGGTAGCCCTTCGCTTGTGGCAAGAATCCCAATTCGACGTCAATGCAGAAATAGTAGTTTCTGGCATAAGGGCAGATGACATTTCATCAGCTAGTGCATGCCCATTTTTTTTTTTTTTAAAACCACAGTGCTAAGACCATATGGGCAGATAATGAGTTTAAGCTGATAAACAGCTTACAGATTTGCCCAAATAAAGGACTTTCTTCCTAGAGGACACGTTTTCCTTTAAAATAAATAATGCAGTTCCTGTGTTTTTATTTAATTATCTCGAGTCCTGTCTGTTCTCGCCAGGCTGCAGGAAAACAGACACAACCGCTCTGGGAGCAGACGCTACTGGGTTTATGGGGCCGCGGGCCTTAGAGGAGGAGGGACTTGAGAAGTTCAGGTGCTACAGAGCTTAAGGTGTCTCAAGACGCAGACGGTGGTCCGAGCTGTGTTTGGAGAGTTCTGTGAGGTAGTGCGGAGCTCTTGACATCTCGAAGACGAGTCACTGCGTGAGGTGGTAGAGGGTCCGAGGTGTGTGTGGGAGCTGTAACCAAACCAGACGAATGTCCGTACTCCTTGCTAATCCCGTGAGGCTGCTGAAGCAGTCCTCGTTTGGTGGTGCTGTTGCAAGATAAACCCAACGTTTGCTTTTTCAGGAGTTTTTGACTAATGTTGGTATGATTTGTTTGTTTGTTTTCACTTCAACTGACTTGTCAATAAAATGTGGGGGAAGGATTTTGGATCCACTTTTCTTGTTAGTTTCTGAGAGAAACCTACAAGTGAGGGTTGGAAAGTGACTTCTGCTGGGAAGCGGTGGCCTTCTGTTGTCGTTTTGAAACTCAAACCCAAGTAATGTATTTGCATGAGGGACCAAACCCTGTGTATTTCTCCCCCAAGATGCACGGGGGAGAGCTGTTTGCGATCTGAAATTGCTCATTCCTTTTTAAGCTATTTCTTAGGAGGTTGGGTTTTTTTGTTTTGTTTTTTTTTTTTTTCTTGGAAACAATGGCTAATTTTAATTCGAAGTAGCAAATGAAGGAAGAAGAATGTTGTGCAGGAAAATCAGTCAAGACAACTCCATCCTTTCTCATGACGCTTGTTCCTTCTTCCTTAAATATTTTGTCTTGTGCATTCCCTCCCTTCCCACCCCTTCTCAGCGCTGGCAATATTGCTGGATTTTAACTGTATTTTGTAGCAGGACATTTTGCAGATGTCTAGACCTTCGCTGTCTGATGGCCGCTGCTACCTCATTTATAACTGATACGACAGCAGAGTTGCATTTGATCCTGCCATTGCTTGCGACTGCACAGTTCGGCGTTCCTCTCGGGTCTGGTCCTTCCCCTGCACCAACGTTTCTTATTTTCTTTTCGCTGCTCTTTGCAGTTTTGAGTTTCCAAAACGGTGAATGAGTTATCCTATCCCCTAGTTCCAAAAGATTGAATGGGTGAATTCAGTGCCCACCAAATAGTTGCTGGGACTTTTTTCCTTTCTTCCCCCGTGTACCGCCCCCCCCAAACCTCTTGCCTTGGAGCATTTAGCAGCTGCTTTGCGGTTTATCATTTCTGCATTGGTAAAGATCTGTCATGGGCTAATTTAGTATAAATTGTCTGAGACTGAAAGACATGGCCATAGGATGGCGGCGCGTTGATCTTGTTTTTGTTAACAACACCAGCTGCTGAACCAGTTCGTCAGCATGTTTTTATTTATTTTTGCACAGATAAGATTTCAAGAAGCAAATGATAATGATGTTTCGCTCTTGCAAATTGACGCTGAAAGGGATTTGGTTCTGCACCCCTGCCGCTTTCTGTTCTCTAGGAACAGGCTGGAAGGATTTCCGTTTTCCCAAAGTTTCCAAGCAGCAGCATGTGCTCTTGCAGGACAGCGGAGCAGTGCCGGAGGCGCTGTCCTTCGCTGCTCTTCCTCTGAGCTAGAGGCAGAGAGGCTCAGTATCCTGGTGAGTTGTGTATGTGTGATTTTTGGATCTGAATTCCCTCCGTAGGTGTCTTGATACAGGAAGCGTCAGATGGCCACGTGCCTAATGTGGGCGCTTCACGTTTAGCGGGCTGGGACTAGACTTACAACATGCGGTGGGTATTACACGACAACTGAGAATGCCGATGCGGTGTCACTTTGCCCTCGCCAAATTCAGTTAAAAGAAAACCAATCCCAGTATCCCGTCATTGTCCTCAGAGATGACGGAAGTGAGGTTTTGACTATCACGGGGTTTTAGCACGGGTCTTGTTTCTGCATGGGATCCCTCATGCCTGTGTCGTCCCTCCGACGATAATTCCAATGAGCAGGAAGTCTTTGGGGGTTCCTGTCCTCTGGGGCTGTTTTTTTTGGCCATCGGGGTGCTCCTTTTGCTATATATTTACTAAATAAACCTGTTCTAAAACGTAAGTTTCCAGCCACTTGAGAAATAAATGGAAAGGTCACTGTAGAAGGGTCAATTATTAAATCCAAATGAAGTTCAGATTTTTCAGACCAGTGTACCACCTCAGGAAGGCGCTGAGGGTGCTTTTGATGAAATAAAGAGTGCTGAAACTGAATCTCGCCCATGTGCTTGGTGTTACTTCGTTCTGTAGTTGTTAAAGGGGCTGCGTGATTTTGTGAATTAGGGCTTAGGCGTGAGTTCGCTGAGCTTAGCTGTTGATTGACTGTGTTTAGTAGGTTCATGGCTGTTCCTGCCCTTCTGTCTCTCTCATTTAGTTGGAGCGTGGCCGTGTTGGGGACTTTCTTGGGGTGTCTGTGTGGTGCCCCGCATGACGGGGCGTTTGCCCTAGTCGGTCTTCAGAAGGCAGCGTGACAAGCATCCTCTTTGCTTCTGATTTCTGTGATGTTAGTGTCAGGGCTAAATCTTGTGGTTGTTGACCCTGGGGAAGTGGAACTGAACTGAATGTGTAGTACAGCAGAGATAATAATAGCTTTTATATTCTTTCAGACTTCTCACCTGAGTCATAAACAGCTTTCAGTACTTTTTATGCCACCCCAGACATCTGGAAAGCCAGCAAGACAGGTGAGCGAAATGGGCTGTGGGACCATACGGTGGCTCGTTGGCTGTGGGTCAGCGGCACGGCCTGGCAGCGGCTCAGGAGCTTAAAGGCCTTGGCTGCCGCTCGGGTTGTATGTATTGTGTGTGATTACAGTACTGACTGCTTCTGCGGCTCTGTGCTGCTCGTGAGGCCCGGCACTGAAACTGTAACGCTAGCAGCTTTTTTCATGGCCCAGTGCCCAGTTTGAAGAAGGGTGATTTTGGTCATGTTGCTAGACATACGTATTTATGGCCCTGTTTCATCTGTTGAATCTAATCTGTTGGGGTATTTTTAACGTTATTATGGAAACAGTTACTAGATTTAATCCTTACGAAAAGCTCAGTGTATGACAGTCTATGAGGAGGGAGTTCCAGAGTAATGAAGATTGCACTAAATGATGCACTTCTTCAGGAGAAATGGACTAAATGAACCGACTGGCACTTTGCCTGTTCTTGAGACGTGGACCGCACAGAGCGCGGAACCGGAACACGCTGCGCTGGGAAAGCAACGACAGGGTTTGGTCTTGGCTCACTTGAAAGCACGTCTCGTTTTCTTGGGGAGCGAAGGGAGCCAGATCTTCCTGTACAGTAAGAGCTTATGCCTATACCGGGCTGGTTTCTCCGACCCACCGAGAACCTGTTTCTCATGGGAGTCTCTCAGACCTGTGGGCNTTGAGACGTGGACCGCACAGAGCGCGGAACCGGAACACGCTGCACTGGGAAAGCAACGACAGGGTTTGGTCTTGGCTCACTTGAAAGCACGTCTCGTTTTCTTGGGGAGCGAAGGGAGCCAGATCTTCCTGTACAGAGAGAGCTTATGCCTATACCGGGCTGGTTTCTCCGACCCACCGAGAACCTGTTTCTCATGGGAGTCTCTCAGACCTGCGGGCACCTTTCAGGTGAACTTCGCAAAACCTGCTGCCAGCGGTATGGAAACTCGGTGGATTTTGGAGTGGGAGTCCCTGTCGCTGTTGTTGATGTACTTACTCCTGTAGCCATGTGAAAACAGAATGCTTTTTGATGTCGGTCTTGCTGATAATAATTGGTGGGGCTTAATAGTGATAATAACGGGGTGGGCCCACGAGGGACATGTGTGAGAAGTAATTGAGAATAAAGGGTTGAATGTCTCAAAATGTTCTTAAGAGGGTTGGACTTCGGGATCTGACGTATTTTTGAACTGCTGGCTGCCCTTTGTTCCTGTTCATGTCACAGGGAATTTGCAGAGCTGCTTAGGATGAGGAGCTTATTTTGTGTTGATCAACACAGCTTTTGCTTCTGGTGGGAATGTGGCTGGAGCACAGGCACGCAGCAGGGATCTTCTAGAGCTGCACCAAGCTGTTTTTCACAATAAGATACAGGAAAAGCTGAGAGCTAGTGCTGGAAACGCTTGAGGCACGACACTGGAAGCACCAATAGATCTCTTTGACCTACATTTTGCTTTGGCAGCCTGAGAATTGACAGTGTAGTACCTTGCCGCTGTGGTGAACGGCTCTGGGTTCACGGTCATGAAAAAAGACCTCCCAAGCCAGTAAGGACTTCAGTTTACAGTGATGCTTGGCCAATTAAAAACCGATCCTCCTCTTTCAAATGTTAAGGGAAACATCGGTCAGAACATCAGTCTGATGAGATTAAGAGAGAATAGGGCTTCCCAGAGACTGACTGGATTAAGAGGGATTTTTTTTACTTTTGTTTTGTGTCCTTTTCTTTTTTTTACCCGCCCTCCTCACAGTGCTGGAAGGAGCAGAAGGTTTCACGCTTTGCATTTTGTGCGTTCATATTTTGATACTGCAGTGGGGAGGGCTTGGCAGGAGAAGAGTCAGAATTTGGTTTAGAAACGTGAATTTTCTTTGTTAATGCTGCTGCAGGTAGTTCCAAGTTTCAGTTGGTAGTGGATTTCTTGTAGTGTTTCTGTAACGCGATGCTGTTTGGGAAGAGCTTTGAAGCTCTGCGGGTTGCCTTAGGGAGCAGAGGGCATTGGGAGGGGGTCGGACTCGCTCACAAGTCCTACCGCTGATGTTACTGCTCAGAACGGAGAGGTTCCGAGCCAGCATCACCAGCATCGCCCTGCTGCAGAGCCTCTTTGGCTCTGGGAAAGTTGCGTTGCTTTTCTGAGCATCTGTTTCACTAGCTGTGAAAATGAAGACAATGCCCTCCGCATGTGGGTATGACGAGGGCTAGCTGATCTCAGTAAAGTGCACTGGAACTGCGAAGCATCGTGGGTTGCTGTTGGAAAGCGTGAAGGTTTAAAATGGTGTAAGCCACAAGCTTGCGTCTTTGTTAGGGGAGAGAAGTACCAGCTGGGACTCCTGGGGCGACAGGGGCAGAGGGCTTGGGGAAAGAACAGGAATTTGCCTGTGATGGAGGACCTGAGTGAGAATCATGCCTCATTCTGACCTTTTACACAAGGTCCGAATGGATTTACGTGGAGCTTTGAAAAGCGTCCGTCCCGGGCTGGGTTTTGCCCTTGCACCACGGGGTGATGCAGTTGCGTTTCCTTTTTTTTTTCCCCCCCAGGCCCCCCCTCCATGCGCTTGCTTTTTGTGATCAAAGCTCCTTCCTTTAAAGATACATCGATGCCTCGTAATAACGCTCAGAAGATCCCCTGTGGGGAACAGTTCTGATTAGACGCTGAGGAATTCTCTTCGTACTTCTTACTATTAGGAACACCTTGCTGATAAAAGGTGAGGCTTTTTTCCCCTGCTGTTACTGCTCCTCCTTTGGCTCCCCTCCTCGCCAGACACTGTACGCGTTCTTTATGCTCTCCCGTTGTCTCGTCTTGTATAAACTTGGTTCCTTGGTTCTTACCTTCAGTTAGTTCTTTCAGCTTCTACAGCACTCGACGAATGCTTAAAAATAATAAATATTAATAATAGGGCTCTTTGAACCAGCAGGTTCTTTGCTGCTTAAATTCACCTTTTCCTGCTGCTTATCCCCTATTAAAAGTTGCTGTAATCTGCAGATTGTAGCGGTAATGACTTCTGCGGCAGTGGCTGGGTTTGTGACAAGCGCAGGATTATAGCTCCAGGTGGGGAAGTGGCAGCAGGCGCAGAGATCCTCAAAGGCACAGTGATGTTGTTTCAATTGAATTATTCTTAGCGGTAGAGGAAGAGAAGTCAGAAAACTTAGTGGGGGAATAGAGCTATTTATCTGAATAGCCCTTCTTACGCAGGTTTCCATGGAGTGTCAGTGACCTATATAGGATAATCCTGTGCTGCACGTAAACCCCTCTGTTCAGAAGGGGGGCGCGTTCTTCCTGGAGAACACGGTTTAAGGCAGCTGTACTTTTGGAGATGCTTTCCAGCCAATTTATAGGAAGTGCCTCAAAGCAGCAGGACAAACCGAGATACGTCTGTGACACTACCGTATGTTTTCTTCTAACTCCCTCTGCAGACGGGTTTACGTCTTCTTAGAGCTACAGAAGAAAAAGATGCTGTCTGCCCCAGAGCGTGAAGTCGTCCACACAACATACGGGCCAGGCTCCAAAGCTTTTACCACACGCGTCTGTGCACGCATGCGCTCTCTTGGACATCAGCGGCATTTTTGCTGTCTCAAACCGCACGGACTAGGGAACAGATAAACAGGAACGGAGTGCGTGAGGTTTCCCCACCACGTCTCCTTTCCTCTGTTTAACAACACAAGCTGCTGGTTTAGGAGAGGAAGAGGGAATCCTGAGGTGTCAGGGCAAACTTGAGGAAACCTTGCTTGCTGCTTCTAGCCCGTGTTGGCTTGTCCCTGCTTAGGGGAGGCGAGCCGTTCCTAAGCAGCACCTCTGTTGGGTGGGTTGCTTCCAGGCTTACGTCCTCAGCAGAAGCCACACTAGTTACTGCTTGAGGCTGGGACTGGCTGGGAATTTTTCAAGGAAACAGTTTGCCTGCAGAAGATGTTGGTTTATTGAGACCACTGCTGCTTTGTGGGGGAGGGCTGGTCTCCACTCGGTCCTCCTTGGGTAAATTTCTTGCGTTTGGGATATAATTTCTTAGTCAAAGCGGAGATGCCGGTTAGGAGCCAGGTGGTTTGGGTTTTTCACCTATGCTGTCGCAAATCCAAGACAGGGTCCTGAAGGCAGGTTTCCTACATGCCGGAAATGCATGTCTTAACTGCGGGACTGCTGTTCTAGGTCGCGCGGGGGTTTTTGCGTTAAGGATTCCAAGGTGGATTCCAAACCTTCATCCCTATGTGAAATTAAAAAATACTTTAAGTTTCAAGAAAGGTGGTGAGATAGATGAGAGAGTAAGTTCCCATCCGGGTGTCCCCACGTCTCCCTCAGTGGCCTTGCTGGCTTTCCCCACTGGTTCTGCGGGTTTGTGGCTCCCCTGTGCGCGCTCTTCACAGAGGGGAGCCAAGAATCGTTGGGGACCTTGGGAAAATAATCAGCATGTCAGCCACAGGAGGGGAGCGACTGACCCTGAAGCACTGCTGGTGTGTTTTGGCGGGGTCAAGGCTGTACAAGGCTATGCAGCTCCTAAACCCTGGCTTTCTCTGAGGATTATTATTAGAAAAGCGCCCTAAGCAGCCAAGGAAGATAGAGCTGAACGCGGCTGATCAGTTTGTGCCTGGGCCATTATGAAAAGTAATGTATGAAAAATAATGCTTAGGGCAAGAGAGGAGCTGCTTGGGACAGGACGAAACGCTCTTCTGCTGGTTTGAAGGCATAAGCTCAGCAAAGGCAGGGGTAACGTGGTTTCAGTAATGGGCCTGCCTCTTCCCGTTTCATCTCTCCCCATGTTTTATGGAGAGGAGAGGAAAGCGGTCCTCTCTTTCTCCCATCTTAATTTTCCTTGGAGAGAGAGAGAAGGTACCCAGAAGGCGGCCAGGAGGGATCTCGGGTAAGCTAGGTGCGTGCTTAGCCCAGGGCATTTGTTCTCTGTGGTTGCTCTCGGCATCATCCAAGACCCTGCATCCGGCCCCTCCGGGGCACCTCAGCCGCCTGGATCCCGGTACGCTGCGCGCTCCGTGGCTGCCCGGGGGAGCTTCCAGAGGCTTCCTCCATTGCAAACGGTGGATTGTAAAACAGAGCCGCGCACCTCTACTTCATATTTTGTTCCTGTCCCTTTCAAATGGGCGGTTGAAGCTTCGTCGCTGCATAGGCCTCTTAAAGGCAAAGCGTTCCAAGCCCTTTGTCACGGTTGCTGTGTTATTTCAGGTTTAAATAACAGGAGTTTCCCGTTTCCAAGAAGCCAAGTGCATCCTCAGATGGTCTCTGCTAACCTGTTTTGAGAAGGCTTTTGCTCATCTTGTGGTAGATGAGGAGTCTGAGCATGCCTTTTTGGTTTTACCCCTCCTTCTCCTTCAAGTTAAAGTAGCAGGCGTAATGTGCGTTTATAGCGCACGGACGCGTGGGGCAGCAGAAAGCCTGAGCTAGTGGAAACCAGAACCAGGCTCTCCATACAGCACTGCTGGGTCGCAGCACGGGGGAATCCACGACACACAGTCAGCTCTGGAACCCGTATCGTGTCAAAGCACTCCTGGATGCGAGGTGAGCTCCAACGTATGTCCCCCCCAGGCCGAGATGCAGCCCCCGGATACGGAGTGTTAAAAGAACAAGTGAAAGCACCCGGCGCCGTGCTTTTTCGGTGGGGCTCTTCTGGTGGTAAAATAGGCGATACTTCTTCTCAAATATTAGATTGCAATGATCTCTTAATATTTTTTCACATGAAATTGATCTAAGAAAAGAAAATATTTCTTTTAAGTTAATCAAGTCTGAGTCTTCTATCTTTGATTGAAATATCAGCAGATTTCTGCCTCTGGCTGCTTCTGGTTACAGTCGTTGGTGGAACCTCTAAAGGAACATCTAAGAGGCTGATTGCTAAGGTCCCTTAGATACCCAGGAGGACGAGGGTAAGCTGCTGCTTTTCTTCAGAGGCTTAGACCGTGCTGTTAATGATAGCTGGGATTTGGGAATTATGTGAGACCTTTTCAAGGACTAGACTGTTTGCCCACAAAAGTCAGTTTGCATCTTCTAATCAGCGAATGACGAGGCTTCTTTGTGTCCGTTTCAGGTCCATGTTCTGCACGTTGGTTAAGTATATTTAAATTACTGAGAAAAGCAAGCTATTGATGTAAGACTTCACTCTTTTCTTCTGAATCAGGGATGGAGAACTGAAAAAAAAAAATCAGGTTAGTGTGAAAAAAGGTGAGAACTTACGTGCACGGTTGAGCTGCACTGCAAGTTCGTCGTGTTGAAACAGGGACAGACACTCGGATAGCGCTGTGGAGGGTTTGCCAGGATCCGGATCGGGGCTGCGTGCCCCAGGGGTTCCCTGAGATTCCCCTGCAAAATCCTTTCTGTGGCTGGAGCTGTGTTCCCGTGGGCTTCAGTGTGGCAGTCTAGGACTGGTCATTTAAAGCTGAAGGAGCCCAACAGAAGCCGTGTAGTGGACCTGTTTCCCTTACGTCTGTAGGCTGTCCGTGAGGACGAAGCTGCAATCTTCAGCTACAACCTTTGATTCNGGGTTCCCTGAGATTCCCCTGCAAAATCCTTTCTGTGGCTGGAGCTGTGTTCCCGTGGGCTTCAGTGTGGCAGTCTAGGACTGGTCATTTAAAGCTGAAGGAGCCCAACAGAAGCCGTGTAGTGGACCTGTTTCCCTTACGTCTGTAGGCTGTCTGTGAGGACGAAGCTGCAATCTTCAGCTGCAACCTTTTATAAAGTGCAACAGTACGATGGGGGCCTAAACACTGATTTTCTTAAATGGAATATGATTAAATGTAAAAGCACCTGAGTCTGGCTGTCTTGCAGCTTCGTAGGTAACTCTGCATGGACAAGATTTGTCGCTTCCTTCCCCTTTCCTGTTCTGCCATCCCAGAGCCTTTTTCCTTGTGATGAGTTCTGCCTGGTAAAGCAAGGATTTGTCCAGATACGCTGTGGTTTAGCGAGGAGCTGGCAGAATGTGCAGTTATTGAAACCGACGGTACGGTAACTTTCTCACCCTCCCAATCACTGTAAACGCATTTGAAAGAGGATTCGCATTGCTAGTAGCATTTGTGCGTGTACACGTAGACGTAAACCAGAGGTTGGTGGATAAGGAAACGGTGCAGCGTGCCCGAGTGAGCAGACTGGGCAGGCGTCCGAGCTGCCCGTGTCGTAGCCCACCAGAACGCGTCTGTTGCTCGGAATTTTTCTGGCGGTTGTAGCCTCTCCATTTTGTGTTGCAGGGGTTACCTGCCTCTTGTTTATTGAGTTTCTGTGTGGCCCATGTTATCCGAACATCTCACGGTTGCAAATGGATTGTATCTTTGTTGCACCTTTTTGAGGCAGAGAATCACGTTAACCAATTCCCATTTCACTGATGGAAGTGAAATCTAAATGACTTGCCAAGGCGGTCACTGGAGGCTTGCAACAGACTAGAAAATAAGAAATCTTGCTTTTAGGGAAGAGCCGGAGTCACTCTTTCTTCCTTCATAGCACCTGTGCAGATTTTGCTCCCAGAAAAGATATCTTGGGCTTGAAAAATGAGACGGGAATATTTCCTGTGTTACAGGAAGATTTTTCTTCCTAGCTAAAGAAATGGTTTGCTTTGCTGTTCTCCTGGAGCCAACTGTCCCATGTAGGTCAGTCATCTGTTGCTAAGGCCTTACCTTCTTCTGACTGTGTTAGCTGTGCGTCTGCTAAGTTTGGATACAGCGCCTTTTTCTCTGTAAATGAAACTCTGATTGTGGGTTGTTTTTTCGGGGGGGGAAGGGGAAGGCTTGTTTGGTTGGTTGTTTCTCATAGAGAAACAAAGATCTTTGAACTTTTGGAAGGATTGGGAGTGGGGAGGGAGGGGGGCGGAATTCATACCTCAAACAAAATAGTATTCTTGCCTTCTTTTGCATGCCAGCTTTTGAGCTGTTAAACCTACGTACGCTTCTAAGAAAGTTTACAAAAAGCATTTTCCTTTGAACACACTGGCTTTTTCAGACCTCTTACCTGCCAAAAAAGTGTTTGTAGAAAGGATCTAATCAGGCCTAATAGTCCTTAGCAAGTTAGTGACTCCTTCAGTCCTACCGTTTAGTGGTATCTGAGGAGTGATGTGGTCCGGAAGCGTTTACCTGTTTTCACTGCAGCAGCCTTAATAATCAAAGCCACGGCGTGACGTGGCTGCTTTCTTCACCCCGAGGCTGTCCTGGGCGCTTCCTTGAGAAAGCGATTTGCTTTGGAGCTGTTAAAAAGGCACACGCTGTGGGGGGAAAAAAAAACCAAAACCCGAACCAAACCCAAAACCTTCCCAGGCTCAGGTGTGGAGCTGCTGAGTATTAATGTCGGCTGCGCAGTTCAAAATCACAGCTTTGTTCTTGGGATTCTAATAGCGTTAAAAAATTCAGCCTTGATCTTGTTGAGAGCTTGCCCCTGAGCTTGCGTTCAGCCAGGGTCAAGGCTTTTCATTTGTTCGTTCTTCGGAGATGCTGAGTACCTTCCGCGGCAGCTGAAATTAGTGAGGGCTGCGTGCGCTCAGCGTTTCGGAAGGCAGGCGGTGCGTGCGTGTGTTGGGAGCTGCGACGTACGGAAGCCAGGATCTCTAGAGGGGTTGCAGCGTCTAAGATGGTGCCCCTACAGTTGTTTCTTAATTAAACCCCAGACACCGTACATGGCTTCTGTTGAACTCCAGGACTCTGCTTTTCTTGAGCATATTTGAGAATTCTAGCCTGGCAGCTCGTTGGAGCTTTCCGTTGAGGTATTAAGGGGAGGAAAACCAGTTGGTTGCCTCAAGCTGAGGAGGAAATGCGAAACTTGAAGGATTATCTCAGCGCAATGAATTTTAAAGACTTTTTGCTATACCTATGTGGAAAGCTATCAAAATGCTAATGGTTCTGCTGGGGTTTTTAACCCTTTCAACGTATGGACCTGTTGGAGAGAGGCGAGAATGATGTTATGCAACTGCAAAAGGANAGGATTATCTCAGCGCAATGAATTTTAAAGACTTTTTGCTATACCTATGTGGAAAGCTATCAAAATGCTAATGGTTCTGCTGGGGTTTTTAACCCTTTCAACGTATGGACCTGTTGGAGAGAGGCGAGAATGATGTTACGCAACTGCAAAAGGACAGGCAGGCCAGAAATGAAGTTTTAAGTATCTTCTCATCTGTTAGCCACAACTTCTCCCAGTGCTAAGGAAGAATGATGCGCACATCGTGTGGACAGACCAATTCTGTACGCTCGGCTGAGCCCATCTGCAGGTGTGGTGTAGGTCAGGTGCTCCCTGCAGCCAACATCCTGCAGAAAAGGCTGGCACGGGGCTGAGGAGCTCCCTGCCCCTCAAGAGAAGTGGAGTTGGAACCGGGTGGCTGTGGCTGGATGACTCCTGCAGCCCCTTCCTGGGGTGGTGGCTCAGGCAGCAGGCTGCAGCCTTGCTGCTTCCCCACCCGGCTTTTGGGACGTGCGCGCACTGCCCGCGGTGTTCTGGATGTCTCTGTGGTGTGAGAGGTCTGCGTGGCTGCCGAGGCGTGGGGAGTCCTGCCGCTGCCGGAGCAACTCATCCTGCCCAGTACGAGGGGCACTGCGACGGGATGTGTCATCCTACCCGCGGCAGGCTGAACACGAGTCTCGTACAGAAGGGCAGGCACGTCCTACGCTTGCTTACCCTAGTTTTTCACCAAGAAGACTCTGATTCTCCTGGCTCACAGCCCTAACGAAGGAAAGACGCGGGCCGTAGGTGGACGCGCAGCTCAGCACTGTGCGTTTGCTGCATGGCAGCCGTGACCTGGCCAGCAAGGCTTGGCTCGGATGCGGAGCAGACACCGTATTTGCAGTAGCTCTGTGCTGCTGCTGTGCTACAGTAGTTCTGTGCTGTGTGGGATGTGTTTCCTGAAAGGTTCCTTTCATCTGCAGTGAATCCTTGTGCTTTAAACGCAGGAAACATTACTGGGGTTTTTCCAAATATCTGTGAGAACTTTTTAAAACTGATTTAAAATTGTCCCGTTTGATGATAGCAGACCAAGCAGCAGCCCCTCCTCCTCTTCGGTTCCTTTGTCTCCAATATCGGTACCTTGCCTAGGAACGCCAGGAGGTACTGAATGACCCGATCTTGCCCGTGGACGATTCGGCACGCCTTGGCAGATTCTGCCCTGCTGTTGCTGCCCAAAGCAGCTGGGCTGGTTAAGCCTGCACAGGAGGCAAGCGGGCATCTTCCTCTGGGGATACTATCTGTATCTGTGAGGAGCTTCTGCTCCATTTATTTAGGTTTTTGGCTGAGGTTTTTGACATGTTAGGAATATCTCATTCAACTCTACAGAGATTCCGTTAATGTTCTGCTTTGAAGCCAGGTAAATACTCGGATAACTGGTGATATAAATAACTGAAATCGCAAGCGTTACTAAACCCAAGAGACTCGGCCGCTGTCTCTGAAATATCTTAGAGCAATGGGTCTGTCTGTGCTTATCTTTTTAATCAGGACTAGCCAGGCAATTTCAGCCCCCAGGAGAGCCCGAATCACTGAGCTGCAGGGTTAACTTTGCCATTAAGCTTGTGACTTTGAGGTTTCAATAAGCTTCCAGTGTTTTGTTTTGTTTTGTTTTGAAGGGGTATTTACTGTGAAATATTAGCTGCCAGCTTATTTCCTATCTTCAAAGCATCAGCGTTTTCCATTTTGCAGCTGAAGAGTATGGCTGCAGGCGTGGGGGCAGGAGCAAGGGCAGGCGGTGTAGACAGGATTGCTGCGGGGATCTGTTTGGGGTTGGTGCTGGGAGGATGAAGCAAGGGAAAGGGACTGGGTAGCAGCGAGAGACTCTGCAATAGGCTCTTCCTTTCTCATTCACCATGAGCATGATGAGCTATTACTTTGCTTGGGGCATCCTAAGCTAGATTGGGTAGGACACTGGGGAAATCAGCTTTAGGGAAAACTGCTTTGACTTGGGTTGTTCTAAGCGGTATGAAAATACGGCTGGTGCGTAGTGCGCTAAGCATCGGGGTACTCGTGACATCTAGTGTGCGTGCTGACCACGACTTCCTGTGTGGCTTTTAGCAAATTTGTTATTTTGAGACAGTGTGTGTGTATTTATATATTTGGGAGAAGAAGCAGATTTCCCACCCCTCCTCCTTGTATTTTTCCTGGCGTGGACAGTTACAATCTGCTTGTCAATCTCATGCGTACTGAAAGGCTGTTTTCAGTGGACTCTTCTCTCTCCGATTCTTACGTTTCTCAACGGGTGGCTTTAGGTATTGCAAACAATACCTTTTAATAAGAAATTATTCCCCCTGAAATGTTTGTGATCACTGGAAAAAGAATCTCGTTACCTTTTTCTAAGTTAGAGTTACTTATTTTCTTGCACAAAGTATATTTTGCTTGATCTTGAAAACGTAAGATTGCACGCATAAATAGATGGCTCTTACTGTGTCCCGAGTTGTTTTGCAGACAGAAATCTTAAACTGTACAGTTACTTTGCAGTTTACATTTGGGTTTTTTATGTGCTTAAAGAGAAGGGAGCCTCAGCTGCATTCTTCCCCCACAACCCATTCTTCCAACGTAGAAGATGAAGGTATTGGCAGTGGGAAAAGTGGGATTTACAGAGGAATGTATGTACATGACATATCAACCTCGCTTCTGTGATTAACGTAAAGCTCTGCAGATTAAATACTAAGCACAAATGCAAAACAAAATCCCCTACTATTTCTGAAGAAACATGCCATTTAGAGTTGGGATTTGGGGTGGGCTTGTGAAGCAGGGGTAGTAGGATATGCAGGCATGGTCTGGGAAGGGGATGGGTTGCCCTCTTTGACAGCAAGCGGTGAAGGTGCTTGCTTTATTTAGGGTTGCCTTGGGAGAGTAATTCTTGTGCAGAACAGAATAGGAATCTCTGGCTTCTTCCTCTTATTTTTTAAGTTGTCTGCATAGCTTAAAAGCCCTAATTCTCCTTTCTATTGACTGAATGACGAGAGAAGGGGTGCTGAAATGCTGACTGTCAGAAACCACAGTCTAAAACTTGCAAGTTGCCTTCCCACAGCTGTTGGCCTCCTTTGCCATGTACCAGTCGATGTTTCTGAGGTGAGAAGGGACGTAGGAGATCCAGCCCACGACAGTAAGCGGGCAAGGTCCCCCATTTGCTCAGGCTGGACTCATCTGTGCCCTCCTAGCGGAGAAACAGGTTTGGTGTATTGGAGTTGTTATGCTCTGAGAGATTTCAGTCTTCATTGTAATAGTAATTATTTCCACCAAGAAGCTTTGTATTTCCAGATTCCCCAGGCTGAAGACACCTTGCCCTAGGATATGCACCAGCATGATGGGTAGGACACCTTCTGGGAAAGTACTTGTTCGAGTGTTGGCTTGAAGTTGGGCAAAAAAAGGGTATGTGAACCAGTCTGCAGTATTCCAGAAGCCAGGCACTCAGCCAGATTACCAGCTGTTGGATGAGCTGTGGTTGTTGTCCATGTGTGTGGTCTTAGCCCATGGCAAATGAAAGGTAATGCAATTTAGCTGAACTCTATCATTGCTAAATTAAATTACCTCATGTCAGCTGCAGGGGATGAGCATGCACATGGAGAGCTACCACAGCTCAGCTGATGTACAGCCCACTGTTACTCCAGTGTACCATAACTTTATTGGAGCCTCCCCTCGAGCGTCCTGGTGACCAAGCAGTAAGTAATAGCTGCAAGGAGAAGGAAGATCTAGTTGTGCCTCCAATTAGAGAATATTGTCGCTAAATCTCGTAACGTTTTTAGTTTGGGGAGTTCAGGCTGCTGCGTTTGGCGTTGATGGAAATGGAGGTTTTCAGCAATTATTGTACCTACTTTAAAAAAAAAGTTTGCCTTTTCCAGCAGATGCTGACTCCCTTAACAGTAGGGAGGTCTTGTCGCCTGTAACAGGCACTAGTGCCAAACACATTTTTGTTCTCTTGGGGATGTGTTTCCTGAAAGGTTCCTTTCATCCGCAGTGAATCCTTGTGCTTTAAACGCAGGAAACATTACTGGGGTTTTTCCAAATATCTGTGAGAACTTTTTAAAACTGATTTAAAATTGTCCCGTTTGATGACAGCAGACCAAGCAGCAGCCCCTCCTCCTCTTCGGTTCCTTTGTCTCCAATATCGGTACCTTGCCTAGGAACGCCAGGAGGTACGGAATGACCCGATCTTGCCCGTGGACGATTCGGCACGCCTTGGCAGCGTGGAGCCATGCCTGATCTGGCTGCTGTAACGGGGTTTGAAAGGGAATTGTGTAAAACGATGTTGGAAAGGACATGGCATGGCGCTTTGGCTCCCCTGCATTTGCAATAGGAAGAGCTAGCTGTTAGCAAAAGCTTTTGTAGCAAGCCTGCGTCAGTGCAACTTGAGGAGACCGAGGTTTGCAGGAGGTGCGTTTGCCCCGGTGGGAAGCCTCACCTTGGCCTCACCCGACACCCAGGGCCTTGGCGGCTGGGGTGGCAGCGTGGGCCACACTGGCTTCAGAACCTCCGGGAGGAGAAGGGAACGAGGGCTTGCTCGGAGGAAATGCTGAACCTTTTGCCCTCAAAAACTTAGGTTGGCAGACTGAATGTGACCGCGGTGACGGGCGGCGATTCCTGCAGTCCCAGTGGTTATCATCTGAGCGGTTCGGTACTGGTGATGTGACGCTGGCAGCACCACCGCAGCGTCATGGGGTCAGGGTCACAGATGCTTCTATGTCCTTGTGATTTGGCTACGCATCCTGTTTTCTTCCAAGCCGGGGCTGAAACATCGTATTATTAGCTGCCAGAAAGAAGCTTTTAGGTTGGAAATTGTCCAGTTCCCACCATCTCCCAGAAGTCATTCCAGCTTGGCCCACTCTTTTCCCCAAATCCAGTCGTTCTCCTTTACCGGGATTTTCTGGAAACCAAAGTCAGAATGTATTTCGTAAACATACCCGAGGTTTAGCGTCTGTTGTTTGTGACACAGATCATTGCACGTGGCAGAATGCACGTGCAGGCTCATGCACAGCGAGCTTTCACNTGCTTAAAGAGAAGGGAGCCTCAGCTGCATTCTTCCCCCACAACCCATTCTTCCAACGTAGAAGATGAAGGTATTGGCAGTGGGAAAAGTGGGATTTACAGAGGAATGTATGTACATGACATATCAACCTCGCTTCTGTGATTAACGTAAAGCTCTGCAGATTAAATACTAAGCACAAATGCAAAACAAAATCCCCTACTATTTCTGAAGAAACATGCCATTTAGAGTTGGGATTTGGGGTGGGCTTGTGAAGCAGGGGTAGTAGGATATGCAGGCATGGTCTGGGAAGGGGATGGGTTGCCCTCTTTGACAGCAAGCGGTGAAGGTGCTTGCTTTATTTAGGGTTGCCTTGGGAGAGTAATTCTTGTGCAGAACAGAATAGGAATCTCTGGCTTCTTCCTCTTATTTTTTAAGTTGTCTGCATAGCTTAAAAGCCCTAATTCTCCTTTCTATTGACTGAATGACGAGAGAAGGGGTGCTGAAATGCTGACTGTCAGAAACCACAGTCTAAAACTTGCAAGTTGCCTTCCCACAGCTGTTGGCCTCCTTTGCCATGTACCAGTCGATGTTTCTGAGGTGAGAAGGGACGTAGGAGATCCAGCCCACGACAGTAAGCGGGCAAGGTCCCCCATTTGCTCAGGCTGGACTCATCTGTGCCCTCCTAGCGGAGAAACAGGTTTGGTGTATTGGAGTTGTTATGCTCTGAGAGATTTCAGTCTTCATTGTAATAGTAATTATTTCCACCAAGAAGCTTTGTATTTCCAGATTCCCCAGGCTGAAGACACCTTGCCCTAGGATATGCACCAGCATGATGGGTAGGACACCTTCTGGGAAAGTACTTGTTCGAGTGTTGGCTTGAAGTTGGGCAAAAAAAGGGTATGTGAACCAGTCTGCAGTATTCCAGAAGCCAGGCACTCAGCCAGATTACCAGCTGTTGGATGAGCTGTGGTTGTTGTCCATGTGTGTGGTCTTAGCCCATGGCAAATGAAAGGTAATGCAATTTAGCTGAACTCTATCATTGCTAAATTAAATTACCTCATGTCAGCTGCAGGGGATGAGCATGCACATGGAGAGCTACCACAGCTCAGCTGATGTACAGCCCACTGTTACTCCAGTGTACCATAACTTTATTGGAGCCTCCCCTCGAGCGTCCTGGTGACCAAGCAGTAAGTAATAGCTGCAAGGAGAAGGAAGATCTAGTTGTGCCTCCAATTAGAGAATATTGTCGCTAAATCTCGTAACGTTTTTAGTTTGGGGAGTTCAGGCTGCTGCGTTTGGCGTTGATGGAAATGGAGGTTTTCAGCAATTATTGTACCTACTTTAAAAAAAAAGTTTGCCTTTTCCAGCAGATGCTGACTCCCTTAACAGTAGGGAGGTCTTGTCGCCTGTAACAGGCACTAGTGCCAAACACATTTTTGTTCTCTTGGGGATGTGTTTCCTGAAAGGTTCCTTTCATCCGCAGTGAATCCTTGTGCTTTAAACGCAGGAAACATTACTGGGGTTTTTCCAAATATCTGTGAGAACTTTTTAAAACTGATTTAAAATTGTCCCGTTTGATGACAGCAGACCAAGCAGCAGCCCCTCCTCCTCTTCGGTTCCTTTGTCTCCAATATCGGTACCTTGCCTAGGAACGCCAGGAGGTACGGAATGACCCGATCTTGCCCGTGGACGATTCGGCACGCCTTGGCAGCGTGGAGCCATGCCTGATCTGGCTGCTGTAACGGGGTTTGAAAGGGAATTGTGTAAAACGATGTTGGAAAGGACATGGCATGGCGCTTTGGCTCCCCTGCATTTGCAATAGGAAGAGCTAGCTGTTAGCAAAAGCTTTTGTAGCAAGCCTGCGTCAGTGCAACTTGAGGAGACCGAGGTTTGCAGGAGGTGCGTTTGCCCCGGTGGGAAGCCTCACCTTGGCCTCACCCGACACCCAGGGCCTTGGCGGCTGGGGTGGCAGCGTGGGCCACACTGGCTTCAGAACCTCCGGGAGGAGAAGGGAACGAGGGCTTGCTCGGAGGAAATGCTGAACCTTTTGCCCTCAAAAACTTAGGTTGGCAGACTGAATGTGACCGCGGTGA
>VZSC01007023.1:0-31004 GCA_013398225.1 Steatornis caripensis | reverse complement strand
TTTAGTTGAAACACGAGTTCTATTTTCCTGGTGTCTTAATAGAAAACATTTTCTATTAAAATCGCTGTGCCTTTAAATAAAATTGTTCGGTTTCAATTTCTGATTCAAATGGACTGAAATGTGAACTCGTAACGCCTGCCTGCTCCTCCTCAAACTCTGTTTGTGCCAGCTTTGTACCTGCTGACACATAGCCTTTTATTTTTATTAAATAGCTTGTCCTTTTGCTTTCAGTCTTAATCTACTACGTGCACCAAACGGTGAAATCAAACAGTTTTGGTTTGTGACTTCAACACTTACCTACTGTTCATTCACTGACCGATCCAGGGCCTTTGGCAGTGGAGGGGCCTCGGATCAGGCGCTTGGCTCGCCACGGAAAAATGGCACTGCAGGCTTGGGGGATGCAGCAGGTGGGGTCAGGAGCTGGACGTGGTTTAACTCTGCTCTGCCTGTAGCTCATGTGGGGCGTTACTGAGAGGGTTTGGAAGTGCTCTACAGCGCAGGACGTACGGACGCGTGCGTAACTGCCTCTTCACATCTCAGAAGCGTAACTGAACTGCAAGNGCCACGGAAAAATGGCACTGCAGGCTTGGGGGGTGCAGCAGGTGGGGTCAGGAGCTGGACCTGGTTTAACTCTGCTCTGCCTGTAGCTCATGTGGGGTGTTACTGAGAGGGTTTGGAAGTACTCTACAGCGCAGGACATACGGACGTGTGCGTAACTGCCTCTTCACATCTCAGAAGTGTAACTGAACTGCAGATGGTTTTCACACCAATTATTTCCCTCTTGCTTTTGAACAGAACCGGGAGGGGGGTTGTTTATCCCATTTCCCTGGTGCAGCTGAAACTCAGAGCGGCAAGCTTGTGCTGAAGGTGTTGTTTCCTCCGCACGTTTCCCGTGAGCAGGCCACGGGGTGTGAGATTTGTGGTTCGGTGTGTGGCTTTGTCGCATGCACACCCAGGCTGGAGATTACAGAAATCTCGGCGCTGTCGCAGTCTGAGTTGGGTAGGTATGCTTCGCTTCTTGCTTTTGTGGGTTTTGCTCTTAAACTAGGCTTCTTTCAAGAAGAGCAATATTTAAGCTTCTGAATAAATAGGCAGAGAACCCTGGCTTCGTCTTGACTAATCTGTTTAACCTTCATCAGCCCAAATATTTACTCTAGGCATTGACTATCCAGGCAGCGATGCTAAAATTTTTGCACTGAGAATGCTGTAGATTGACTAATCCCGCTGAATTCCAGAAATCCCTGTCTGTATAAATAAACTTCCTATCTGAAGGATTATAACTAAATAAATGCTGTGAAATCACATCAGCAAAGCAGAAGTATAGCAGTTGGCCCTCTTCTTATGCTGCTTACTTACGTATTTTTATAAGGATATTTGTCTTAGTCTAAATAGATGTGTAAAGAAAACTGCAAATATTGAAGCACGATGCCGTTCTATACTGCAGGAAGAAAGTTTACCTCTCCGCCTTTTTGCTAGCAACTTTTCTTTTGGTGGTGTTCAAATTGCCGTCAGCTTGATTGACCCAGGCTGTTGAAATTGCCGTTCTTTTTGAGCGTGGCATTTCTGGTGAATCCGTGTTTTGTAGGTCTTTGTCCCCTTCCTGCAACTGGGCAAGGTAAAGAGCTCATGAAACTCTTTGTGTTGCAGAGACAAAGTTTGTGGCTCAGTTGCTGAAGACACCCCTACACACACACACACATTTCCCCAGCCGCAGAGCAGAGCCTACAGCGTTTGGGTTTACCAGCAATAAAGCTGGCACCTCAAGAAGTCTGATCTGTCATGTCCATTGCAGGGAGTATTTCTAGGTCCCCAGCGTAAACCCGCTGGTATAGGTACGGTGTAAGCGACCTCCTCGGCAGTTTGGCTTCTGTCCTACTACTATATTAATTATCCCGTCTTTGTGAGATTTAAGCGCAGATTTATCAGAGATCCTTATCTCGGAGAAGTTCTGTTAATATCCTTTGATGCTGCCTTGTCTGTTACTGGAGATCGTTCCAGAGGCGTGAGGGCTGTAAACATGCAGGGGAGAGGGATTAGTTTGGCTACTGCAAAGAATGGGATCAAGTTAGAGAAATAAAATCAAGACTGTTTGAGGAGAACTTCCCGACAGCGTTGTTTGTGGAAAAGCTAATGTGTGCTCTGCAATCTGAGAATTTTGAGAGCAGACGGCAAAAATGAAATAGTAGGAAGGACGGCAGGATGGCGTGGTTCCCTGTCGGCAGGGAAGGGTCCCAGCCAATGTTGCTCGCTGCTTTTTGCTTATGAGAGTCTGTGTAACAGTGGAAAACTAGAAGGAAGAAATTGCCCAGCTGCTGCACTGTCAGGAAGACGTCTGGCCCGGAACCTGTGCTGTCCGTGGCCCCTTGGTCCTAACAGAGAATTCTCCCTGCTTGAAATGAACTGGTAGGGGAAGAACTGCACCTCACTTTACTTGCCAGCACGCGCTCTGGGGATATTCCTTCGCTGTCCCGTGCTGCGTTAGTCAGTACTTTTAACACTATATCTGAAGAAGAATCACGGCAGCTAGGCAGCTAATCTCGTTTCTGTCCTCAGATAAGATTGTTATCAGAGTAATTGTCTGTTTGCTCCCCCTCCTGAGTCTAATCAGAGCGGATTGTGCCAGCACCTCCTGGGGCAGAGGAACTTGGACGTTGATTGCCCTCAAAAGAAAGAGCAAATCCTCACCGTGTATTTAACGTAAACTTCAGTTTTGTTAGATGTTCACAGGAAACTTGGCTGGAAATAAGTTGCTCAGACGTGTCTTGTGCATTTTGGTAATGTATTTGTTATGGTTTAAAATCTAAGTTCAGGCAGGCAAGTTCATGTAGTGCATGCCGCGGTGAGGCTTTCAAAAGGCAGCGCGGTGCACCAGTGGAACTGGTACTTTCCCAGGCCCTGGGACAGAGCAAGTTCATGTCTGCAGAGAGTGCATGCTCTTAGATGTTGGTGTTCCAGCCAGTGAATAATTCTGAACAATTAGTGCTTTCTGCCCTCTTTCAAAGCAAATTACAGGGGTGGGTGGATTTTTCTGGTGGGCATAAAGGAGGCTCAAAGATATTAATTTTTCATATACCCTTCAAGTCGGGACTAGCGCTTGTCTCTTGATGTGTTTACCTGAGGAAGTGTGCTATTTGGTCTCTTTCTAGTGGTGAGTAAACCACAGGTACTGTGGCACTCCAGCGAGATACAGAAAAGCTGTGTGCTCCCCCTGTTACACGGAGGAGAAAGCCAAGACACAGAGGCACCGTATGCGCTGCCACGGGAGTTACCAAAGCAGCGCTGTGCAGATAAGGAGGTCCGTGCCAGAGCCAGCATCGCAAGTGGCTGCTCCTGATTCCTGGTCTGGGCTACCACCCCCCAGCTCCAACAGCCAGCCCAGCACAAAAAGCAAGACGTGATCCTGCCCTTAGTGGTGTTGCTGCTGTAGAGACATTGCTGGCTCGATCAGGCCTGTATCCCTGGGTAGCTTAATGAAGCTCTGTAGCTTTCAAGTGTGATACCTAAAGCACGCTTAAAGGGCAAGAGCACAGCACTGAAGAGAGCGCTCACAGCTGCTAAACTTGCGTGCCGTGTACGTGAGAACCGCTGAGGCTGTCTGATTCAGTCAGGCTTAAAAGGTGTCGAATGAAGCGTGTTCTTTCAGGCACATGTAAAAGTCATCTTGGGGACCCTGAAATTGGTATGGCCACAGCTGCTTCTAGCCTAACGTGCGCTTGGTGTGCTTAGTGTGGATATTCTCTAAAACTTTTATTGCATAGTTTGCCGCTTGCTGCTCCATTAGACTTCAAACCACTAACTGTAGCGGTAGCTTCGTGGCTGTAGTGTCCCTTTCAGAAGGAACCATAAACACTTTACATCCGCCAGATGACTTAACTGTGTGGCTCTTCTCTTTGCAAGGAGAGACACGGAGCAACAGAATGCCAAGAGGTGTAAGAGCCATTTTTACCCTTGACTACACTGCATTGAAGAGATGCCACAGACAGCATTTAGAAAAGTGCTTCTGGAACGGGAACTAATACAACCACATCAGCACAGCTAGTAAACAGAGCCTTAGACAGGTAGGAGGCAGCGTCCGCATTGCTGTTGGAACTTGAGCTTGCGTTTCCACACAGTGCTACGCTGTCAGCTTACCCAGATCTAGCAGCTTGTGTTTCACTTGGCCCTGCTGCACGTGCCGCAGGTGTGAGTGTCCAGCACGAGAGCTTGTGGTCCTGTAGGCCCGTGCGTATGGTTTGTGGCCTCACGCACAGGAATTTATTCTTTTTACCCCTTCTCCATTGTGTGTGTGGTTTCATGTGGCTATGTTTTTTGTTTTTTCACTTGAAGTGTACTTTTGGCATCCTTTGGCCCTTTGATGGGCTCTCGTGTTATCAGGCACCGCAGCTATACATATGTTGAATGTGCTTTGTTGTTTGGATTACAGTATGGTGTTCGCTGTCTTTGTGAGCAATTCATATTTCAAAATCTTGTCTCCAGCTGTTCATTTTCTGTAATGGCACTGAGGGCAGTGCTGTAATTTACTTTGCCACTTCTGCTGGCGTAGCACTTCGGAGCCATCCCCGATTGGATGCCTCACTCCCCGCGTTGCGGTGTTAATGGTGAGGTTGTTCGTTAAGGAGCTGTTGGCCGATTTATGAAAAGCGTACTTCTCTGGTGCTACCCTCCAGGCTGTCACCCGTGGCATTGCTTGTTCAGGGCTTAATAACTATTTTGAAGCCGTAACTTAGATATCTGTCTGGTAGCCCCTTCATGCTGTACCTTGGACTGACCCACCAGTTTGCAGAGTGGTGATTCACAGCTACACCTTAGCAAAATTACCAGGTAGGTCTTTGAATCCTTGAAGATAGCCGTCCTGGTCTAATGTGAGCGTTCCCTGGTGCGGGGGGTTCTACCTTGAAAATTTACGAAAATACGCCATTAAAGCAAACACCAGCAAAGTATGTATAGCATGAACATATCTCAAGTTACCATTACTGCAGCTTCCACCTACCGTAAAAAGCTTTTCTAGACTCTACTAGCAAGTGAACAGAAGGGATGTCGCTGAGCTGCCAGGCCCAGACTGTCAGCCTGGCCTCGCCGTGCTCAGGAGTACGGGACGTGACCGAGGCGTTCCTGTGTCAGAGGTGACCTAAGGACAGGTCTCTGCGTTGCCGCCTCTGGCTGCGACGCCTCCTTTCGGGAGCAGCCGGAGGTGTTGGGATAATTGAGTACTCTCCATAAAGTAGTTCTGCTCAGCCATAAGAATGGCCGCACGTTGTGCTAACAGAGGTAACCAGTCTTGCGAAATAATAGTTTTGAGAAAGACTGTATAGAGGGGTTTATAGTTGGGGCTAACAGCCAGCCCATGTGGGAAGCGTGGTGTCAAATAGCAGAAAATAAGAGAGTAAGAGGAAATATTTTACTTGTAACCTCTTAGGCATGTTGCAAGGAGATTTGCCTCATTTTTTTTATGGTTCTTCAGTTATCTATGACAACGTTCTTTATTTGGTTGGACTAGTTCACAGAGGTTCTGTGCAAACTGTGGACAACCTTTACGCATACGCAGCATTTCGGTTAAGATGGCTCCAGCTTGGAGCTTGGTAGAAGAAACCCAACTGACCCCAGTGAGAGCTGAGCAAGGCGTTAGTCTGCCTTTGAAAGGGCACTTGAGTCCTGCAGGACACTCCCATCACGCGCGTTGCCTCTTACCTGTAGGGCATAAAAGTCAGGAAAATGGAAAGAATTTTTTAGCTAACCGCAAGGAGGCATCATGGAAAAGCCCAGGGAAGAGAAAACTGTTCAGGTGATCTGGGCAGTCAGGATCTCTTGGAGGAGAAGCCAAACGTGATCAGTGTGAACTTCCTGCTTGCCGCGTGTCTCGTGGTAAGCCTTTCTAGGGTAGGGCCGTGTTTCTAGCCTTGCTTTCTGTGAAGCACGTCACGTTGTGTATATTTAAGGCTATTGTGCCTTTGGGTGTTTCTCAGACGACAGATCTTTCTTCTTTTGAATACTCAGATGACAAATCCTTTCTTCTTGAATGCTAGGAAGGGGCCCAGTTTCTCTTCTTTTTCCAGGTTTATTTCTCTTCCATTGCTTCCAGGTCTGTCCATAGTATCGCTGGTAGTGAATCACAGCAATGGCAGCATTTTAAGCACCACAGTTCACAGCTTATTCACAGTGGAAGTCCTGTCCACTTGCACTCTGTTCCAAGAGAAAGTCTAAACCGAGCCCTGTCCTCCTGCCCGTATCCTTTTGCAAGCGGGAGCATGATGGCTTCCGCTGCAGGTAGCACTGGGGTCTCTGTGGGTTAAAACACACATCTAAATGTCTCAAGTTAATCTCTGGCTAGGTCCGAGACAGTCCCCACAGATGGTCCTGAATTGGTGGAAGTGCTCCGACGTCACTGGCGGTGTCACGGGAGATGGGGAGCAGCCCCGTAGCGTGGGTGGGAGAGCGCTGCTTGTGCTGTAGCTGTGTACCTAGTACTGCTAGCTATAGTAGTGTGGTAAATGTGACTGTGGCTCCCAAAAGCATTCAGCCTTGCCTTGGACACAGCTTCTAGGAGAATGCTTTGGTAGGGCGGAGGAAGGGAGAAGATTGTTGCTCTCCTCGCCCTGTGAATTAGACACATTGGACTAGAAGTTCCCTGTGAACCTTTCAGTAAGGACCCTGGTCTGCGGGTCGCTTCTCTGGTCTTCTTGTGGTCTGTCTTCAGCTCTTGCTGCCTTTGAGATTTGTACCTGAACAAGGGCTTTGGTTGCCCTGTTCAACAATAAAAATTGGAAGCTAGTTTCTCGATGGCCTTTTGCTTCATATTTGCTGCTGCTTCCCATCGTTAACAGCAGTAAAGTGGCATGGGGTGAAAATCAGCACTAATTTGGGAGCTTGATTGCCTGTGTAATAAGCTTCTCTGTTATTCTTTGGCAGGAGCAACGGCTAATATAAATTTTTTGCTGTCACTTCTGCATGGGCCATGTACCAGTGTTGAAGTTAATCCCTCAAAATTATGTTCCATTATAAGTCTCTCTTCAAAGATGAAGTGGGTGCAATTAGGCAGAGAGGTCCAGAACTGTTACAAAAAAATAAAAAAGCTCTGAAGGACAAAAGCAGCCTGCCTGTGCGTGGCAAAGTGGTGTAACATCTCGCCAGTCACCTCCAGAAAACAGAATCTCCTTGGCCACAGTGTTCTTGGGGCTTGTTTGGCAGTGACAGCGTGTTCTGAGTTGGCCAAGTTGGAGTTCCACCTTTTTGTAAGTACAAGCTGTAGGATCTTAGGAGTAATTTGAAGCTATTTGTGTCAGTTCTCCCTCATTTCTTTTCTTCAAAGTACACGCAGAATATTTAATGTTGTTATTCCTGCGTGAGCCCTGGGAAATCAGGAAAGATCATCAAGACCCTGGTAATAGGCTGCCAAAATCCCCAGTATATTTAATTAGAGATTATTCTTTTGATGTTTGTGATGCTTGTTTTTTATCAGGTTGCTCTTGGGTAACCTTCTGTATACTGAACAACTTCCCTGCTTTCGTGAATGTCAGCGGCTGCTGGCTCCAAAGGAGCCTCCTAGACTTCTGGCAGTGTTTTGCCAGGTACCAGGTGGAGCTTACGGCACTCGATTACAGGCTGTATGTGGTGTTCTTCTCCAGTTTTCCCATGTGTTTTCTCAAAGTGGGTTCTCCAAGCATGCTGAAGTGTCAAAGAAAGGGCTCAAAGCGCCTTATGTGTTAGAGTAGCACAGGCTTGAGGTCACCACTCAGTCCTTGCTATTGTCAATAACGAGTTATTGCAGCATTAGTCAGCTACATGTGAGAAAAGCATAGGGAAGCAAACTTGAGTTTTTGTAGATGATAGAATCTCCAACTGTGGCACTGAACCATGGAGTAAAACACAGACTAACAATGCACTGATGTCAGGCTGTCTTGATGGGACCGGGAGAGTTTTTGTCTGTGAATACAAATACTGGAATAAATCACTAACCGGCTTTTAACAACGCGGTTTCTGAACTTGGGGATGGACAAAGAATGTAACACACCATCTCGTCGTCAAACGTGTGACCAACCAGCAACAGAGTCCTACGTGTGCTGAAGTCCACCGAGACAGAAGTCTTGGCAAGCTCCGAAGCAGTGAATTATAGTTGATAGCTGATGCTGGAATATGGGCCATGTTAACGGCAGGAGTGATTTCCTCCGCCTGCTTAGCGGAGCAACTTCGGGCTGCTGTTTGGGGTGGCACAGAGAACTCGGCTGCTTTGCACACCAGACAGCTTGAGCGGTGAACAGCTATTGTACACGGAATGCACCGTCTCTTGTGAGGGATGTGACTGTGAAGTAGCTGACTTCTGAAAACAAGCTTTCTGCAGGTAACTTTTTTCCACCCAACAACAAAGGTCTTGTTTGGGAAAGCTTTTTGGCTGCGGTCCTCGTGACCCTCCTGGGAAATGCACTGTGCGTTTGACTTGCACTCACCAAAGGAAAAAGCGAAAGTAACACAGCTGTAGTGATTTACGACGAAGTTTTGAGGCTAATTGCCTCATATGTTTAATTAATAACTGACACATTCTGTCCCTCAAAGAGCTTGGAGAACTTCCATCTGGACCCCTAGTGATTACAGCCTGGAAGCCATCCCTGTAATTAAGGAGCAGGCTATAGGAGGCCTGTTCCCATTATGGGCAATTATTGTGCTTGCTACTTTTCCCCTCCTTTCTCGCGAAAGGACTGAGAAAATAAGGCTCGAAGACTAATCTGACATAAAACCCTGACTAAAGAGGTGCTTTGTGCTACCCCACGGTACAACGGCGGGGTTATGTTTTGGTGCCAGCGCTCTTTCTTTCAACAGGCTGTCGGGAGGCAGCTTCTCCAAACAGCAAGATGTGTCTTACACCAGCCTGGAGTATTTGTTGGTCAGTATTAATTGCCGATGCAAGAAGCGGATTTTTGCAAAGAGCTGGGCAACTGACTATTTCTACTGTTGCTTCCCTTTCTCTCTCTCCCTCCCAACCTCAGATTTTCACTGGGTTTGACAGCTGCTCATCCGTGAAGACTCTGGCTGGCTCAGAAGCCCTCGGAGCAGAGGATGCTGTGTCTTTAAGCCTTCCATACAGTGCTGAAATGTTATGACAGAGCATCTCACAGGGGATGCGGTTGCCATAGCAACCCCACACTGTAAGATAAGCAAACTGGATTTTTTTTTTTTTTTTTTCCCTGAGAGGTTCAAGAGCAAGGAAGGAATGAGGCGATCTGTCAGCGGGCGAGAGTTGAAAAGAGGAAACCATGTCCATTAATCCTGCAGCCCTGGCTGCTTTGTGTTTTAATTAGCGAATGTTATTATGGCAGAGAGCACGGGCGCCTCACCCTGTTGTGGGTTTTTGAGGGCTTTTTTGTTTGTTTCTCTTTTTATATCTCCAATTAAAAAAAGGGGGGTGGGGGTGGCGAAATAAGCTTTACTAGGGCGTTAAATGAAGGTCTGAAATAAAGAGCCTCAGGATCTCTGTTCCTGGGCTTGTATCCCAAGCCAGGGAAGTGCAGCTTGCCTGGTGGGAGTTAATCTGCCATTCTCAAATTGAGAGTACACCTTAAATTCATTTTGTCTGTCTTGCCACCGGTGTTTAGCAAAAATGGCAACCCCCCATACCCTCGCGTCCTACATATGTACCCGTGGCAATGTGAAGTAGAGCAGGGGAGCTGTGCCTTGCTTTTGGCCTCCCCAGCCTGCCCGGAGGCATTACACGTTACGGGGCTTTACTGCCTTCCCCTGCCCGTGCTTCGGGGCAGTTGGTACCTTTGGGATCAGTAGCTACCCTTACGTGAGAAATCCTCTGCTACCCAATGCCACCCCGCGTGAGAACACAGGACGCTGTGCGTGCTAAGAGAGTCAGCGGTGTAACAGCGAGGAAGGGGAGCGCTTCAGCCCGTAGTGAGAAGGCAGGCTCCCACCCGAGCGGAGATGGCATCTTAGTCATCAGAGCGTCTCTTGGTAGCAGCTAGTGCGCCAGCTGGGTGGGAGACTGTGCTGGTCTCGTAAACGTGCCGTGTGTAGGAGTTTATTGTGGAAAATATTTTGACAACCTTTATTATTTTCACACGCTTCTATGTGTCACCAGAAAATTAGAGTTAAAGTAAATGTTATCCCAGCAGCAGACTTGTCTGCGTAGTTTCCGTGTCCGTCCTTTAAGGAATACTGCCTGCTCCTTTGCAGGGAATTAAACCCACTGTAAATCTTCGTGTGGAACGGAAAGAAAATTATTCTAATCGTTTGAGAAAGGAATATACCAAAGGCATTCTTCACTACTTTCCTGTAAGAAGCAGTATCTTAGCCTATTTTTCAGGGGCTGGTGCTTAGAAGGAATTCTTGTAAATGTAGTTCCTTTTGCTGTCCTGCCAATGTCATCTTCGATGCCCTTGCACCATGATTTGTTTCTTTTGGGTTTTGGGGTGTTTGATCCCCCCCAGTTAGGGTGCAGTCGTAAATGCAGTAGTGGGCATGTAGTTCGAATTTTTTCCACAGTGCACAGGATGGAGAACAAACTTTCTGTTCCTGTGCTGGGTATGAGTGTTTTTTAGGGGGGAAGGGAGATACCTGTGTCCATTTCACCCTCTAGCCTCTCACCCCTCAAATACTACGTTTGTTTGGTCTTCTCTCTTTGTTTGCTCGTGCCCTGCTCTACCGTTAGCTTTGCTGGGGATTTCACCATTTGTGAGCCCAGCAGATGGCATGGAGTCGCTGTTCTCTATCAGGTACGTAGAAAGATTTGGGGATTTCCTTTCCCTGCAGTTTTTGCCCCTGTTCTCTCCTGTTTCTCTCCTCTTCTGCCCAGGACAAAGCAAGTACCAGTATATTGCATAAGCCGGGAGTTAAGTTTTGTAGCTAAATACTGATGCTCTGCAAAGAGCATTTTTAATCATCACTCAAGTATCTCACAAATGGAAGAGCATCAGTAGAAAGGTTTGGAAGTCGGCAGCATCAGCTGGAGCAAGGCAGAGCCTGTGCCAACACACCTTACGGTCAAGAAGTTTGGGGCTTGCACTCTCTCTGTAGAAGTTGTGCTTTCACTTAAATGCCAGTGATTCTGGTATTCTGGGAAGAAATCTGACCAACCAAGGAGTAAATGGTGGAAGATACCTGGTATCGGATTTCCAGCACTGGCTGGAAAGGCGGCAGGGAGGGCTTGTGGTCCTAAGGGCTGGGTCGGAGCAGGCCCGCGCAGCTTTTGCCGCCCCTCGCCCCCTGGGCAGCGTCTGCTGCCACCTGCCCCTGCTGTAGCAGGAGAGCCCGTCGCCCATCGGCTTCCTAACGCAGGTTTCTCCATTCATGCCACTCTGCAGTCTTCGTAACTTGCCTGGGACTGGGTGTCTTAAAGCCTTGCACGCAGCTCAGGTTTGTTGTCCCTCGAGGTACTGCCAGATCTGAATCCTTGCCAAGCAAAATTGGTCGACCTGCTTCTCGGCGCTACGTGTCTCATCACCCAAGCCCCGCAGACCTTTGCTTAAGGAACAGAAGTAACTGTGGTGCTGCGCCGATTCCCAAGTGAGCGCGAGCGGTGTTCATGTCACGGGGTGGATTAGGGAATGAAGAGCGCAGGAGTAGCTGCGTGCCTCATTTGACCTGTTTTTTGTAGGAGGGAGCGTTTAATCTTTCACTGGGCAGGAAGAGTCTCCCGTGTCTGCCCTGGCCTCTTTTGGTTGAGGGTGGTGCCCCGGAGCTTAGGGTGGAAAGGAGCAGCTGGACAGTATTAGGCTCTGCTCCAGGTACGATTTCCAGAGGGCCGGTGCTCCACAGCTAAAGCTAGATGTTGTAACGGATTGCTTGCTGACCCATCACTTCACATGGTTTCTTTTCCACACCATTTTTAACCCTCACCCCTCTTCCTGGAGATAATGAATGAATTGTGCATCTGACTAGTTTATTCTTAGAGAATTCCTTCAGCTGTTGCTGCTTCACGGTTACCTCTTTTCCCAGTTTATCAGTTGTGCCCAGCACCCACGCAGTAGGTGAATTTCTGACCATGGAGAAGTTGAAATACAAAGACTTCTAGATCAAGTAATGTCATCCATCCAAAATTCTCCTTCCCTCACCTGCTTGCCATCCAAATTTCCTTAAACAAACCCTTTAGGGAAAAACGCAGGTCATTAAGTTCTTAAGCTGGTGTCGGTGATCCTGAACTGCGTCTGTGTGAAGGAGAGTAGCTCATTGCGGTGCAAGCAGTGCTTATTGGGGTCTGTCACAACTCATTTGGAGCAATTTTGCTTGCTACCGCAGTTGCGTGCTAGCTTAGCCTGGAAGTCGTTTATACGTACGTACGCGCGCAGAGCCGTGCTGCTGCTAACAAAGAGCTGCCTCCGAGAGGCTCGCTAGCGGGGCTGCCAGCAGGCACTGCCCTGGCTGCGTGGGGATCGAGCGTGCCGAGTCCGGTTGCACCCTGCAGAGTGCAGTGTGAGTGGAAGTGCGTGGATTTCTGGGCGGCCAGATGCCTCCGAGAGCTCCAGCGCTCTCGCTCTAGCATCCTGGCTTTCGTTGACTCATAAAAGCATGACAAGGAGAAAACGCATGGTAAGGCACCATGATCCTGTAGTTGTAAGGGAGGGTACAGTCCTGAAGCAAAATTCTCGTTCATTTGTCTTTAACGTGCTGGTTCAGCACAGACCGCACTGGTGTGTCCTGTTTACATTCAGCTCTGTTTTGGACATCCCCTGTAATTCAAGAACATTGTAGCTGTGAATGCTTACAATAAAACGCATTTGCGTACTCCTTTCCACAAAACAGTCCTTGGGTGTGGGGTTTGCCAGTTTGCAGTAACTTCAAGGCTTTTTCTGGTGTACAGAGTTTTTTGAAAAAGAAACAAATGTCTGGGAGATGTATTTATGTTCTACAAGTCCTAATGATAAAATAGCGTTAATTTCTTTTAAACCTCTCCAAGCAATTTCCCCAAAACTTCCCTGTCCGAAATTGTTTGTTAAAGGACATGTGAATGCATGTATGCTCTTTAACAAGTATTAAATAAATGTTCTGGTGCTGTGACAAGCCAGGACCACAAATTAAATTAGATTAAAAAAACTAGGCTGATCTGTTTCGTGACATAAATAAAAGATGCTTTGGAAAAAACAGAAAGAGGAGCCAGTATGCCTTCTGGATGAGGCCTCAGCGTGAAAACACGAACAGCAAATGAGTTTATTATTGAAGCCACGTACATCAAAGCCAAGCTGACTGAGAAATGCTCTGGCCTCACCTACAGTTGTTGTCTTTGCTATTATTAAATGTCACGTGGTGGTGTGCACCTAAGAGACTGGGATATTTTTCCCAGCTAGAGTTTTATAAATCTGATTGAAACGGCCTTGGCTTCACAAAACCCTCGATCTTTGTGTTAAGCCTGTATGAGTTAAGTGAGCCTCGGACCTTGGGCTGGCCCTGTCTGGTGTGGCTTTTGCCCTTACAGAGTGACGGTGTAGAGCCACGGAAAGCAAGGAGGCACCAGCTGGAGTAGAAAATGACCTCGGGATTGTCGGCTTGTAGGTTAGAGAAAAAGGAGTGGGGCATTTCTCTAAAAAAAAATTTTCTTTTGACTACTCCAGCTGATGTTATTTGTAGGGGGAAAAGGCTTTCTTCAGAAAAAGCAGAGATCAAGCATATGTCTCCATCGTCTTCTAACTTGCACAAGACCATGAAAGTCTTTGAGGAAAGCTAATATTCTGAAAAAAAAAAAAAAAAAAAGTTTTGGAAACTGATCTTGATTTCCCTGCTGCTGAGGCCTGGCTAGAGCTAGGGGAAAATTATTAAATTTACAAAAATTCAGAGACTTTTTCTCACGTTCTGCTCACTATGAGTTCCTGTTTCTTTGGGAGGTGGGGTGAGGAAGGAAGCCTGCCCAGTTTCATGCACGCTCATTGATTGCAACGCTGCAGTGCTCAGCTCTTCCCAGACCTCTAAAATCCTTGTAAGTAATTGGGTTAAAGTCATCATTTATCATACTTAGTTAGCCTAGATCTAATCGTTCTTTCCAGAATTGTTTGCTGAATTGCTTGGCATGTCTAACCTTATCGGCCCCGCTAACTTCTTATCCCCATTTGACAAATCTAATCTCTAGCTTGCTTTCTGCAAGCAGACACACAGGCATCCTCAGAGGCTTCTGTTACTTGCTGTGCAGCCAGCCCACAGGCGTCCAGAAACTTTCACAAGGATGCTGGCAGATGCTGGAGAGGATTTGAAAGGGCTTCAGGTTTAATGGCCATGGAAAGTAGGTTTTCTTGTCAGGATGGTTTGCTTGTTGACTCAGTTTTATCTGTCGTAAGTACTTGAATTTTGCTGGTTTTAAAGCAGAATGGGAAAGTCTGCTAAAGTTAACAGATGTCAGCAGCCAGAGATTGCTGCAACAAGCCCAGGGCAAAGGGTATATGTTGTGTTTTGTGCCTTTCGCAACCCATGCCGTGGTGTCTTGCTTGAGACAATTTCTTCTAAGCTTATAAAATCACTCTTGGCTCTAGCTGTTTTCTGAGAGTATGACTGAACCGCTTTACAGGAAAACACAGTGTGGTGCCGGAGTTGCACCCTGGGGACCTGATTTTTCCCTCCCTCATAAACCAGGAGTGACACCACCAAAGCAAACGGAGTTACAGGGTTGTGAAACTGAAGTCAGCAAGGAGAAAACCCAGCCTATAATCTGTATCATATGCTCAGCTAAGGCCGTCTTTGCTGTGAGAAGTTTTCATGAAAAGTAGGGCGGGGGGGAGGCGGGGGGAAGATCCCCTTCCTTTGGGGATTTCAGGGAGTTTGCAGGCACGCACGGAAGAGCTAATGCCTGCCCCAACTGGGAGAAGTCGGGTCCCACTCCCTCCCCTGTGTGTCTGCATGCATAATTTTACATAATTCACGTTCTGATGCATAATGCTGTCGTTTGCCATTCTGATTTCCAGCGTGCTCGGCACAGCTCGGTCAGTTGGAGGACTTTTTGTTGCCCTCAGATGGAAAGGAAAGGAGGGCCGTCCTCCGAGCACACTTGGTGCGGGGACCTTCGGAGCATCTTCCCTTGCATCAGGCACACTGGTCAGTAAGTGATTAATGTGCCACACTGGCAGTTGGGGCTTTCACTTTGTGTGCGCTCCAGTCTGTTCAGAGAGGCAAAGGGATGTTTGCTCCACTGCGAACATTTCCCCCGAGATCACTCGTTCACAATGCGCCTCTGTGTCAGACCCGGGGCTTGAGGCCCCAGGCAGGGAGCCTGGCCGGTGGCGCTCTCCCCGTCCCTTCTCCTGGCTCTCCCCGTCCCTTCTCCTGGCTCTCCCGGTCCCTCCTGTTGCTTCCAGGCAGTCCAGTGACTGTGTGTGGTCCAGAACGCACATACCCAAACGTAAACCTTGCGTCACAATGTGAATGTAAATGCCACGCTTTAGACCCTACCTCTAAGGTCTCTAGGGCTTAAATTCAACTCCCGGCGCTGGGGTGATGACTGCTGATGCCTGCTGACGGCTTGTGCTGCAGCCGGGCTCTGGCAGAGCCAGAAGGGTTTCCTCCGCGGACGTACGCAAGGGGCAGAGGTCCCAAAGCCTCGCGCTGCCTCAGGAAGGGCAGAAATAGGGAATCCAGCATGTACCTGCTCAGCTCCTTTGGAAGCTGGCTGCCCCTGTGAGCATGCCGGGGCTCGGCTATATCTCGCTTTACCTTTCAAGCTGGCAGGTCCCGCTGGACGGAGGCCAGACTGGTGCTGTCACGTTGATATGGCTGCCCACTACGGTCAGCTGCCCAGAGGTTATGAAGGGCAGACTCCTCCTCTGGGAGATGCTGACGGGGGTCACAGCCACTCTCACCAGCCTCCCTGGAATGCCTGACAGCACTCGTGATGCTTGTGCGACGAGGGGAGGCACCAAACTCAACACAGTTTGGCTGAAGCCACCTGGGGTGAAGTGGCATAAAACTACAGCAGGGGTCAGGCACTCTTTCAAACTCGGTGGCAATGTATGGGATGAAAGGGACGAGAGAAAGGAGGAGACTGCCCATTGAGCAAATCCCATGTTTTGCAAGAGAGTAAAAACTCCAGACTTTCCAGTGGACTTCATTCAGAGCTGCATCTCTCCTTTGCTTTGCTCTGGGCTCTCCTTCATACTAGATACCTGAAGAAAGACCAAAGAGTGATAGGAATCTCCTTGCATTGCAGGATGCTCTCCTTTTAGTTACCCTGCTATCCCTTTCTGCTCTCTTCTCAATGAAATAAAGAACAGAAATAAATAGAAATAAAATAGAAACCGAGGAATTAAAATACGTGGGGTTTACAGCTGTGTTGACTTAGCATAGTTGTTAGCTAAACCTGAATGATTCCCAAAGGATGGGATGAGACTTTGTGGTCAGGGGCAACCGGAGGTTGTTTGCATTCTACCAGAATCAATATCGATGGATGTTGGAGCTGCGGCCTGACCGTCCAAAAGTTACATGCACGAAGTGCAGATCTGACTGTTAGATCCAGAAAGGCTTTGGCGAAAACTGTAGCAATCTAGTTTGCTTCTGTGGCTGCATATACGGATGGATGTCTGCTTTCCCCAGCTCTTTTCAGTGGGAGTTGAGGCGGGTTGCCTTCCAGTGATCTGTAGACCAAGGTAGATTCCCCCGCGCTTTCATTCTGGTGTGCAGTGGGAACAGTACATGACTACAGATCTAACAGCTTGGGAAAAAACCTAGGGCTGTTTGTTCCTATCTGCTATATCAGATGAAGGCTTTAGTTCATCCTTGTCTATGGCCAAGAAGCACAAAGTTTGCTTTTGCAGGATGGCTTGGCACCAGCATGGCCAACAAAGCGGAGCAAGTTGCTGCAATTGCTAGCCACACATCCAAGTCACTACACTGTCTGTGCCAGTGCAAAGTTTCTTTCCATGTACCTGATCCTATCATAGCAAATTAAGATAGGTTTGCAACTAGATCTCCCAAGTTTGGAGCACTGGGTGGCGGCCTGCTTTTGGGACAATCGCGTTAAAACCAGCGCCCCCTTACCAAGGGAGAATCAGCATGCTTCACGCTCTCCTGGTTCCTCGTAAGGAGGAGTGAGCTCCAAATATCCTTTGAACATTATCTTCTTCAAAGCTGCTTTTCACGTAGAGTGATTGGAAAACCAGGAGAGATTACCATGGAATGTTTTTTTTCCTCTCTCATTTTGGTTGAGAAAGTTTGAATTAAAAATGTTTTGACTGCCTTTGTTTTCAGAAGAGAGTCACCAAATACAGATGTGTTCCCTGAGAAAGGTAAGAAGGACGCAGCGCTTTGGCTGATCCATCTGCTGATCGCTGCACCTACCGAGTGTCAGGATGAGATTGATGGCCTCAGAATATAAATCCACTGAGGCAGGAAGAGTACTTTCCTTTGCTTTTTTAACAGTGCAAAGCGTGTGTATTGTCTGTGCCGAGCAAGTGCTGAATACTGAGTGACTGTAGGCAGCCTCGGAGCTGGGCGAAGCCCGGCCTCGCCGGCCGGCCTGCACCTCGGAGCGCTTGGGATTATTCAGCTCATTTTGAGCCAGCGACACACGTTTTGCCTAAATGCCTCAGTCTTTCCTTCCCAAGTATTTTGAGGTCGGGGAACATACACAGTCTTTTCTGAGGAATTTCTATGAAGGGGTGTCTTTAAATCTAAAACCTGTAAGATTTGAGCTTTAATGTTGCGGGGTTTGGGGCGGGGGGGGGCAGGTTGTTTCATTGTTTTTTTTTTCATCTGAGAAGAGCTTTTGGCCGGAAAGTATCAGTCAGGCTTGTGTTTGGGGGACAAAAAAAAAAATCACTAAACCAAATAACCACTCCTCCTCCTTCCAACTTCCTTTGTTTTGAAGAGGATGAAGTGTGACAGGGTTTTGACTCTGTTCAACATCTGAAAATCAGAAAAGGAAGTGTTCTTGCGAAGCCTTGCTCCCTACCCAAGTACGCCTGGATTTTTCCCAGCCCATCCGAGTCCTGCTGTTGTGCCTGTATCAGACAGCAGCGCTTGCCTGGTCCATCTCGGAGGTGGCAGTGAGTTTGCAGCGCATCGCCTGAGGAGGTGACCATGGTAAGGAAGTTCTAATTCCACCTCTCAGCTAGATCTCATTTTAGGCTTTCTTGAAAGCGTATCTGCGGCAATCCAGGACGTGACTGGAGCAGATGGAGGAAAAGGATTAGGGATTCTCTCTAATCCAGCTCAAAACTCTTGACAGCACCCAACAGAAATCATTCCCTGGCTGCTTTTGCAGTCTGTTCCCTGCTCAAAGCAAGGATTTGTCCTTGGCGACTGCTGTCAGGTGGAGAGCTGGAAGTCTGGCTTTGTATCACTGAACAGCTCTGTGTTTAATGGGTATTTGGGGTTTTGTTTATTATCAGCTGTGTTTCGTTTTGGAAACATGATCCAATCCCTGAAATACAAGGCTCCTGTTTCCTTTGGGGAGGAGAGATTGGTAACTGCACATGCGGTGGCAGGTGGTTTCTGGCAGCATGTTTTCCTTTCACATGTTTATGATTTTGACCAGGTTCATAGCTGCTGTTTGTAAAAACCCTCTTCTCATTAGGCTAAAGCACTTCACCATTTCAGGACCTGCTGCCGTTTTCTGTTTCCCGTATCTCTTCTCCCCAGCCACCTCCCGTCGTCTCTGCTCCGAGCTGAACGAGCCCAGTTGCTCTTGCCTGCACCTGCGTGTCGCACGTGTTAGCGGCACAAAAGCCGCTCTGCAGAGCAGCCCGGAGGAGAGCAAGCTGTGCCAAAGAGGCCATGGGGATGTTTTGCCGGGTGCCTGACCTGGGTTGCTCAGCCTTGCTTGGGGAGCAAGGTGGTGCTTTTACTCGCTGTCTTGCTGATACCTCAAGAGAATTTTGCTGCTTTGGTTCATGGGGGGAGGCTGCTGCCCTGAGGGTTTCCTGGCTTGAGCGGAACGGGCTGTGCTTGAGGATCTGTTGGGTGCTGTTTTCGGGAGGAAACGCGGGAGAAAGAAAACACCTACATTTTGTTAGGAATACAAAGTCATATTCAGAGCTTGCTCTTCCGTCTTACATTGAGGATTCTGTGAGTTTAGAGGAGCTTGGCTGCCTAGTGAAGTTTGAAAATAGGGTATTTTGTTCTAAGGGCGATGTGGATAAAATCCAGTGCTTGGAAATAAATTTCTGAGCGCTGAATTTCTTAAGGGAAATGAATTATTCTCACTTGCTTGCTACTGTTTCTGCTGGACGAGGCAGACAAATTAAAGTGAGCCTAGAGCCCTGGAGTTGCAGTGTGAGGAAATGGGAAGACCCTCTTTGATCCCAAATGCTGAATCGAGAAGCATTTGCTAGCGATGCCAAGTGGGATTTATTTGTCAAGTCTAGATAGAGGCCAGCAGGGCCTGGAACCAAACAAAAGGAGGAGGTGCCGTATGATAAACTTGGATTCGACATATTCACTGTTAATCTTTTTACCTACATAATATGAAGGGTATTAACCTGACTGCGAAAGGACCTACCGGGGAGCTAAGTGTCACGTGGAGGGGATTATTACATTTTGAAAAGAATTTGTGCTGGTGACTGTAACATAATAAATGTATTAGTTGGCTCTTTAGATCTTTTCTGAGCGGTAAAGCAGCATTGATCACCCAGCGGGATGGGGGCTGGGGAGCTTGGTTTTGATGTTTTAATACCAAGTCAGAAATGAGAGCTCAGAGTTGTTAATGAAAGGAGCACATACATTCATTATTATTACTCATTTTTCAGTCTTAAAAGAGACCAAGAGGGAGTTGGCGCGGAGGGGTGAGAAATAAATCATTAGCATCTTCACATTTGCACTGCAGATTAATCTGGGGAAATGAGGCTAGTAGTTTCTAAGCCTCTCGCGTATTTGCCAGGTGAACTTTTTAACTTGATCCCTCCTTTTTCTTTTTTCTAACCAAAAAGCTTTCCACTTACGCATTTAAAAGGTCACCAGGTTAAGCAGAAATCAGAAGCTGATTTACGTTGTAAGTACCCTTCGCAGGTGTTTTGGCCAATGCTGTATGAAAGTTATTTTAAAGTTACTCTATTTTTCCTTCTACTGAGCCTCTGAAGAGATGTGTTGTGATTTTCGGGGTTTTTGGGTTTTTTTTTTAATATGCCCACTCCACTTGCCTCGTGCTCGCTTTGCGGAACCTCACAAGGTTCTCATTGCAGGAAAGATTTTCTGATTGTTTCCGAGTAAATGTCCAGTTGGGGAGGGCTGGGGGCAGCAATTCTGATATTATTTTATGCTGACCTCAGCATTCACATTTTGTTTCTCTTGCTGGTCAGTACAAAACAGGGAAATCTTGTGGTTGTCAGGAGCCACGGCAGATCTGAGCAAGGCTGCGTTGTGCGAGGGAAAGGAAAACGATGGCTGTTGCAATACAACACGGAGTGAGGGCTCTGCCTGAGGGAGCCGTGTTGGGTGTTTAGAAGTGCATCTTTAGCGGAGACACAAAACAGAGATCTTGGCTGCTTACGGACACTAGAGATCCACCAACATGTGTTGCAACAGCAAGTGCCTTAGCCAGAGTATCCGAGGTAATTAGTCAGTCTGCCTGCATTCCTCCTGCAGCCTCAATTAATTACAAGGCTCTCTAACTTCTGGTCAAAAGTGTTCTGTAGTGGCGTTATGGGACGTTAACCAGCTGCCACCTACTACTTCCATTGATACTTTATAAATACTGCTCAAAGGACTTGAAAGCAAGGTCTCTCGCTTATGAGCGCAAGCTCTGCTGATCTCTTCCTCCCCGAGCGCTCGGTCTAAGAAAAGGATGACACGATCCTGCCTGTACTGGTAGCAAATACAAATGCTACAGCAAGCAAATGGCTTGGCATGCTTCAAGGAGAAAGCTGTTGCTTTTAGTGTTTCATCCTCTATCAACTGAAATAGGAACACAGGCTGGCAAAGAGACCTGTAAGCGGATTCAGTGAGAAGAGCTGTACTGAAATACATCTAGCGGTGGCAGTTTCTCGGGCAAGGTTGACAGGGAAAGTAGGTTGTATCTTATATTAGGCCTATTGATATTGTTGGGGGAGGTAATCTTTTAAACATGCAAATGTGGTTTCTCATGTCTGAAATAGAAGCATCAGCCTTCAAAACTAAATAAATACATGTTGAGAACACTTTCTCTGAGTTTAGCGAAGTTATGCTAATCACTTAGACCATCTGTTGGAGAAAATGTAGTTGTGAAGCTGGGATAGGTTAGGGGTGTGTTAGTGAGAGAAGAGGTAACGAGGTTGTTAGTCTCTGTAGGACAGAGTCAAGGACCGTTGGGAACCTGACTTCCTGAAACTCTTTGGGAACCGAGTTTTAATTGCTTGTTTTTCCTGGTGATATTACAGTTTCTTTTTAAAAGTAAGATTTTTGTAATTTTTTTTTTTAAAGACACGTTTTCTGTGATGTCCAAAAAAAACATGACGTGTTGGGTCGGTATCCTGATGACAGAGAGTTCCTCGGTGTATCAGGAGGCCGAGGCTGGGAGCTTCCTTGCCTGCCCGAGTGGGAGAGCTCCAGGGTGTCCCGGGCAAACTCTGCCTGGCCTCTGCAGCTGGGGCACGTGAGGCAGTTACACTGCAGCTTTATCCTGAGGGGAAGCAGGGCAAGAAATGCGAAGAAAAGTGTTGAAGTCAGTCACCCCAGGAAGTGTGGCTGGGTCCGAATGGCCAGCTGGCTGAGCTTTTCAGCCTGACAGCATCACTCCTCCTTAAACACATCGTGAAACGTTGAAGAATGGTTTGGATGTCATTATGACACTGGCATTTCTTCAGGAGGAGCTGTCTGTTTGTTTAAATAAAGCCTCAAAGGAGGTTCTTGCTGTCCTAGGACTGCCTTCAGCTGGTGACCCAAACTGGAGAAGAGCGCGTCCAGGGAAGGGACGTCACAGAAGCGTGGCTGAGTGCTGGCAGAAACGTGATTAATCTTGACCAGACAGCCGTGCCAGAGCCACTTCCACATTGTTGGACTGCACACTTAACGCGTAGTATATTTGTGACCGCTCTCCTGTCCTTTTCAATCACCTTCTCTCTCTCTCAATTCCAAAGACATTAGTCTTGTTTGAATGCTTCGTTATACCACACCGGTGTGCTAATGCAAGCTGTAATCTGCCCTTGTTACAGCATTTACTGCTAGCGAATCTCTTCAGGCCAGGAGAGGTACAATTACAGGGAAAAGCAGCATTTAGCAGAAGGTAGCCATCTGCTTAGGTTGCCCTGCTGCTTTTCTGGAGATAACCAAGTTACACCTGAGGGCAAGTTCTTCGTCTGGTCTTGTACCTGATCTGAAGGAAATAGTTCGAGTGTTTGGGACCGCTTGTAAAGCATATAGGAAACATGTTAAGTCTCGTGGCTGTTAACATTTCCCCAAACGTGTAGTTTACGGGTGGCTGTGGAGGTGAGATGTGCACTGCTGAGGTACAACAAGCAGGGAGCTGTAGACCTTTTAGGAGGGGAAGAACCCCAACTGAATGAAGATGCACGACCCAATGAAGGGTAACAAAACCCTCAAATTGTTTGGGAGGGAAGTTGTTCCGCCCTTCTGCCGCTCTAGTTTCTGTGATTTGGCAAACTTGGTTCTTTCGTCAATGTGATTAGTGCCTCCCAGACCACCTACTGCAGTGCTCTAATTTCAGGTCAAGAGAAGAGAATAAACTCCTCTGTGTCAAACAAAGAATGTCGCTTACCGTTCTCCATTGTTACAGCAGTAGAAGAACTGATACAGCAAGTGAAACTCAAAGTTCATGAGAGAAAGCAGAACCACGAAATTGTTCTTGAATGTTGCAAAATCTCTGCAGTGATGCTGGCTCCTGCCACTTTATTACTGAGGTGAAGGAAACCTAATGCTTTTATGAGATCTGTGGCTCTGGGAATTCTCTCCTTCAGAATAAGACCCTTCTGAAAGTGTGTTTCCTGTAGCTCCTGGAGTAGATCTCATCACAGTTGAACAGAGCCGGTTTTCCTTGTGTCCCATAACCTGCTGTTTTGCTTGTGAACTGGAAGGGTCGTGAAGTTTCCATCAGGAACTGCTGCTGTGAGCCTGGGGGACTGAGGCTTCTTGGCGGCTGGCCTGCTGCCTCTCCGTGCAGGATGGTGGTAAATTCAAAAAGTAATTGTCTTAACTTACTGGTATACAAAGGTCACCAGTCTTTTTCCAACTGTCATGTCCAGCTTGGGATCCCTGTCCTACAGCCCGTAGAGACCTGTTTGGGATTCTTGGAGAATCCGGCTCTAGGAAAGTGAAGGTTTAGGTTGTTTGTTTTTTTTTTTAATTGGACAATTGTAGCAAATCAGGCGCTTTACATTTTTAAAGGATTGAAGAGGGTGGTGCTGCACTGAGTTGAAGGTGTCACTGCTCTTCTGCAAATCAAGAGAATGAAATTATTACCTGGTATGACCACCTGTGAGAATGAGATCGACTAATGACATTAGTACATTCAAGTACAGATTCATTGACGTCAGATTTTGCTCAAACGCGGTGAGAGCAAATCAGAATGTTTAGCCATCAAGTTTCATCATCTTGCCTCCATCACTCGCTAATGGATTCTGCCTTGGGGATCAGCAGAATTATAACTAAAAATATTATCCTAATACACCTGATCAGTTACAGAATATAATACGAGAAAGAAAATGCCTTTTCAACCCCTGGTATAATTACTTAGGTCTCTTCATGATGAACCATAAATGTTCTTGTGATAGCTACATGCACAATTTGTAGCAATTATAAAATATGATTTTCTATGTAAGTTCTTCTGTTAACAAATTATCTACAAACAGCTTATTGATTCTCAATTGCAAATTTCAAGTAACTCAATTGCATGAGTTATTTGAAATTATTCACAGATTGTTTCTTGGTTTGGTCGTTTTTTACAGCAATTCCTTTTTAGTATTCCGTGGCTGGTGTTCAAGTGTCCAGCTTCCAGCTGCACAATTGAGTCGGTACTTTGACGTGTAGGTTACACAGTAGTATCTCTGCTCCTTCACTACATGCATATAATTCATAGGATCTAGCGTCTTGCACGAATATTTGCTTTGAATTACAAAATTCTTCTTCTGCAGCCATTCTTTAACACTTGTTTTAAAAGAATTGTTTCAGTTTCTGCTTGTAATCTTATTTGCAAGAGTATTTATGGAAATACTAATACACAGTGGGCATTACCATAATTGAACACATTTGCTGTAAAGCTTCAGCTATGCACTCAGCTGCATTTTTATTACATTAACTGTGTTCCCCATCTTCTTTCTATGATATTAAAATATTAATCTTTATAATAGTAATTTTTTTTCCCCTGTGTGATATTAAGCAGTTATATGAAAAAGATCCAGGTACATATTATTAACAGTTACAAGGGTTTCCTGTGGAAACTGCATGGAGTGGCCTCCATCCTCAGTGCTGGCTGCCCCCCACCTTACGTGTGTCCTTCTGTCAGATTTTAAAAGATTTTTCCTGTGACATGCGTTACTTGAACCCCACAGTTCTGTTTAAAACCGCAGTACCATGAATATAAAATCAATAGATGAATAAAATCCAACGCTCTTAACGGGACAAGCCAAAACCATTAAATGAGCAGTAGCCGGCCGCTCTCCCAAGTCCCAATCTTTGTTCTGTGGTCTCACAGATCCCTTTCTCCCCTGTCCTCCCTGCTCTGGAGAGGGAAGATAAAAAGATTGCAAGTGTGGAGACGTTTCAGTCCAAGGATTGCATTGCAAAGCAACGCAGAGAGCGTGTTTGAAATTCTTTTGTACATTTTTAAAGTAACAGCGAGAAGCATGCTCTCTTGCTGTTCAGAGATAAGGGAAAAATGCCCTTGAAGAACTAAAGTGTCCAAAATACAGAATTTCATTTCTGTTTCTCAGCATGTGGACCATTTCGAAAACACTTCTGTGTTTTTTTTTTTCTTTTCTTCATGTATTTGAATGACCGCAGCACCCGGCATCGTGAGCCTGGCCTCTCTGGGTTCTGTTTGCTCTGTTTCCCCACACCTCTCACTGGTCCCTGGGGCCCGGCAGGGTGTTTATTACAAATGAATGTTTCATGTCTGCCTTGAAGAGCTACTTGTCTGGCTTGGATTTTCTGGTTGCAGTGCTCTGGAAGCAGCCACACACGGAGAAGGGCAACGTTGAGTGCTGTCTGGGCACAGGGAGATGCTCTGGCTGGTTTTAGTGGGCGCTTTCTTGTCTTGCTGGTTGGCGCTTTGTTTGGCAGGAGAGAGCTTCGTGAGGACATGACACCGATTATTTTGTTTGACCTTCTTCATTGCCAGTTAACTCGTGGTACAGGAGTCCGCTGGCTGCGCGTGAGCTGTGGGACAGGGCGGCTGGAGCCGATCCCCGACTCACCTGGCCCTGGGTAAGAGCGGGGCAGTCTGGCAGCTGCTCGAAGGAGCTACCAAGGGAGAAAAGCTCAATGCTTCCTCCGCTGCCTTACTCCTGAGGCCTCTGGTTCTGCACACTTAGGCAGTAACGCTGCTGTGGCCGTTTTCATCTGGGACGGCAGCTGGTGCCTGACCCTCAGCTGTCCTTCTCACCTGCCTTTCGTTTAAATGCACCTGGTTTGTGCTGCAGCTAGGAGATAGAGTGGGCTGAATGCTTTAGCAGCGCGTTTCTTTCAGGCTCTGGCAAACTCCTTCTGAGGTGTACTTCGGTGAGGGGTGCGCATGCTGCGTCTCTCTCACCGCTGTCTTGAGACGGACTTGCTCGTGCCTCGGAGGAGGCGTCTGGTGCTTTGCCTGGATGGGCTGGAGCTGTGTAAGTGCTGAGAAACCTCTCAAAGGCTGAAACCAATCAGTGCCACTTGATTGCACCATCAGTACAAAAAAGCAAGGTTTCACAGCCTCCGCAAGGCTTCGTCCTTTCTCCCAGTTGCTGGGCTCTCTTCCCGTGTGCCAGAAAACATCTCTCAGCTGGTGGAAATGGTTTATTCGTGGTCCTAGCTTGAGCTGTCCGCAGACTGCTCTCTCTTGCCGACTGGTAGCCAGGCATTAGAGCTGACTTAAGTAGTCATGGATTATAAGCAGCAACTTTCACCAGGTGAGTCAAAGGGAACAGAAGTTTCCCCTCGGAGGAGCTCTCGTCAGCTTATCACAGCTAGGAGCTGCTTTCTGAGGGCCTTTAAACACCTGACTCCATCCGAAATGAAATGCAGCTCTCCAGGGCAGGTAACGCGCTCTCAGCAGTACGCCGTAACTCGCTGGGAGCCTGCTCGTGTGCCCAAGAGTCCAAAGCAAATAACGCAGCGGAGAGGTTTTGCGCAGTCGGTAGTTTCCTTGTCCTGGTTTCCTGATTGCAGTCCCTGCCTAATTAGCTGGGATACTGCCTCCTCTAGGCTCTTGTGGAATGGTGCGGTCAAAAGCTAAGTGCTAGTAAAAGCTCCTGTGGTTGATGGTAAGGTCAAGAGGCTGATTTTAGTTCACGCGTTTTCTTAGTCAAACTCTTTTACAGGTAGCGCTGGCCTTTTCTTTTTCCCTGTCAGTCTCACTGCTTCTAGTCTGCTGCAAAACGCCGAAGCGCAGGTGTGCCATTTACTGAAATGCTGAAATAAAAATGGGGGTGAGGGTGCAAGGTCTGACAAAAGGGAAGACCAGGTTTATTTTCAGGACATACCTTTGCAGGCAGCTCTGTAATAGAAAAGCAGAGTGCGCAGCCTCGGTCGTAAGGAATAGCGCCCGCAACAGCAAAGAATATTTGCGGTCCCACGGTCAGGAGGAAACCTGAGGGTCAGAAGCCCCCTCCATTGCTCAGGCTGGTAAAAGTTGCATTTTGGCTTCCACATCCTATTACGTGACCAGGCTCCAAAAGCGACATAGTCAGTAACGTCAGCGTGTGTAGTTATTTTGGAAACACTTTTAAAACGGCAGGGTAAATGGGCATGGCAGAAGTCTCACCATGTGTTTCAATGACATCTGAAAGTTTTAGGAATGGGTTGGATTTTTTGTGCTTCACTTGAAATACTTTCAAAGGGCCTGGTTTTAGAAAAGGCTAAGTATTTCTTGCCTGAGGAGTCTTGGATACTCAGCTTGAGACATTTGTATAGATGCATCCTCAAACCACTGACCACTTCTGAAAACTCTGTCCTTCACAGCGAAGCTTCTCCCTATCCATCTGTTTGGGATCTGGTTGCCTTCCCAGTCACGGAGTTTGGCCCTCAGTTTCAGCGGAATTGTCGTTTCCCTTGGCTCCCACTCCTCCTCTTGTGTTCAGCAAGCTCAGAAGTGCTCCTTCACTGGTTGCCTGACAGAGTCCTCCAGAAGGGTATTACCTGACAATATAGTGGTTTTACAACAGAAAACGTTGTCTCGCATTCTAATAACTGTATTGATAAAGCGAGGAAGCAGTCTTCCGTTGCTGATGCACTGTGACGGTGAGTCAAAGAGCACGCGTTCTGCAGTGTTTGGAGGAGCGACATCCCATTTCTCCAGGTCTGGGAGATCCTTTGGGAACTGGGTTCATTCAGGATTGTTGCAGAACCTGCGGAGTATTTCATTCTGCCTGTGCCCTGTAATAACAGCCACAGTCCTTCAGCTAAACTGCCTGACCGGCTCCATGCTTACGGCCTCCATTACGCTACCCTGCTTTCGATTCCTAGTTGTCTAAAGCTGTTGAATGGGAGGGCAGAAGAGAAAACCGGTGGGATGGATTGGAGGAAAAGCAGCTGATGGAAAGCATCTGCAAATAAGGGACATGCCCTCGTAAGGAAAGCTGGTATGAGTCCTCAAAAGCACCATCATGAGAAGAGACCAGCAAGAAATAAATAGCCACCTTCTCCCTAGCCAGTCCCGTCTGGTGTCCTGTAATTTTGTTGAACACCAGGCAGCAGAAAATGGCTTTAAGGTGCTTGTACGCGTGAGCCTTAGCTAACGAAAAAGTTACTTCACCTCTGTATTTCTACCACGTGCTGAAATTGCGAATACGTTTACTGGTAGTCATGCTTCTTTGGGACCATTGAAAAGTTTCAACCATTTTTACATTGCATTCCAGAAAAAAGTCTCTTAAATTTGCTCTTTCCTGAAAGATTGACGATGAGAAGTTATTTCTTTCTTTTTTTTCTTTATTTTAACATACAGGGCATAGAAGGTAAAAAGAAAAACAGCTCATAAAATACCGCAATTTTCTATTTTTATTTTCTGGAAGAAGAACAGAAGAATGGATATTATCCCTTTGCCTGGTGCTGACTTGGAGTTCTTCGTTACCTTCTGCTGCTGTTTGTTTGTCTGACTGTACATTCTTCATCCCCACCAGTCACTGGCTTTCTGCGATGAATAGGCGCCTTTCCCTTGTGCAGACAGAGCAAACCCTTTTGAGGCTTCTAAGATTTGTATTTACATTCTGGCATCTCATTCTTGGTACTTGAAAATCTAGTAGCTGTTTCTGCATGGCTCAACTCTTCGTTTACCAGTTTTCTCTCACCGACAGCCCTACTGCACGATGACAATATAACTTCCAACCAAGTCAGTTGAAGCGTCCTTCCGTGTGTGGTATGCATCTTTGCTGGCTTGCATGCTCCAATAATGTTTTCTCACTGATGTCTTTAGAGCTGCTCTAATTTGACTGACTTGGACGGGAGTTGTATTTGCACTGTACCCTCCCATGGTAGCCTTTATACAGAGGTTAAGTTTGGTAATTTGCCAAAATCAAGTCTTTATTGTGGTTTATTTGAACCTACGCACAGCTACAGCCACCTCAACTGAAGGCGGCAGTTAAGAACAGATGAAGGTTGGACGCTGAGTGACGGAGGTTGGGGTGAGGTAGCATGAGGGCGAGGAGCCCTGACCTGCTCAGTGGGGAAAATAAGGGTGTGAGGGGAGACGGCGGTTTCCTCCGTGTCTTGGAAAATCACCTTCCTTTTCTATTTGCACTTACAATCTGATTTTATGTGCTGGTCACAAGATTCATTAGTCTGAAAGGTCAAAAGCTTTGAGCTATGCGNGACGGCGGTTTCCTCCGTGTCTTGGAAAATCACCTTCCTTTTCTATTTGCACTTACAATCTGATTTTATGTGCTGGTCACAAGATTCATTAGTCTGAAAGGTCGAAAGCTTTGAGCTATGCGCTAGATGTTTGGAGCACAACGAAAATGCCAAGACGCGCGCTATGTGATAGCTGTGTTACTGTGGTCGGGAGGATTTAGGCGGAGCTGCAGGCACGGGAATGGAATTTTGCAAGCTTTTACTCTTCATTTCCAGAGGATAATGGAACAGCATTGCATATCCTTTTCCATAACTGGCTGCGGCTGTCTCCTTGGCCTTTACCATTTGATTATTGGTTTTCGTCTGCTTTTTCCTCTTGAAATACTACTGCTAAGTCCTTTAAAATTATAGTGTCTTTCAAGAAAAACAATCAGGTCTTAAGAGGCATTTCTTGCGGGGTGGGGGGAATCTGGAGTTTGTTTAAAGAAGGGGGATCTGAGGAAGATAAAGCAGGGAGATCAGCTATGCAGAACTAATGATGCATTCCGAAAGAGAACTGAAGAGCTGTACAGCTCCATGAAGTGCACACTCCGTATCAGCTTTTTCGCTGAGAAATCTTTTGAAGTACCAGAACCACATGCGCGTGTATTATACATAAAACTCTGTAATGCGTAAGAGTGTATAAGGATCTAATACCACACGAGGAGGCCCGTGGCACTCTCGTGGAACGAGCAAACGACACTAAATGCCCCGAGCAGGAATCACAGCCTTTCCAAACTAACCCCACAACCAGCAGAGGCTGGAATTGCTAGCCATAGACGTGTACCCTGCCCATGCGTGCGGCGTGTGCTGCCTGGAGCGTTCGTTGTCTTTCTGCCCTCGGGTGCTTCCGTAATTCTGGGAACATCCTGCCCAAAGGTGTCAGTGTGGCTGCTCAGGTGAATCCAAGGGAAGGGATACGAGAGGTGGATGAGAGCCTTAGAAAAGTACGATACAAACCAGCTGGCTTGTCAGAGCTACTAGAGCGACAGCTTGAGTGTGGAAACCCAGGAGCTGTGCCACGGTACCCCAGAGATCAGCCAGTCCTTTATTCGAGGGAAGGGGAGAGAGCAGCAACAGCAAACCTAAATTAACGGTTCAAGCTGACAGAAGGCATTATTCCCAAACCAAACAAGAAAGAAAACCCGAAAAAGTTAGAATAATTGCTGTTGTTTATGCGCTACAGATATTTCAAACCCAAGAGAGACTAGGGAAGTAGTGGTTCTTGTTAAAAGATGATGTAAAATTATTGGAAATCGCTAATAATAATGCAAATGCTTCTGTTAGGCAACCTGTTTCCTCAGAGTGGGTAATTTAATCCTGTTGCTCAGGAAGTGCCTTTGGGTTCTTTTTCCAATAGGTTTAGGGCACAGAGGGCATTTGATTAACGAGAGACAGAGATGGTGGGAAAATACTCCATTGTCCTTAGCCTTTGGTAAGCCTGGGTAGTTAGTGAAACCTTTGCAAGAAGTATCTTTCATTTCAATATAATCCCCAAATAATTGTCTCATCTGGTAGGGAAATCATCTGTGTTGATTGATAACACATAGGTAATGTATGAAACATCTGTTTCAGCAGTACCCACGCTAGCGCGGTCTAACAGAGTTGGTCGCCGAAGGCCTCGTGACTGCGTGCGTTACAAACCTGTATGAAACAGCGCGTACGAGCATTTGCGGTTCATTTTAAAGGGGGGAACCTGCCCTGTTTGGGGCAGGTTTTGGGGGCCGGCTGAGAATTCCCTGTGCTCATTTACCTCAGAATCCCTAAGCCTTCCACCTCTGGAAAGTTGTGGACTTTACTTTTGACAAGCTGTAAAAGAAAGGACTTTCAAGGAAAGACAGGAGAAAGCTGAAGGAAAAACCAGCGACCTCCGTAGTGAAGGAGCAGGCAGACAGGCTTGAGACTGAAGATGTGCTCTTCCCATGCCGTCACTGGCCTCCTGTCTGATCTTTACCACCAGTAGCTCTCTGGATTTCTACTTCCCTTCTGTAGCAAGGGAAATGTTAGTATTTCCCTTTTTCCTGCTTTTTGTCTGTGTACGCAGTGAGGTCTTTGGGCAGGGGGCTCTTTCACGCTGTGCACAATGAAAAACTTGGTTTTGTGGGGCCTCGTGGGACTCTTGTGGTATGAACAGTAACAAAGAGGCAGGAGGA
>VZSC01007022.1:552446-564082 GCA_013398225.1 Steatornis caripensis | reverse complement strand
AAGAAAGAAAGAAAGAAAGAAAGAAAGAAAGAAAGAAAGAAAGAAAGAAAGAAAGAGAAAAAGAAAGAAAGAAAGAAGAGACTGGTGGGAGGGAAAAGTATATTTTCTGTATACTAAAGTAGCCAAACCAGGTGGCAGAAAAAATGCATCAGCTACATGTTCCCAGGGGCCTGGAATAAGGAGTCTGTGCTAACAGTTTCCATATTTTGCAGAATTATTAAAAAAAAAAAAAAAGGAAAGGAAAGCAAGCTTCTGGCTACATAAAGCAAAATAAACTAAATACGAGGACTCTTAATTATCTGAAAGATTACTATTATTTACTGTGAGTACAGCTCACACGTTTGGAGGCAGTCACTGTGTAAGCTCGCAGGAGCAGCTTCACGGTGCTTGTTGAGGGTAGAAGGGCCCATCTGCCAGTGGGAGCTGCCCCGCTTGGTATGGCTGCTGCCTGCAGTTATTGGGATGGGAAATACAGTTCTGAGGTCAACTGCGGGCTTGGCACTAAGCAGCTTTTAGTGATTATATATAAGCACAGGCCTGGTGCACCTAGATCAAACATGGAGAAGTTTACACAGTCACCATCCACTCTCCTCCTGCCACGAGGGTACTCTCATGCTTGCACAGAGCACAGGCTTCAGAGGTTTCCTGCAATCTTCCTATCCCCTTGGCAACTAGGTTTTATTTTTATTTATTTATATTTATTTTTCTATTTATTCCCTGGATTGAAAGCTCTGCCACATGCTTCTCTGTGCTCTGAGTAACCCCAAACACAGAAGAGCCAGGAATAACTGCTTTGCTGCGCTGTCAGTGCTTAATACAGTCACTTCTTTCATCTACTGGGTGAAGCAATCAAAGGCGACAGAAAGCAACGAGCCAGGTAGCTGGCGGCAGAGGGAGAAGCAATATCTGAAAGACTATCGCAATTCAGGCAACCTCCAGCAGTCAATATGCGTTTTGGAAAGCACACTGTGCCTTGGGTCTCTGTCCAGAGCCATCGATGGTCCCCACTGTCCCCCAGCGGAGCTGGCTCTCCCTACCCATGTGCTGCTGGATGCCACTGTCGAGGGCTCCCACACTGCTTTAACTGCAAGAAATGACATTAAGCATTGACCCAACCTTTTTCGTGCCCAGATCCAGAAAAAGACTTCAGTAGTCTGCAATAGGCAGGACATCAGTACCTTATCCCACTTTCATCCTGGAAGGTTAGAGATATCCATGCCTATTAAGTGTTCAAGATCAGCTATTGCACATGCCCAAAATTGTTTGTGCTTTTTTTATCATTTTGGATGTTGATAGGTAGTAGAAAGCTTGGTGTCTCCAACCTCTGCAGCATGAAAGAGGCTGGGTTCACTCTTTAACTTTTTCATAAGACTATCCTACTCGCCACACTGTAGACCAGGTTGAATCTGTTCCACTTCGCAGCAAGCAGTGGCTGAGGCTTGGGTCCAGGCACTCTCCTCAGAGTCACTTCTGACCCTTTTGCGCAGAGGATTCACCAGAACAAACGCAGGACCAGCTGCAGGCCTTTTCTCTCAGGTGAGCAGCTAAAGCAGCAAGTTAGACAGGCACACATCCCAGCCTAGTGGATTTGTATGCTCTGCTGAACATCAGCCCAAGTGCAGTGCAACGGAGAAGATAATGTTTCCCTCTGGCCTGTCGGGAGGTGCAAGTGAGACGTTGAAGTCCTCTGTGAACACTTAGTAGAGAAAAGCAGGGTAGGAACAGCATTACCATGCCTTGTTTCAAAAATTAGGTGCTTTTCTGCTGTGAAGAACAGCTTCAGCACCTCTCTCTGGGAGGTTCAAAGATGTAAACTGCAATCACACCTAGGCATTCTATGGCCGGGTTGTGGGATACCTCCTTGTCCAAGCTGTAGAGGGTCTTGGCACACCCCAGACACTGCCTTCGTCTCTCTTTAGCATCCTGGCTACAGCTCTCCTGACGTGGTGCTGCAGACAACCGGATGAGAAAAGCAGACTACTACTGCCCTCTCACTCCAGTGCCTGCACTGCATCTCATTAGGCATGCACTGGAGCAAATGGAAGAATTGATAGGGATGAAAAAAGGTAATTTTTTTCATCCCTATCAGATGGGTATAACAATACATTATCTACAAGAAAAACAGCAAGTTTTTCTTACAGATCAGCTCCCAAGTGCTTCTGAGAGTGTCTGTACAACATGGAACTACTACCATTACCTTGAATAAGCACTGAATGCTATTCATACTTACTTAACAACTCCAGTTTGTATTAACCCATTCCACAAAAACTGTATCCAAAAGCTTACAGGAACCAGGCTTTACGGAAGGAGTGATGCAGAACATAGTAACTACTTTTGCAGAGCAAGATATGTGCTGAGGCTGTGACTGTGTTTTAATTTGAAAGTATCTTGCTCTGCAGAAGAAAAGCAAGTTATAAGTGTTCACAGAGGACTTCAACCTTCCACTTCTGCCTCCCAGAAGACTATGGCAGGCTAGATGGAGGTTTTCTCTTTCCCATTCTGCAACACCTAGGCTGATGTTCAGCAGATGTTCACCCAAGCATGGTGGCTCTCCTCCTTTAAAGGGGTTTAAATGTTGGGGCAAGTTATTCTTTCTATACATTCCCTTTAAATACTTCACCTAACCCCCACTGCAGCTGAAGCCTTCATTTAGCTTCTGTAGTACAGACCAACCCTTGGGAACCGGTCTTTCCTGGAAAATGAAGCTGATGCGCAAAGTCAGCTGTTAACTTGGCAAAGGTGCTCTCTCAGATAAGGGCTTGCGTGAACTATTTCACAGCTACGTAACTACTATATTTTGTAGAGCCAAGTTTTAAGGTATTTGGGGCATTCATAGCTCTTAGTAATTGGGTTAACTAGTATATGGAAACAACATTGATTTTTATTAGCTTGAAGTATCATATTTTATTCAAGTGATAAGAAATACCATAATACATTATGCATCTGCCAGTTATAGTCCATTTTAGTTGCTTCCAAAACCTAAGCAGTAAGAAAGACAAATTATCTAGTTAAACTGCAAAAACAGCATTCCACACAACCAGTACTGGAGATGTCAACCGTATAGTAATTCCAGCATTATGTTGTTATGGCTTTCCAGAAAGTCATGAAGTTAACAAATAGAACACATCAAGAGCCATTTTCCAAAGATTTATTGAAGTAGCGACAGGTTGCTCATACTGTGCTGGAAAAAGCAGTTTTATTGAATTCAGATACTTAAAAACAGTATTGCAGCACAAGATATTGCTATTTGTAAACTAGACTCCATTGTAAACTCTAATCCAGGGAGAGTCAGTTTGCAAGATCTAAGACCTATTTCCTAGCATAATAATCTTGCGCTCATGGAAAAACTGCAGAAAGGCACTTGAAAGCTGTTTCTTCCTTTAAGACATGGACTTTTTAAATCTTGCTGGTAAGAATTTCTCCTGCATTAATAAGTATGCAATCTTCTCTTCAGCTTTACTCCAAGTCATCATGATGCTGGGAAGTTTCATTAATAACCTGTTGAAAAACAGAGACACTCGCATTTAGTTTTAGTATAAGATTGTTGTTTTTTTCAAGTTAGAATTGTAACATCCAGTACCACAGAAATGTGAACAAATGGGTATCAACTCTCACTTATGAGAAGTTCTAGTGGGTAAACAGTGTGCAGAAAACATTTAAGCTTATTTTGACTTACTCTGAAAACAGTATCTTGTCCCAAACAAGTACCTCTGTTTACTGCCACATGTTTTTCTCAGGTGACTTGAGAAATCTTTTGAACACTTGCCAACTCAGCTGAACAGAAATACTCACTACACAGGTAACTGTCAGCCACTGAAGGTTTTACTATCAGATGAGTTTTCTGATCATTTCCATAGAACCCTGTTTGCTACATCTTTGTGTTCAACCACGCAGCTTGGACTGCCACATGCTCTTCTATTCAATACTTACTACCACACACAGGCTGCACTGACCGGTAGACAAACTTAAGAGTATTTTAAGGTAACCAGAGAGAAATAAAATCAAAGTTACCACCAACCTGTCCATCTCTAGTTTCGACAGTCTTAATTAGAAGTGTCCTCTTTGAGTGAGTGTCAACCATTGGCTGAGACTCAATGTTGGTTTCTGCAGAAGAAATTTTATTATTACCAATAGTCTAGAAGAAGTGCCTCCTCAAAGAAATGAGGTATAACAGATTTTAGTATCTACTTTCAGAATCCAAATTTAGTATATGAAGAAGTCTCCTCCTCCAAATGACAAGGTAATCTTCTCCATTTCCCCCCGTTCCCCTTAAAGCACCTTCAGCAGGCATCTAATCCAATCACTCACTATGTACTTATATTTAAAAATATCTGTGCCCAGGAACAAAGTAGCTCCTCCCATTCAAGGTTAAGTAATTGCAAATATTGTAGTTGTATCTAAAAAGCATTCACACACAACTGCATTTATACAAATTCAAACACTAGAGTAAAACGACCTATCCAGGACCCTTTTGCTAACGATAGAACAGCTGTCTAAACTGAAGTAGTAGAAACAGCTTACCTCTCAGGTTCAAAGAGGCAAAGGTTGGAATGGGCATGTTAATCCTGAAGGAAAAAAGAAACGGATTAAGTCAGTCATAAGTATAGAGTGTGTTCTAGTAATTGCTGTTTAGAAAAGTGTCTGCATGTGATTTTTACCTGCTCTCCTCACCCTCCAGCAGTTTTCTGTAGGTGGCAATCTCAATATCAAGAGCCATCTTTACATTCAGCAGGTCCTGGTACTCACGGAGATGGCGAGCCATTTCTTCCTTCATGTTCTGAATCTCATCCTGCAGACGGCCAATAGTGTCTTGGTAGTTAGCAGCTTCAACAGCAAAATTTTCCTCCATTTCACGCATTTGGCGCTCCAGGGATTCATTCTGGAGGAGACAATGGAGTCAAGCACTGCTGCAGTTCAACCACTCTTTCCTACCCTCAAGACCCTTAAAATTTTTAAAAAGGGGAAGTTGAGTTATGTTAGCATCCTTTCTGAAAATGCCCAGACATATCCCAAATTTGTTGTCTCCCCCTTGCAAAGTCAATGTGGGTTGTTCTGCTACTCGATGTGAGGTGTGCCATGGATCTGTTCTATCAGGTGGCAAAGCAATCTCTTAAAGTAAGCCCAACACATGCAGTACAAGTCAGCATACAGGCAGCTCTCAGTGAGGGGATTTGCAAGTGTCACACTGTCAAATTCCTTTCAACTCAGCCTTAAGGCAGTCAGGTTCTAGCAACAGCAAGATTTGCACCTCCTTTCCACTGCTCCTCCTGCTTTCTTTATAGCTTCAGCTGTACCTGACAGACAAGCCACAAACACTTCCAGAAAGTGTTACATAAACAGTGATTATTATAGCAAGGGAATGAACTAATTGTTTATACCTTAAGTAAGACCAGTTTAGTGTATCAGTCTAACCAGTGTGATGTAGTGCATGCAGGCAAATTTAGCCCATAGCATCGTTTTCAAAAAGTACTAATATGCTGCTGTGTTGCACTGGAGATCAGCTGCATTCACGTCTGTATTAACAATTAAACTGCAGTGCAGTGCTTAAAGCTGCAGTGGGAAAAATGTCCCAACAACTGCTGTCTTCTACTTACGCTTCCCTTAAGGGCATCAACTTCGCAGGTGAGAGACTGAATCTGTCTGCGGTACTCATTAGCTTCTTGTTTGGCCTGGCGCAGGGCATCGTTGTTCCTATTAGCAGCTTCGGAGAGATCTGCGAACTGGAAATCCCCAGTTTGGTTAGTGTAAGCCCTCAACAGAAATAGTATAACAGACTTTTTTTGGACACAGCATTTGAGGGCAACTGAAGACTTAACACCTGAAACATTTAAATATTAGCATTACTCTTAAAATGACTTTCAATGTCCAATTGTTAAATTGGAATTCATAGATAAATCTTTCATATTTGTTTCCCCACCTCTGTATGTTTGCCATCTTTTCATCATTTTTTACCCATTCATTCACTCCTTTCTCAGTATTTCATCCAACATCTGCTTTCAGGTACAAGCACAGCAAACACTCCAAGTATGAAACCATTACTTTGATGCTGTACCTAGCGCACAAAATGTTTTCAGTTGTACTCCTCCCGGACTAGGAGTTTAAAGAAGACCCTGTGCCATGGCTGTATTCATGCCCAGTAGAGAGACAGAGGTACATTGAGTGCTACAGCAAAGTTGTTACGTACGGTTAGTTCGAGTGCCTCATGTATCTGAACAGAATTTTACTTACTTTGGACTTGTACCACTCTTCAGCTTCCTGAAGATTCTTAGCAGCAACGCTTTCATACTGTTGGCGAACATCACGCAGGGCAGCGGTAAGATCAGGCTTAGAAACATCCATATCAATTTGGATGTGCTGTTCCTGGAGCTGAGCCTGCAGTTCACGGATTTCCTTAGAGAGAAGCAGACACTCCGTGTTATTATATGACAACATACAGAACACACACAGGTGAGGACTCTGGGCCAGAAGAAGCGAAGAGCTCACTTGCTCGCTAGACTTGTCAGCATCTCATCACAGACCTCATTATTCAGTTTACCTCATCATGAAGCTTCTTCAAGAAGACAATCTCCTCTTGCAGGGACTCAACTTTGCGCTCAAGATCAAGACGTGCCAGAGAGGCGTTGTCAACATCCTGACCAGAGAGAAATATTGTTAGCAATCTTACGAAACTGATGTAGAGAAGTCTTCTACGGTGAGTTCAGTAGCATGCAGACTGATACTACATATGAGGTTTTTGGCAAGACAATATGAAATCAAGAGTCGTGAAAAACCTTTTTGCCACCTCCTCCCCTAGCCTCAGAGGCCACTATATGCACCTTTATTGTGATTTTGGGAACTATACAGCTTATGTAGATTATATCATCTTTGCCAGCATATTGCTGAGCATGATCAAGAGCACATAGATCACGGTGGGTGTAAATCTTGCTTGAAGATAAAGCAGGTACTTGAGTCAGAACCCAGCGATAAGCTCTTTTAGCGTGACTACACTGAAAAAGAGCTAGTCTTGCAATTTGCAAACTTCCATTATTTTCCAGTGGGGCTTAAAAGTGCAACCCGTGTGCCTGAGTGCCTATCAGTGGGGTTAATTTCTTGTTTATTTCATAGGGACTCCTTGGTTATCAACCACAATGCCCTTTGGGTCTACAGACCACAGCTTGAAAGCATAGCTGTAAAGCTAGTGAGGTACACACAGGAACTGCAAGCATTTACTTCTCCAAGTGGTTCAACAGATCTCCCTTGAGAAAAAGAAGGTACGAGCATAAACGCAACTTGAGTTAGTCATCATTGCCTACACCCTCACAGTAGCTGGCAAAGACTCCACCTTTTGCTGGACAGAGATAGTCTTAATCAACAGCAAAAATTCATTTAAGGCATAACAGAAGATACGCCATGAGTGTTACATTTGAGCAGCTTGAATTAGTTCAAAAACATAATTTAAGACTAAACATTGATTGGTAACTTCTTACATTTTAAATGTGCAAGACAATTTGTTTGCAAAGGAGAACACTGTTCCTTTCATACTAGTTACGTACACAGCTGCGTCCTTATGTCCACATGGTATTAACACATCAGGTTTTCACAGCTTACTCTAAAGCTATTTTGGATTGCCCAAACCATGAGCATTCCTAATCAGCAGTTCTCACTACTATGGCACCTTTGAAACAAGGAGTGTTTTCTTCGGACTCCTAGAAAGCCATTCCTTGCATCACTCCTACTCTGGGGTAAGGCCCTTTCTCAGAAGAATTCTTCTGTTTTCTTTATCCAGCAGAACACCCCTTTGATATGTTGTTCCATAACTTCCCTATCAATTCCAGTTTTACACCCACACAGTTCATATCAACTCTGTTTCTCAATTCAGAGGAAGAATTCCCGAATTCATTTGTTCTCCTCCCCCAGAAAAACTGAAGATCATTCTGCAAGGAAATTACATGGCTACAGCCCAACATGTTTACACAGTTAGACAGCTATCCAAAGAGTTTCCAGTGGATTTTACAGAAGTCCGCATCCTGAAGACTATTCATTTTTTCAGGACAACTGAACTGCTACAGGATTTTTAGGAGCTTATAATGAATTGAAAGCATCTTAAACTGAAGATACTTAGAATACATGGTATGTATTTTACTATACATGTTATCATTAAGTTAAGGAGCGAAGAATCAGTGTATCTGTCTTTCCTAGATGTATGGAGAACCACATAAATGAATAAGCTACTTGCAGCCTGAGCATACAAAACATAAGGCATACATACATGCATTTAGACTATGCATTGATTTTATCCTAGGAAATTCTTTAATGCCAGTCAAGTAGTTGGCAAGGTTGAGCATCCACGTTTACTTCAGACAAACTTCATGTTAGCCAGGAGCAGACCTATTAGTCTTGTCATAGGTTCAGGATCTACTCCTTGCTGCCAGAGTAGCTAGCAAAGCTGCAGTAAATAACTTTCTCACTAATTGTGATGCTTGTTTTGTCCCAAAAGAAAGAATTCCCTGAATCTTCAGATTTATTTTATGCCGTACACCCCTCAGCATGAGTAAAATCATGTCTTTGTTCAGAAGAATAATTAAATTAAAATTTAGTACATATGAGTTGAACAGTCTCTAAGGAACATCTAAGGCAGCTTTTGAAAATAAAAAGTTTAAGTTCAAATATTTATTCACTTTCTTTTAAAATACTGATGTATACAACTGCTCCATCAAGTAAAAAGTAAATTTGATCAGTAAAGTATCTGCTGAAGTGTTCCAAATCCAGGTACACAACTTCCCAGTGCAAGAATACAATGGCTTAACAAAAAGCTGTGCTTTTTTTTTTTTTTTAACAGTGGAAAGCACAACAGGACATTTCAACTTCAGTGTTCCATGAATTTCACTTCACTTGCAGAACAATACTTATACTGAAACAGACTTAGTTTTCAAAACTTGCATGTTAAGCCTACCCTTTCATGGTACGGAAAAAATCAGATATTACCATTGTTCAAATCAAACACACTAGCATGCACCAGTTATGTCACTAGTGGACTTAAGTGTCTTGTTTCCACAGACAATGATTTGCAATTCTTATGCATAAGCTACACCTTAAGAGGTTAAATAGATCCAGTTCTGTCAGTACTGCACATACAGATCTGCTAGAGGCTGAGCTCCTGAAGGATCCCTTTCCACAGGGTGGGGAAGAACTGGATAATGAATGTGGGATAGGCATAAAGCAGAGTTCATTTTAAAGCCTAGAGCCTTCACAAAGTTTAATTGGTTTGAAACAGAGGTAGACATGCCTTGAAGTGCAGCAGTTAAGTATGAAAGATCATTTAAGCTAGCCTTAAGTCACAGGATCCATCAACTGAATTCAGCAATGAATCAGAATAGATTAGGTTCTCTAAAACTTAAGTTAAATGCTTCTGCATGGAACTCCAAGGTATGTTAAATTAGTCTAGCACTCAAAAGATCAGAAGCTGGTTAAGGCAGCATCTCAAACTGTTCTGTTTCAAACTTTTGTCCCCAGAACACCAGCGGAGACTGAATTCCCAGACCCTGAATAGGAGTAGGTATCTCTGCACACATTATCTCACAAAGACACCTGCTCTCCTTCAGAGACTATAAATATACTGGTCAAAAGCCTTGCTCAGGGAAACACTGAGAATCAAGTGATGATTTCCTGAATAGTGACATCTACTAACATCTACAAAAAGCTTCAGGACCAAGTCAGCCTGTGCCCAGCTGTCTGCAGATAAGGGCAGTCGCTTCCAGCTGGGAGGAATGCTAGTAACCGTTTCACACCACCACTTTTAGAGAAGAGACCTTGTTTTGAGAAGGCACATTCCTACGTATCTCCTAGTCCAAACAAGGCTTAATCCAAGCTGAAATGTGGTTTTGCTGAAGTGAAAACATGAGCTTAACACTTTTTGAACGCTGTTTGCACAGTTGGTTCTGGCTGTCATGTAGGTTTGAGTTTATCTGGATAACATTGTAGCTTCTTACAGAGACTAAACTCTAACACAGCTTGTTTCCTATGTTAACATCTTTGTTTACAAAGGAACAAGTTCTACATTCTTAACGTTCAGAGGAGACAGACTTGACTGCTGTGACCTCACCCCAAGGAACAAATTGTCTAATTCTCATCAGCAGACAACACCCATACGAAAAACTTTAAATTTTAAACTGTTGTCCAGTAACCCACTGGCCAAAGGGATTTACTAAAAGGAGCTCCATTTCGTATAAAAACTAGACCATACGGGATAGACACTTTTTGCTAGAAATATGCCCACACCATTACACATTGAGTAAGAATGCAGCCCACCGCACCCTCCCCTCCGACACAAAGGGATCTATTATTTCAATCTGCTACCACCACACTTGCCATAATGACTGTATCTGCATTCCAGGGTGAATCCCATAGAAACCATTAACATCCTTCAGCCAAGCGAGCAGATGGCCCCCTTTCACTTTTATTGGATCGGAAAGCGATTCCACGTCGGAGCACTTTTTGTAAGACAGGCTAGACTCGGATCAAGCAAGACAATAGCTCCCCCCCCTCCACCCCTCAGACCGCAGCATCCCCGTAAAGAAAACAAGGAGGGTTTGCGTGAGAACTGATGGAATTCCTTTGTGCGAGGAAAGCAAACTCCTGCAGTCCCACCCTCCCGTCCCAGGCACCACCACCACGACCAGCAGCAGCTCAGGTTCTCCTCTCCTACAGCTCCCTCCCTCCAGCCCCCGCAAACCTGTCTGAAGGACTGCAGGGTGTTCTCGGCCTCCTCCCGCTGCAGCATCTCCTCTTGCAACCTGGAAGAGGAGAGACGGCGGTGAGAAGGGAGCGAGGGGTTCCCCCCCAACCACCCCCTCCCCGCCAAGCCTCCCGCCGCCCCCAGCCCAGCTCGGGATGCTCCGGGACCGCCTCAGCGCCAGCGGACCGGGTGGTGGGCAGCGCGGGGCGTCGTCCGCCCGGACCCGCCCTTCCCTCGCACACTCACTTCTCCCTCAGCCGCATGATGTCGTCGGCGAGGTTGTCCCGCTCCACTTCCACGCGTGCCTTGTCGTTGGTGAGCTGGTCCACCTGCCTGCGCAGCTCCCGCATCTCCTCCTCGTAGAGGTCGCCCAGGCGGGACGTGCCCTTGCCCTTGAGCTGCTCCAGCTCGGCCAGGAGGATCTTGTTCTGCTGCTCGAGGAAGCGCACCTTGTCGATGTAGTTGGCGAAGCGGTCGTTGAGCTCCTGCAGCTCCACCTTCTCGTTGGTGCGGTTCGCCTTGAACTCCGTGTTGATGGCGTCGGCCAAGGAGAAGTCCACGGAGTCGTGGAGCCGCATGGGCGGCATGCTGCTCCGCAGCCGCACCGACGTCGTCTTGGTGGCGTACATGCCGCCGGGCGAGGCGGACACGTACCGCACGGTGCTGGGCCGCAGGGAGCTGCCCAGCGAGTAGCGGCTGCTGGAGGTGACGTAGCGGGTGCCGGTGCTGGGGCGGCTGCCCCCACCGAACATGCGGCGGTACGAGGAGTTCTTGGTACTGATGCTCATGGCGGCGGCGGCGGGTGCGGTGCGGGCTTTGTAATCCGGGAGCGGAGCAGCGCGGCTTGGGAGCGCGGCGGGCAAAGAAGGGCGGCGGCTCCGGCCCGGGCCCCTTCTTATGGGGCGCCACCGCCCGCCGCCGG
>VZSC01007022.1:539306-551602 GCA_013398225.1 Steatornis caripensis | reverse complement strand
TACGCCGCAGGACTCCAGAACACTCCGAATAACCCGGGATGCGTGCATTAAAAACCCCTCTCTAGGTATGATGTGTGTACACACGCATCTACATAGCTTTTCCGAGAACCCCGTTCTTTCGTAGCTGTCTTAGAGTAAGATCAGGGAAGAGCGATGCTGACTATTCACAAAGGACTGCCAAATGTCCGAAATAAACGGGCGGAGAAATAATACATCTGTGGCTTCTTCAGCTGCCTCCCGTGACAGCAATCTCAGCTCCTACTTCTGTGCTGAAGGCACGATGCTTACAGGCTAAATGTGTTTTCCCTGTAGCCGGGTGAGCACGTACGTGGGTAAGGCTTAATTCTGCCATTAGTGGAATAGCAATCCCAGCAGTAACTATTTTTTTATTGTGGACAGAACATTATCGAAGTACCTACAATCAGGCTCTTGCTCTTAGTTGCAATCCTTCTAATGACAAGGCTTTTATTTTATCGAAGGTTTGTTTCTGCACTGTTGTACCCAACAGGCTTTTGCGATTCATTTCAGCAGGCACACGATCGGAGTCTCAGGAAAGCACCTGGCAAAAGGATAATCACTCATTAGAAGTGACCAGTGAATATCCTATGTGTGTAGCATCAAAGGCCGGACAAAAATCTCAGTGTTTCAAGAGCAATTTTACTATTAAAGTAGGGCTACCAGTGGTAGAAAGAATGATGTAGGTAGTACAGCGCTATAGCAATGGAATAAAATTTAACAGAGTAATACTCAGACTGAGTAGCAGCAGATTGTTTTCAGTCTGAATGCAGAAGTCGGTTAAGGGAGATGACAGAATCCCTGTCATTTAGATAATTTAAAACTTGACTGGCCCAAGCACGACTCATATTCTCTAATACTGCGCTGACACATCCGGTAAGGGACGTATTTTTCCTCTTTGCTATGGGAAGTGACCAATACAATGTAGAGGTATTATCTGTAATTTATTACGTTAGCACTTACAGGATGCAAAACTACTATCAATTTTTAATCCTTTTTAACTTGCAGTCCTGTAGAAGCAAATCTCTTCACCGGAAATTCTGATAAACTTGAACAGGAACAGCAGACAGAGAGGGAGGTAATCTTCACACCTTGATTCACAGTCAAGTCAGCTATTGTATTTGAGGTATTGTACTGCAGGTATTGCACCTTACAAAGAAGAATCAGAGTCCATATATTTTATTAAGGATTTTTTTTTTTTTTTAAAGGAAACTGTGCTTTAGTTTCATTCTGATGGCAACCAGAAGTGCAGGAATGCAGTTTGTATCTAAATGTAGGTCCTTGAGGTTTTAATTTCCTTTATTCACTGAAGCTTAGTCAAGCAAATGAAGCTGACAAGGTTGAGCTACTGAAGTGCTTGCAGCATAAGCCCTGGGCTACAGCTAATTCCATTCACCCACTGAATAGGCTGCAGAGGTCACACGGCATTCCTGAGGCTAAGGGGACCCGCAGCCCAGCCTGGACGCTGTTGTGCTGTCCGGCCCTCTGAGAGCTCTTTATTTAAGCCATCAAGTTTGAGCTGTAAGCCTTTGTGAGCCCTGGCGCAAAGGTACACACACTCTTTCTGTGAGCAGGCAAAAAAAGTAAACCAGCACATAACCAACAGCCTCAAGATTAAAGATGCTGTACTCAGAAGTACTGATAGTTTTAGCAGATTGCTGATTTTTTTAAAGGTGCACTGTGCCCAGTCTGGAGCACAACTTATTTGTACTCCACAAAATATTTAATGGCACACACATGCAACTGTCATCCTTCATTCAGAAACTGCTTTGCCCCTAAAACCAAGGAGGTGTTTGTTTTAGTAAATAAATATGACCCCTTCCACCACGTTTCAAGTGAAATTTCCATGTTTCTCTGACCGCTGCCATACGTACTCTTGGCCACGTGCCTCACTGCTGTTTCTCACTATGAAATTTTCCTAGAAATGTTCAGATATTGTCAGTTGTCAGGACTACAATAAACCTTTAAGTGCCTTTTGCTAGTTGGCACTTACATAGATGGATAAATGGAGGAAGCCCTAAGTTTCTTGTAAGGCTGTAATAAATTTAATGCACATTTGCATGCCAAACCCTAAAGGGGAACAAGAACTCTTCTCTTGAAACGCAAAAATATCTCCACAGTTCCTTATCAGGAAAGACGCTATCTCAGTGTAGCCATAAAAATCACGGAGAGTACACTTCTATCAATTGAAATTGGCTTAATTTTAAGGAAAGTGCTACGGGGCTCTCGGAGACCGTGGCTGGCCAGGATCTTGACCACTTCTTACATGAAGGACAGGCAGCTAATAGCATCACTAAACACCATGTTGGGGATTATTCGTAAACTATTAGTTGTCATCTGGGTTGTTTATTGCGATGCCTTCATTTGCAGTTCCAGTACGCAGTCGGGCAGCTGCCTGGCCAGCTTGCAATGTCACTGAATTCTACACAGGTAGAGCGGAGGTAAGCCAATGGCGCTCTTGAAAAAAGAAATAGGTATTTTTATCGTGAGCCTTTCAGTTCACACTGCAAAATTTATTTTGGCATCTTTTGGCTTTTTGCCGGAGAACTGATGTGTTGGTTCACTGCCAAGAATGAAATACAGAATCGAGCCCTAGACGTGTAGCAAAAAATATTGGATTGTTGTGTGACTTTCATTAACAGGGAAAATGGATGTGCATAGGGAGAGCGTACAGATGCCCGAACAGCTTTATACTGAAAATCTGTTACGTTAAAAATGAAAAAGTACTCATAGCAGTCAGAATTTCACTGACTTTCTTGTACAAGTGTCTGTCGGTCTGAAAACATCACTGAAAAGAATGGCACTCACATTTTTTTTCGATTTGCCGTTTTATTTAAACAGCAAGAAACTAGAGAAATTCGGTCCAAATATTGAATGTGCTTTCCAAGTATTATAGACCTTGACTAAACAGATGTGAATACTTTAATTAATCAGATTTGTGCACTTTTAGTAAAGTTTCTGCTTCCTGGAGGTATAAAACGACTCATAAATATTAAATATCGCGGGAAAACATCCTGCTATGCAAATGCAATCACTTTTGTTTTCAATACCATACAGCAACCTTAAGCCCTGGCATGCATAGGGCCATAGAGGCATTCCTTCACACTTCCCCTGGTCCATGAATATTGAACAAACTCCAGGCAAAAGGGACCCGCATTAACGGGAGGACGTGAAAGACTCTTAATGTCCTACAGCAAACTGAATAGGGACTCTCCATAATGCTCAGCCACAGCAAGTTTTGCGGCCTCTCGCTTGAGTGAGTGCTGTAACTTTTAGTCCAAAAGAGCACTTCCTCCTTCAGCAGTGGTCTGAAAAGACTAAGCCTGCTATGGTTTTCAAAACATAAAAGTTCCTGTTTCCAAAAAAACCACTTCTGCCTGTAAATCTTCATCTGTGGCCCATCCCTCCCTTTAGGTGGGAGCTAAGTGCAACGAGGAGACCCCAGGCAAGGCCGGTGCATCCAGGAAAAAGCTGATTTTTCTGAAGCCAGAGAATATGTCTCCATTCACGCTGCCCGGGAGAAGCCGATCTGGGTTTTTTAACTCCACCGGGCTGCAGAACACCTAAATGTCCAGGTACTGAAGTCTCCCACTGTGAGTAATGTCCTTGACTAGTGGTCTTAAGAAAGAAATTGGCAAATTCTTCTATGAAATTTATTTTTAAAATTTTGTTGCCTACGGTCGCTGCCAGTGGTGCAAAGCATATCAAAGTGGCGTGACTAGCTGCTGATTTTTTCAAGGAAATGACTAGGGTCCGTACTCAAAACCAAGTCTCTCTGCAATATTATATTTTATTGTAAAATGAACTATATGAAACTGGCAGGAGTTTCATCACTAGGGAAGTGACTCAAGCCACCCAGTTGCATGACTTACTTACATTTCCAAAAATTATTATTGTTGTGCATAAAGTTCCCCTCTACTATGGTTTCTAATTGCCAGAATAGGATGTTTTCTGTATCAAAGTAGGATGTTTCTGTACCAAATCAGGTACTCGTTTTCAAAGTCAGTACAGCCCTCTGCCCCAAGTCCCATGGTTATCTCAAACACCATGCACAGTTCTAGCAACAGAGAAGAGAAAGAGAAGTTTTTCAGCTCTATCATAGGTATAGCAATTTATTTAATCCATTCCTTAAGCAAAAAAAAAAAAAGGCATTACAACCTGTGTACTCCATCTGTCTCACTTCACTTAATACCAATAGTGCTGACTGCTGAATGTCAGCAATACATTTAGCAATGACTGGGACATAAAGGGCAAGGTTTTCCAAACTGACAAGAGGTTTGGCATAGATTGAGACTCAATGCTCAACCTGAAACTCTTTAAGAACTAATTTCCAGAATACACCACGTCCCTCAGTCTTGATTTGGGTGCCCAAAAATAGGTAATTTGAAATTTTAGCTATCATGAAGTTTGTATTTTGCCAAAGACAAATTAGGCAAAACTCTCTTTCAGAGAGTTTTCCTGTGGTACAAGGTCATCACAAATGAACTAAGGAAGGAATGGGGAGAAATTCTTTCAGCCCTGTTGAATTCTCACACTGATACTTAATGTTGGAACATGTTCGTGCAGACTTAATTTTGACTGTGCATTTTATCTTTAGTAGGTCTCACAAATTGAATAAATGACCAATGGAAATATTTGCATGAAGATGATTTTTCTGGAATACTTTATTTTCTTTCAGTATCAATACAAACAATTTTGAAGTGCATTTTGATGATAATGATATAGGTATTCCTTTCCAAGGAACTATTCAAGGATCACGATAGGCACTTCATAAAGTCCTTTTAACTTAAATATCAGATAAAGGATTTTAATTTAAAGTCAGTTTAAGCACTCAGAAGAATTTGTAAAATGTTGTATAACATGTGGGGCTTCTTTCTGTCCTTTCCCACATTCTTGAATTCACTATTTTGACCCTGCTATCAAGAACAGTGCTCAGTTGCTATCCCTGCAGCAAGCTGTTGGCACAGGTAGAAGTCAACAGCATGGAGGAACATTCATTTGTCACATTACAATGGGAAGCCATAAATATTAATCTGTCTGGGATCGCTGTTTTAAATTTTGAGATTGCAAACCTTTTCAAAGATGAGTCACCCAGCTATTCTCTCTTTTGGAAAAAGCTGAAAGAAGTTATTCTAGTAAGCCATTAATGAACCCTACCAGTTAGACATTTACTACTTCTTTTTGGCCAAGCTTTTTCAAAGCAAACTGCTTAAAGAGCTCCTCTAGCCAAAAAACAATTAAATCTGAGGCGTGATTTCATTCTTCTCTCTCCTCAGGTTCCATCACTTACACAAAGCATAAATAGCATAATGTTTTCTTGCCATGATATACCAGGAAATGATGATGTTCTTTCTGAGGAAGAGGCAGGACACGGCAATGGAATCATTAATTGCATGCAGCAATTGTTCCATTCTTCCTTTGAGATGCCCAGGACAAGCAGAACTAGCTCCTTGAGGGCCAAGTTTTTAGTGCATTTCTCAGTCCAAGTTCTTGTGCCAAATCCTCAGTTCCAATGAGACTCATAAACTGAGCGTACATTGTGTTAGCCATTCTGGGATGAGTTGGCTCCTTACAAACGGAAGAGGTAGTGGTGCACACACCCTAGAGTTGAGAAGACTGAGCTTCTAAGAGGACAAACTGTTTTTACATGCCAGTTTTATGCCTAATTTTCAATCATAAATAAACTCTGTCCAGTTGGGATTGACAAGGGAAGATGATCTAGATTTAAGCTGACAGTATGCATAAAATACTGTAGGCTACAGGGAATGGAGTGGAAAATTTATTAAATATGTGTACAGAACATGGTGCATATGGCTGGAGAAGGAAGCGAGCAAGTATCTGCAAGAGTGGAGGAGTCCATATTTTTTCAGGTGGAAAGGTGTCCTGCTTCCCATTAGAAAGCAAATGCATTACCTACCTGAAATTTTGCTTTGTGAATTTGGTCTTGCATAAGGTCATAGGGTGGGAGAGAGCTTGCGTAGGGTGGCAGGAAGAAGGATCTAGCAAGTATTTAGGATCTTTGTAGATGCTTTAGTTTTGCTGACTCTTAGACTTTTGACAGTGTTTGTGGCTGTTTATTTGAGATGTATGGGGCATTTCCCATAAACTCCATGACATGGAAGTTACCAAGCCTGCCATGTAAGTCTGAAGCACACCAGGATGAAACAACATGCAGGTCAGATGCCAGGATCATTCAAAGACTCAGGAATGGTTTAGCCTGAATGTGGTAATAATGTCACTGTCCTGCAGTTGTATTCCGAAAATAATCAACTTCTGTGGTATCAAAAGTAATCTTGAAATATATCCTGCAGATGAAGGACATAATACTATTGTACCACACTATACATGATGCCTGGACTGGTAATGACAATGAGTGTTACGTACAGTGTAGATTAATTACTGGAGTTTAATTCTGTTTGTTAGTTTTTTAGTAACTGTGTCCTATACCATAGCAGATGAGTGCTATATCTGACTTGGCGCTGTTACTGCAATGAAGTCATCCTCAGGGACTTCATCTGACATGCAGGGTTCCCAACAGACAATTCCAACAATTTCCCATTGTATTTCTCTTATGAATTATGTGAAACATGTTTGCTGGAGGCTTAAATCAGCCCAACTCCCTACAGCTGAATATTGACACTGCCAGTCCATACTGGCATATGTCTTGTGCAAGAAGCTTTCTCTTATTCAGAAAGAACTATTTTAGACTTTCTTTGACCCATTTAGGTTAGGCTTATCCAGGGCTTCTCTCTCCAGACAGTCTCAGCAAAAATAACATTTTAAATTCATAGCCCTTTTTTCTGAAAAAGGGTTGTTCCAGCTTTAGGAAAACCCAAAGCTTTTTGTTCTTAGTTGAGGCAATACTTAATTGGGGGAAGGGACCCCAAAAGTCTTAGCAGTCAAAAATGACACTTTTTTATTTTAGCTGGGATTTTTTGCAGAATAACTTTTTGATTTATCCTTCATTTCAGTTTATCCTTACAAAATCTCATGACTTCTTCAAAGCTATGCTTCTCTATAGACTGTTTTCCAAGAGTTTTTCAAGACTTTCTGGTAGAAAAGAGCTATATCCCAGCTGCTAAGCTTTGGTATATTGGTATGCTTGACAGATATTTGTAGACACATCCAAAGCGAGAAAGGGAATATTTACAGTGCAATCACTTCTGTAACTGCAGTTCACAAATTATATCAAATAGCTTTAAATTAGTCTTAATGTAATTAATTTGCAAAGTGCCAGCGATATAGCCAGGGTGAGACACCCTTCTGTGCTGCCTAGGCACCAAGTGTCTAGCTTCTCGGACAGATTTTATGGTACCTACTGTGTGCAATTGTTGTTTATCTAATTTCAAGATAGCTCAGCAAGTCCACAGTTACAGCTCTGCTGCGGCTGCTTTAAAGATTTTCTTTCTCTCTGGAGGAAACACCCTACTACTGAAATCCTACTACCATGGTGACCAGTGTAAGAGATGACATTTCCTGTGCTAACTACAGTCTTAGTCAAACATTAAACTCACATGACACTGAATGAGAAAACTGAAGGGGCTGAACGAGTCTGTGGTACACAAAAGCTTTAGGTGATACTAGATGCTCTTGTGAGCAAATGGCATGACAAGCACCAACATACAAGCTACAAGTCTTTCTCAGTTTGTCACTCTGCACCCTATATACTACGCACATCATATGGGGATGCTGGAAGAGAAAACTCCTGCCTTAAGCAAAAAGGCAAGAGGCACATACAGGCTCGCCATCTGCACTCTTTTTTTCCTCCTTTCCCTCATCCCTGCTCCTCCTGAGAGTGCAGCAGGCACCATGCTCTTTCCTCCTGCCCCTGCAAGCAAGCAGGGATCTCCCACGCCATTACCTCATCCTGCCTGAGCAGCTCAAACTGATCCCCCCTTTAACAACGCCTGGCTCTGTGCCTGCTGTCAGCAGTTTCCTGTGACCCTTCGAGGGTCTGATTCAAAACACATTCACTGCAGCAGCAATCTTTTGGCTGACTGCAGCAGGCCTTATGGAGCTCAAACTCCGTTTTGTTCAGTTCAGCAAAGGTTTTTTGGGTTGTAGTGTTTTGGGGTTTTTTTTTGTTACTAGCCTTTTTTATCCTTTATTTTTTTGTCAAGCACTGGAATGTGTAAGTACAACAAGAAAGTCAATAACGTGATGTAAATACGTGCGTCTCATCCAGACAGGGTGACAACTGCAGGCCAAACATAACAGACTGGATTTATTTAGATTTAAATTTATTTAAACAAAACCAGTAAAGATTTAATTAGAGAAGCAATATCTTTTTACTCCTTATTCCATAGAGTATATGCATAGCTTCAGAACCTGAAAATAAAATCCCAAAATGATTAATAAATTTGAAAAGAGAAAGCTTAAAAATGTTTATGTCTGATGACTCTTCCAAGTAATTTCAGCTACATAAATTTCCCTTGTATAGAGTTCTTAGAAACGCATTGGGAGAGGCTAACAGACCTGGTTTGATGTGGGTTTCATTTTTAGTCTTGCAGACGCATGGCATTATACATGAAAATCGTAGGCTTCACTAGCCATACCGGCATGGCCCAGCGGGCTTCCCAGAAACACAACGTCTGTGGCTGACAGCTACCTTTAGTGAGTATCGCTTTGGCAGAAACCAAGTCTGATAAATTCCCTCCTGAACCATTACATCCAGTACAGATTGATTTTGATAAACTGCAAAAGGTTTTCAGTTTTATTAGTAACCTACTAGGCCAATGGTTATGGAAACAATAATTTATGCTAGACACTCTCAGTGATTTTTTTTCAATTCAGTGATTGCATTGCAAGGGTATGACATGCTTCACATTCTTTCCTAGCCACAGTGATTTCTGACCAAGAACATGAGCTTCCTTTCTAGACAGCTGAGATGTCTGCATGCTCTTCCTGATCCTCACTTAGGTTTTTAGTAGGCTATACTGGACATTCGGACACGAGAAACTTTGTTGTTCAGCCATGAACATTAATATTTGTCTGTATTGAAGTCTTGGCTCATCCCTGTGAATGCACTTTTAAACATCTGGTGTATCACCAGAGGGAGTTTTTTCTTGCTCTCTACATTTTTTGAGTATAGAGGAAATGCTCACAAACACTTTGCAGCTATAGGACTACCAGCTTCCATTACATAGCCTTATGTTGAGAGGTTACATTCAAAGGAAACTTCAAGCAATTTATACTGCTGCAGTATGGTAGTGTCAATAAAACCCCGCAACATGCACTGTAGAGTGGCAACCTCCTGGGTTCAGGCAAAGGCCTTGCTGGCACATTAGGCTCTGCTCTGCTGCAGATGGGAGGGCAGGGAGAAGAGTTACATGTAACTGCAGAAGGCTTGAGATGCCTATAAAATGTTTTGTGCATGTTTGTTGCATGCACTTGTTGCTGGTGTGAATTACAGAAACACAACAGTGAAAATACTTTCTTCTCACTTCGAGAACAAGAGTACATGGTCCAGTTACAGTTTGTAATTTTACCCTTCAGTTGCCAAGCACAATGCACAGTCTTAAGGCGGGGTTTTTGCATGTTTCTGTGTTGTTTGACAGCATTGATAATTGTAATATTTTGAACAATTCTAAAGCATTTTAAGAGTGGTGCAGCAGTTTTGTTTGCGTGTTCCTCTTACCACAGGTAGCTGTTTCACTGGATGTGTTTATGGGTTACCAAGGAAACAGTTTCAGATATAGCATGATTACCTGTATCATACCACTCATCAGAGATGTGGGCAAACTTTGGAAACTTCTACATTCAGGAAATGCTGCTGGTTGCTAGGAGGCAGGAGTTCTCAAAAGCTGTAACAATGAAAATGCTGATATCACATACTCATGTTAACAGCTTTAAAAATGTCACTAAATGATTAGTTTGCTTAAAATATACTTCACTATAAGTATATTAGAGTCAAGAAAGTAGTTGCTTTGTTAATGTATTATCATAGTTCTATAGTTGTTCTCATTTAGAATAAACTTACATCTTTTTAGAAAAGCCTATCGATTGTTATTTAAAGCCATCTATATTGTTGATCCATAACTGATATATGAAACAGCCCATACCTATGTCCTAAAAAAATCAAGAGTCCAGAGGTGGACATTAGACTTCAATTCTGTTATTAATCTCCTCTGTTAATAAAATGAAATATTCATCAAGATTTACAGGAATCCTATCCATCCTATATGCATGGAGCAGAGAAAGAAGGAGCTGTCACAATATCCAAATTTCAGTAAGTCAGAGAGATCCAGTTGGGAAATTTTGCAGACGTGGTTGCTTCAGGGTCACAAGATCAAGAGTGAGCAACTGTTTAGCCTGCCCCATGGCAGTGGCAGCATGTGTTAGCAAGATTTTCTGAGTAAAGTATGAATGATCATGTTCACAGGGCTCATCCTTTCTGTGGAATCATTCAGCTTTTTTGTGAGAAGAAAGGTACGAGTGGCCACGGATCTTGGCACTTCTCGGCCATTGCCCCAGTCTCCGAAATCAGCAGCATGCCGTAAATACTATCATGTAAGATCTGATCCAAAACATATGGTTATTATTATGCTGACTTTACATTTACAAAGGGAAAAGAACTAAAAGTAACTGTTTCCAGATTCCATTTTTCATTTTGGTCCTTTTCGCAGCTGTCAATTAAAAATGAGAACAAGGTTACGACAGACAGAGTTATACGGAATTATAAAACCAACTAGTGGCAGTTGTTTAAAAATCAGCACTAGGGAAATTTTCGTGTTTCCCATTCTTTGCAACAAGAAGTCCATAAAATCCCGACCTAGTTTATGAATTTCTTTGTTGCCAGAGCAGAGGCGTGTTGATCAGATTCTCCAGTTTACTACACAGAGGATGCCTGGTGGAGGAGGTGGGTGGAGGATTTCCCCTGAGCAGGGAATGTTCTACTGCCACCAGTATAGCAAAGACATCTCTGCTGCTTTCTGCATCAGACTCCACCTTTCCCTTATGTGGATGGCAAGAATACCTCGGAGTCAGGGAAAGGAGAGGGAAAAACAGGGCTCAGCCACGTCTCCCTGTCTGATACAGGGAAATATTGCTCCTCTTTAGCTTTAATTGCTCCAGGTATTGGGCAGCTCCAAATCACTGCACTGCTCCCAGCTGCCTACAGCTCCCACTCATCACAGTATCCAGCATTGCTGTGATGTATAGGTTGCTGAAATAGTAATACAAGGAGCCCACAAACTCATTCATCAGCTTTACTAATTTCAGTAGTCTAAAAAGCTGCCTTTTTCTCTACCTTCACCTTGCATCTGTGTTTTGAAGGGGTCCTCCTGAAGTGTATCTTCTTAGCTGATAACAACCTTGCTCTTTGTAGGCACCTTCATGATCTTGAACCCTCTCCTTCAGAGCCTTCACTGTCTTTGTCCCATGACTGTTTTCTCCAGCTCCACATTCCCAGTTTTGTTATGCCATGTGATTCAGCCACCTTTCGCAGTTCTCCGTCAGCCATCCATGCAGGCAACCTGCCTTGCCGCTGGTTGCGATGCACCTTGCTCTCCTACCGTACCTCGGCTGCTCCACTTCCTTTCAGAAACTCTACAAGCAGCCCCTGGACTTCTTGTTTTAGTCACCTGCTTACTTCCATGTCTAACAAGTAAAGCAGCAGCCCCAGACTCTGGTAATGAAGACCAACAGGTTAATGACAGACCTGTTTCAAAAAAGGTGGCAAGGACCAATATTCTTACTTTGAAACTTTGTTTCTAATTCCACTGTTTTCCACAGCTGATGCATCCCATATTCTGGAGAATTGTGTTGAAAAGCAGCAGATTTCTCTTTTTTGCCCTCTAGTTTTAGCTAAAAATTCTTCCTCCACTGAAAGGCAAGAGAACGGGCTGTATGAGCCAGCTTCTAAGGAAAAATAAATAAGGTCCACCTTATTTTTGACAGGTTTCTAAGAGGCTGTATGAGGGGGCTTTATGAGCCAGCTTCCAAGGAAAAATAAATAAAATCCACCTTATTTTTGACAGTTTCTAAGAGGCTGCACAAAAATACGATTAATTCAAGAAATTATTAGAGAAACATCTGTAAGGTTTGTTTGGGTTTTTTTTTAATATTTCATTTTCACTTTACAATCTAAATCTGCCAACGAATGTCTGCTTGTATGTGGTAGGTGGCCCACATGATAGTGTGCAAGACATTTACTCCGGTTGTTTATATATATATGTAAATGCATTTGTCTAACATTTGTTTTAAACTACTTTTTATGGGCAATGTCTTTGATTCACCTCTTCCTTTTCAATTTAGCAAAAGCAATTTTGTAGTGGCGGGGG
>VZSC01007022.1:496209-538332 GCA_013398225.1 Steatornis caripensis | reverse complement strand
GGGCGGGCCGGGTCGGGCCGCGCCGGGCGCCGGCTGCCGGGAAATGGCGCCGCTGCGGGTGCTGGAGCTCTACAGCGGCATCGGGGGGATGCACCACGCCTTGAAAGGTACCGACGAGTGGCCGCCGCCTCTAGCGCGTCCCTCGGTGCTCGCTGCCGCCCACCGCTCCTGCCCGCCTCCTCGCCCAATCCCCCCACCTCCGAGGGCGCCATCTTCTCGATGGGGCGGGTTAAGATGCCCCCTCTCTTCCCACAGCCCCCTCCCCAGCCGGGCGTGTGCTCCCCCGCCATCCCCATCCGCCCGTGTTGCACAAGCACCGTGTGGAAGGAAGCTGTGGGGTTGGGAGGGCGTCCTGTTGCCGCAAGCCCCGGAGGCACAGCCTCCCGGTGGGGTTGGTGCTAAAGGGAGCCTGGGGAGGGGGCTGCCCGGCGGTGTGGTTGAGGACACTGGCGGCTGTTTTGGCTAGCGACGGGGGGTCTGTGGCTGTAAACTGAGCAGTGCCCGAAAGCATTCGTGGCCTGCTGGGTGGCACCAGGTACCCAGGAGAACGCTGGGATGGAGATTATGGATCTGTGGTCCTGCTTCGGCCCAGGCAGCTGCTCCTGGGAAGGTTGTGATTTTTGTCTTTGTTAGTACGTGCTCTGCCTTCTACTGACAAGCCCCTGTTGCAAACAGGATCAGGATCATGCAGAAGTGCGGGATGATACTCAGTGATATTGGCCAGGGTACCCTATAGGTGTGCACGCAGACATGGTTTTCATGGTGCATAGTTAGGTGAATACCTGATACGTGATCTGTATATAAGCCTGGTATAACATTTCCTAAATGTGAAAACTGATGTAGAGAGTTCATGCTAGACCATGTGCCCAGGCAAGTTTTTGATCTGGTACAAGGAACCCTGGCACTGAATTTTCTGTATTGTTAAAGCGTGGCCTAGGTGACCTTCAGCAACTCCTGTAGACTGTGACTTAACTTCCCCAAAATGAAAAACTGAGCTAGAGCTGTTGATCTTCCTTGTGAAGTACCTTGGGCCTTGTTACTTCAAAATACGGGTTCCAACAAAAATTTGTATAATTTAAGAGAATCACCATAATAATTTTAATTGTACTACAATTTTTCACATACTTCAGCCTTCATAAACGTTAGCAGCCCTTCTATTACACTCTACATAGTGAGCATTTTCATAAAAACATCAGGTGAAAACTTACCTTGTTAATTTTCCAGTGAGCTGAGTAATATTAAAAGGTTATGTTTACAGAGTGGAACCATTTAGCGTTGTTCATTCACTTAAAACGTACTCACAGTTGGCAGTGTGGCATTTTTTATACTATCTAATTTTTACTTGAATGTGTGTGCATGTTTTATGTATATATAATATATAAAAATAGGTGACATAGATACCTACATTGTTATTGTAAATAATCCTAACTACCCGATGTAGGGATACGTTTTCCTTATTTCCAGCGACATCCTTAGATTATTAAGAGCAAAATATGTCTTTGTATGGAACTGCAGATTTTGGAGTCTTTGTGGAATGAAAAGAGGGTGTTAGACATTGTATATTGTGTGTATATCTGTAATAGTAGTACTCTACTAGTATTTTGGCTTCTGAAGTGATGGGGAACAACCTACGTGTTATAGACAGTTTCCGTAGAAAGCGGACTGGTTCCTGAAACTTAGCCTATGCCATGGTCCTTCGCTCAGCCATTTGTCATGTGTTGGTGTGTGTATGTATGCAACAAATCTTTGCCGAAAGTTATCTCACTCTGTTCTTAACATAATAATAGAAGTCTTGCGAATGTTTGGTAAGGTTCTGCAATAGCTAATAAATTGTAATGCCAGACGTGATAGCCTATGGATGGATACCTAGGAAAGCATCGTTTACAATACAACAGAATACTTAAAAGAATGGGAATATTGGGAATGTAGCCCTAGAAGATTATCAGAATACTGTAAACTTGTATCCAGTAGATAGTTACTGTGCATATGAAAGCTTGAGAGCGTGTATCACATTTATATCTGGTGTAGTCTGGAGGGTGATGGAATTAACCAAAATCCTTCTGTTATTTCCTGAAAGGGAATGTCCAAGGTTACTGTTTCTGAACTTGCTGAACAGATGCATCAGTGTCAGTGCATGTTATAAGCCTAGAACAAGAGAAATTACATTTAACTGAAGAAATTACAGTAAGCATGAAGAGTGAGACAGATTCTTTTGTAGTGGTACTAGCCAAAGCAGATGAAGGGACTGTGTATAAGAGGAAACTTAAATTATTACTTGTGTAAATGACCCTGGATGGTACTAAATGGGTAAATACCAATTGAAATTTGCAAAGTGTAATACAGTGCTATTTGTATTATGGTTGGTATAACATTTTTTTTAATCTGAGTGCTTATTTTTCTGGGAAATGTATGAGATCTGAGCCCATAGGCGTTATGTTGTCTTGGAGAAGTCCAAACCGTACACTACTAGATGAGAATCTTGGTTTGAGTGTTGTTGAAACTAATAGTCAAGCAATTTGGATAAAAAGGGTTCTATGCAATTTGTACTGAATTATGTATTTAATAGCAGATCATTATATAAAACTGGTTTCGATGAATCGAATTACATTCAGGAATACTGATGTAGTCAGGCATTTTGATTTTTTTTTTTGCTGTTTTTTTAAGTCTCTTGGATATCTGGATTCAGTTTTCTTATACAATTTATAAAGGAACCAAGTAAAGTCAATGGGGTTTAAGTGTTTGCTTTTATGTGGAAATCAAACAGAAAAAAAATGTTCCACTGTAAGTACTTTTTGTATATAATAACAGAGTTTCTTGTATGTTTTAGGCCTATGTGTGTATATGAAACCATACGATTTGAAAATGTCTCTGATACATTTTTTTTTTTAATACCATTTAGCAAATGGCAGATTGTTTGGCATCTTCAGTTGAAATCAAGTACAGAAATATTAGAAGGGGTTTTTTCCATATAAATAGGAAGTTTGCAAGAAGGCCCTTCATCCCGCTGGTGCTTTCATAAAGCAGATACACGAGACAAGAAGATTATGTGTAACACTTTATTTTCTTGGTGTAGTTTCTAGTGAATCTGTACAGCCAAGAAAAATAATAGAAACATGTAGAAAAGAGAGAGAGCATGGAATACTTCAGTGGTAGCACCACAGGAAAGCTATTTGTTCTACAAAAGGGATTCTGCAACTCTGGCAAGTTCTGGTTCAGTGTTGGTTCCTGGCCGCGTTATGTAGCCGGTTTTGTGGCCAGTTAGGCTTAGCAGAGCTAGTCCAAGTTTCTACTTTTCTGTGGAATTGCCAGTGTTTTCAATTGGCAAAGTGGTATTTGCCTGGAAATCTGACACTGCCTTTTCCACTTTTTGACCAGTCTTTCATAAACTTGGTTTCAGGATAGCATATGCTTGAGCTTGCAGGATGAGGACGTTCTTTTGGCAGCTGTCATTGAAGTGTAATGCATTTGGCACCAAGAAGTATGCAATTGTTTTTGAGATTGTCTTTGCGTTCAGTAAAAAACAATTGAATTTTAATAAATTCACAGAAGTTTATGTTCTAAGTGTTTCTGTATTAACAGTACATAGAAGTTATTAGTACGTGGTTCCACAGTTGAATCAGGTTCTTTTTGACAATGAAAAGGCGGCTGTTCCTGAATTTAGATTTCAGTCCAAAACTGAAAAAGAAAAATCTTGGGGATTGTCTGGTTCTGTGTTGATACTTCAAGTGTAGATAATTCAGCACATGCAGAATTTCTAGTTTTAGATTTTTGAATGCTTTATAAGAGTACTTTAACAGCAAAGACATGCAAAAAAATACAATTTAGAAGGTTGAGCTTCATTAAGATCAGAAGTCAGTGAATCTGTGCCTATGCACACTCTTGAAAGACTGAGACCTAAGAGGTGGGAGTGCGTTTCTTCCTTCTTCCCACTCTGTGGGAACTTTGCAAGATTTATAAAGGTTGATGTTTTGATTGTGTATGTCTAAACCTGTGATACTTTATATATATGTGTGTGTGTGAATGTATTCATAGAATCATAGAATGGTGGGGGTTGGAAGGGACCTCTAGAGATCATCTAGTCCAACCCCCCTGCTAAAGCAGGTTAGCCTAGAGCAGGTTGCACAGGAATGCATCCAGGCGGGTTTTGAATATCTCCAGACAAGGAGACTCCACAACNCCCCCAGCCTGTACTGGCACATGGGGTTGTTTCTCCCCAGGTGCAAGACCCTACACTTGCCCTTCTTTATGTATAAAGTACAGAGTTTCTGCAGTGAAAAATACAGTGTTTTATTTTTAGAAAATCCGTGGCTACAAATTCATTCCCTTAGCAACTTTCCATCAAACAAACAGCCTGCTCTTCCTCATTCCCAACCAAAACAAACTTAAACTGGCTTATTAATTTAGGCAGTTTTCCCATGAAAAGTGAGTTCCAGGTCTCTGCCACAAGTGTTTGTAATCTGCCAAGTCACGGAAAAATATCTCTGTGCATAAAATGTGAAAGGACATCTTTTGAAAATACTGTAATTTTACAGTTACAAGGTTGGTGATATTTTTCCTCTGTACTTGTTATATTTCAATTTTATTCAGTAAGAATTTGAGTATCTTGTGCTCTGTCATCTCTGTTTATTAATTTTATTTTCATTATCTCTGAATTGCACAGCATAATAAACTGGTGTGCAGAATTACTCTGAGCATAACTATCTTGGGAGGAGAGGCAAGGGAGGCAAGACTGGCAAGAAGCTTTCGAATTCAGCACAATGCAAACAAAAATATTGCCCATTTGAGCAAGTTTTGACACATAAACTCGTTTTGATGTAATGCTTCTCTAAAATGTAGCACTTGGTAGCACAGGATGGTGCCAGTTGTGCTATAACGTAAAGTTGCATAGTTTATATGGCTGAACGTGAACAAATTGTGTACAAATAGAGCCCTGAAAAGAGTTGCTAAGTGTCATGCAGGAAGCAAGTTATCAAGTTTGCTGATAGTTGTGTCGACTGTGGCTGTGGGCAGTTTAGTCTAATCATTTCAGCCAAGAGCTGACAACTCCTAAATGAAATCTTTGCTCTCTGTTTTAAAAGGAAGCAGGACTGACAAAACATGTGACTAATCTTTGCTTTTCCGTCTGTTTCCATATACCTGTTAGAATAGATAATTGTTCAGGCTCCGATTTTCCAATGCTCTGAGATCCGCCAGGCTCTACCCTTGGTGTAACACCATCTATTTTGTGTGCTCTGCTGGCGTTGATGATTCTGTTACAAAAGTACAGTAGTGAATATAAACAGATATATGTTAATTTTAAGATCTAGAAACATACAACAAAGGAATTTATTTGGAAGAGGGAAAGGACGGATACTGTTATGTCAGAAATTTTTGGCTTTTGAAGATGACACACTTCTTTTTTTTTTTTTTCCAAATCAGAAGCTGATACATGCATGGTGTCTTCCTTTGTTCCAAATGCTATGCCTTCCAATCATTACAGTAGCATCCCTTTCACTGGAGTGACTACTACATAGCTGAAATGGCTTGTAAGAGTTGTGTATACAACAAAATAGAGAATTGAGACCCAAGGTTTGATTGCTGTCTCTTTAGGCAATTTAAATAACACTGAAAGAGTTTCTACTATGTGGATCTTAGAGGTTTTAAGATTCAAGTGCAAAATCAGAACTTTTCTATAGGATGATACAAATTTGAATTCAGTGCTTTCAGCCAAGAGAGAGTATTACAATCTAGTCTGTCTAAAAATAAGTCATAACACCTCCCTCAGTAACTTCCCTATCATGTCTGTGGCTTCCTTTTGAGCTACATCATCTTGATCAGCCATGCAGAGTCTCGGTTCAAAAACTGTGATGTTGACGAATATTGCTAATCAAGTATTCCACAGCTACTTAGTTTCGCTTAGAAAATGCATATTATTTTTTCTTTAGTCTGCATAAAATTGAATTTTATTCTGCATAGTTTTAATTGTATTAATTGTTTGTGTTTTGAAAATTGGACGTACTTGTTTGGAAAAAAAAGTCTTCAGAGCTGTGTCTGTTTCTGTCTTGAAGTTCTGCTATATATTTTGGGGAGCTGATTTAGCATCTCACTAAGTCAGCAATTCAGGGGCATTTTCATATTCCTTAGTTGCTTTTGTGCCTTTTGTTAGTGGGGATAGTTCAACACAGTCGTGATTCTGGGCTTTTTTTTGGATTCTGCTTTCAGTCTTTTTTTTTTTAATGGTACGTTCCTACAGTTATTTTCAAGTAATAAATCTAATTGCTATAGCAAAACAAAATATCACAGTTTGACATTAAACTTACTTAAATTCAGGAAGAGAATTTCTTTAAAAATGTTTCATTTTTGCATTGTTTGAAATTTACACAAGCTTTTCTTTTTTAGGTTGGATGTGTGAGATCTGCTTGTCTGCTTGAGCTCCTTCATGCGTTTTCACACAAATACACTTTATCAGCTTTTAGAGGGAGTCTGTTCTGTAAGCAGGAACTCCCAAGTGAGCCCCAGCTTTTGAGTGAAAAGGAGGAGAAACTTTGAAAAAATTATCAGTTCTTTGAATTGGGAAGAGAGGATGTTGGGTGCAATAGTTCAGGAAAAGTTCCTGTACCTTTCTGTGCTGGTTAACATCTCTGGTTTAGGTGGAGCATTGTATTGCAAGGAAATTCAGTAAATTAGTATTAGCTGTGTGCTCTCTTTCAGTCTTTCCAGGCATTTGGGCCTGTGAAGTTCCTTGATGCAAATCCCCAGTATTTCTTTTTTGTTGTATGTATGCAGGGAGAGATTGGATTGATGTTAGTAAAAAGGATGAGCATCTGAATCGTGAGTTGTGAGAGAAAGCATGCTGCCTGCCTTTCCAGTTGTCATTTTTAAACTATATGTTAATTTAAATAATAGTTTTATGTTAATGATTTTATTTTTTCTTTCTTTCGGAGTGCCTTACACACAGTAAGGATGAGCTTGTCAGGACAACATGTTTTAAGAACCGAAAGAATAAATGAGAAAAGCAGTCTCTCAAACAGTACTTGAAGTTTGTTCCCATTACTTAGGCGTTACAGCTTTGTTTAGGAAGATGAAATGTTGGTTCTTGAATACACTTGTAAATTGAGGCAGTCTACCTGCTAAGTGCCTTTTCACGCTAGATGTCAGTGTTAACATACCTGCTCTGTTATCTCAGGTTGCAGTCATTCTGTTGTTCTTGTAGATACACCTGTATTTAATACTTCAGTTACAATTTATGGTCAAAATGTCAAGGCAGTAACTCCAAGTAATGATTTGTATGTTGACTCTTAATGGGCAGCCATCTGTAAATCTTTTTATTGTGAAACTCCTTTTTACCCTTTATTGCACCAAATAAACCCAGGAGAACCGGGTTGGTCTTTGTTAAAATGTCTGCTGCAGGCTTTCCAGTATCTGGATTTCTCTTTCATCTTAGTTTTGAATAGGATGGCCTTGAAAACCTGAAAGGTGGTAGATGTGTGATAACTGCATTGCTCAAACTTAAATTCACTGGAGACATCATAGTTGGGTTTTCATCCACTCAAACTGTAAATAATTAGCTGACTAGCAGTAATTCATAAGATGTCTCATAAGGTCATTTGTTAATGTGTTACTTGAGCATGTTTTGAGACTACCCAAAGGCATGTGGCTATTTGCCTTGTTTCTTTTGATTTACAAAAATTTTTTTTTTAAATTGCCTGTCTTTCATCGCCTAGGGCTTTGTAATGGTGACCGTAATTGAAATTCCCTGGTGCTTGAAACTTGTGTATCAGGAAGTATGGTCACTGTTTTCTGCCTGCGGCTACAACAGTGACCACAGCCTATCTTCCTGGATAAAAAGCCTTGGTGAAGGTGCTGTGGTTATGAATAGTAAATAGTGTGACATGATGAGCAGTGGGTTAACCACTGTTCTATTTATGGCTTTAGCTTCTGTAGAGCCTATTATTCTGTTACTCTGTAAATTAACCATTTGCTTATTTACATTCTTTTTAGTGTGTTTTTCTTTTGGGATTTTAGCTGACAGTAGATTTTTTACACAGTGATCTCTTCTTTTCAGTGACACCTCTAAGTGTCCAGAAGTTGTTCCTTTTATATCAAGAGAAGAGGAGCTGCCAAACGTTGTCCTTCAAAGCGTTTGGTATTTTGGGGACCTTGAACTGAAACGAGGCAGCAGTTGGGTTCAAGGCCCAAGGTTTTATTGGAATATAAGCACAAATGTTTTTTAAGGCAACTTCTTAAGGTTTACTGCAAGAGTAAGCATACCTCAAACATATTTATTGGTGCGATTCTAAAATAGCACATTTACTTCATGTAAGTTGTCAGTGGATGGAGAAGCTCAGGCGGTGGCGGGTGGCCTCAGCAGGCTGCGTTCCTATAGGTAAGAAACTTGGTGGCCACAGAGACCAGCTGAGTGCAGGTAGGAATGTTGTAGAGATGCACCCTGTTTGGAGTTTGTGTGACTGTACCCACAAATTAAGAAGTGTGCAGTTAGCTTCCATTTTTGGATATATAAGGAAGGGAAGTATTGGCCATACAATTAGAAACATGGTATATTTTTCATGTAAAGTTTTAAAGGCAACACAGCAGAGTTTGATCATGTAATTTCCCTTTTATTTTTTAGTGTAGCTGTAATGCAACTGAATGAACATATTTTTCCAAGACTAGTGAAGAGAAGCTACAGTTTTCAAATTCTTTTTTTAATTTTAGAAAGCTGCACATCTGCAGACGTTGTTGCTGCTGTTGACGTGAACACTCTTGCCAATGAAGTTTATAAGCACAACTTTCCTAGCACACCATTATGGGCAAAGACAATTGAGGTGAGTAATGAATGTCTTTTTTACTCTAATCTGGCATTGGTAGAAGTTGTCTTCACTATCCTTATTAGTAACAAGAGAAATGAAAAGATTTGATTTATGTTGTTATGAATATAGCAGTTTTACAATAACTTCGATTTCTTGTGCTGTGGTTGCTTGTTAAGTTAGAGGGATACTCACACTGCAGTCTTTTCCTGAAAGTCAACTGCTACATCAAGAAAGGTTATGTGAATGTCAAGAGGAATGCTTACCACCAGTAAAGGAATGACAAAAATCATGTTTTTGAATTAAAAAATATTTCATGTATTTTGAAAGAATTTAATTAAATTACTTGAAGACATGCCTTCATTTTGTAGTTACAGTTGAGCTCAGTAAAACACAAGAAAATATACCGGATGGGACAGACTTGCGTTCTTTTGTGGGCTCAGTAGATCAAACGTTTTAGGAATTCTGTCCCTTTTCCAAATTATTTGAAGGAGAACTAGGTAAAATTGGATTCTATTTTAATAATTGAGGGGCAAGCTAGGCATGTTGTTTTGCCTAATTTAGTTAGAAATTACTGTATACTTAATCTTCTTTCACAGTTTTACAACATGACAGTAAAAGATACTGAGTTTAAGACACCAGCTTAAGTAAGACTTAAATAGGTGACTAAAGGTTAAGTGCTTATTCAGCAGTCAGTAATAACAGGCTAAATTGTAGTTTACAGTTTTATATGGGAAAAGAAGAAAAATACTTACCAATGTCTCCTTGTAGTAGATAAGAACAGATTACAGTCAGTCAGACCTTTAAATTTATTGAAAAAAAAATAGCAATAGCAGCTTTTGTCTAGTTTCTCTGGGCAGTTATGTTTCATTTGCTATATAGATATCCCTCAAAATATGTAAGACGGTGATTTCTTTGTCCTGCTCATAGTTAGTTATCATTATCCTTCTCTCCTCTTGGCCCTTAATATGTTCTCCTTCTGGTGTTCATTAAAATTTACTCTAGAGGAACTTCTACCTGTGTAATTAATTCATGCCACAGACATAATTATTTCTTCTCTGAACAGAAATATTTTTAGAGTAGAGCTTTCAGCCATATAATATCTTTGAGAGATTTTTACTGGGCAAAAGTGAGTGAAGTAAACTTTCCAGTATGTGTTGGTAGTGAGCTGCTAAGAGTTAAAACCCACAGTTTTGACCTGTAAAAATTATGTTAACACTTGAGCTATTTTTATGTTCAGATATTTTGTCTTTCAAGAAGATCTAATATTTTTTCATCTGTTTTGAATATGTTAACATTGTTTTTGATGTACAAAGACTTCATATCTAAATAAAAGTACTTTATTCGGAGAAGGGATGAGGAGAAATAATTAGTCAGTATTTTGATGTGATCTACTGAAAGAACCACTACCCACCTCTTCTGAAAGAATGAGTAGATAAAACCTCAAGATTATGTATAGATGCTAACATCATTAGTGTTTTTTATTTATATTCAAATGAACTAATGCATATTTGCATTGTATGGTTTGACAAGGTAGAAAAGATTGAAGTTACTAGGTCAAATGGGAGATTAGGTAGTTTTTTGGTAGATGAAGCATAGTGGAAGTAAGAGGGGTAGTTTGATCTGAAAGGTGATTTTGAGAGTTTCATACAGTTTACAACATTCAAAATTCTTCTATTTTTTTCCTTATTCAGGGCATAACACTGAAAGAATTTGACAGATTATCTTTTGATATGATTTTGATGAGTCCTCCCTGTCAGCCATTTACAAGGTAGATATAGCACACTTTGGAGAAAAGTGCAGTTATTACAGTATGTACTCTTAAAGGAGAAAATGTTTTCAAGAGTGGCACTATGTGTGGTTCATCTGTGTGTCTTTCTCTTCCTAAGAAAAATGTTGCAGTTCTGTTCACCATGATGTTTGCTGATGTAGAAGAAATGCAGCAATTTGAATCTTGATCACATTTCTTGTAAAAATAAGCTTCTTGCAGCACCTATTTTGCATATTATATTGTTCCTCTAACACTGAGATTCAAATATTTTGCTGTATAGAGGTGCTTCCTTTCCCTTTAGATATCAACCTAATCTTTTCCTGGGCAACTCCAGAAGGAGGATTGGAATGGCTCACTTTTGCCTGAGACTAAGAGTGTAATCTGTTTTTATTTGTACTTTGAAAATTGGACATGCACATAAATAGTTTATTCTGAGGAATATTTCTATTTTAGCCAAGACTAGGAGGATAATGGCTTTGAAATGATTTTGTGGATGATATAGAGAAATATCTTGCTGATTAAGAACTGAACTTACTGAGATGTTATTTGTCAGATTAGTTTCAAATTCATATCATTTGACAGCAGTGACCGGTAGAGGTAAGATTCTGGTAACTGCATTTATGCAAGGTAGTAGCTTCATGAAAAAGTCTGATAGTGATGAAACTGCTTGTGTAAGGAAGTGTATCTCATTGAATTCTCTAAGATTAATAAGAAATCTCTCCAAACTGGTGCTGATCTATAAAAATGTATTTGTGCAAACCTATGATGTATATAGGAATAATTCCTTCATTTTTTTTTATAATACAATGAAAGGAAAAATCTGTATGTGACTTTATTTAGAGACATGCTAAAGCTCTTTTACCAAGGCTTTACTCTTTCTTAAGAGCTCATACAAGTATAAGTTAGGGGAATACAGGCCTGCAATCGTTACATTATGTTATCATTTTTATAAGCTAAGAGAGCTGTCCAGTTTAATGTTACAAAATTGGTTACAAAGTTATTCACATGGGGCTCAATTCTGCAAGATGGTGAGCACCAAGTCTCTAATTCGTAGAAATAATTTAATATATTCAATGTTAAATAGCAGGGTATTCCCAGGAACCCGGTGGGGGTTTTTTGTTCTTTCAGAGCCAAGTATGTTCAAGGGGTTTGCTGCACAAGACCTGAATACTAAATGCTTTGCAGACTGAGGAGTGGATTTCATTACTGAATGCTTCAATTTTAACCTCACTGTGAGCTGATAGATTCCAGTGGTGGACTTTCATTCCTTAGAGCATTTCTTAGGATACTGTGAGCAGGTCCTCATGTCTGTACATGATGCTTTTGCAGAATCCATTTTTGAAACTCAAAGCAAAAAGTGTCACAATTCTGTAGAAAAATGTAAGTCAAATGTCATTCTGCTCTGAATAATGTACAGATGTTTCTTTATTCTTTCTTAGAATTGGCCTGCAAGGTGATGTATCTGATCCACGGACAAAGAGCTTTCTCTATATCCTTGATATTCTCCCAAGGTATAAATGAACTTCTACCTCAGGACTTAAGCCTTTGTTGTAACTAAGCAGGTCTTTTATGTTTCAGCGAGACAAGTCATCTATAGTGTTTTACAGGGATACCACTAGTATTGTGTTTGATTACTTGTTTGTTTGCACGTGGTCATATGTAAAAATACTTGTATTTTACTAATGCCATTATCTCAAAGTTACTGTATATGCTTTCATTGTTTTGGTTTTCTTTTATTGTGTGTCTGTTTAAACTGTGGGTATACCATGAATTAACGAGTTATTTTCAATTCAGCATCAAACTTGCACTGACTTTATGTAGAAGCGGGAGTAGGTAATATAATAGTTTGCTGATGGGTATGGTGGCAACATGAAAATTGTTTGATATACCAGGTTAAAAAAAGCTTTGATTCAACATTCAGTCACCTTCTGAATAGGTAACATTTAAAAGTTTGTTTAAATGTGTTGTTGACTGCACAATAGGATACTTCTTCTATCCCCTTCCGTTCTTTCTTAAAGTGTCTATTCTGTCTTTTTGGTGCAGCTTTTAGATATCTTGGGGCAGATTGTGTATTTTTGGTTTGTAGTACAATCTCTTGTTTTGAGTAGTAATACTAAAGAAGTTAAGTAGCACTGCGTTGTCTGAACAGTGCCTGTGTCTTTGTATTGGTCTGTCATTTTTGCCTGGTCAGACTCCAGTTCCTGCTAAAATAGCCATAATTATTTGTATTATTTATGCCTTAAATTTTGAAACAGTAAATCCAAACAAAGTGGTTTTTGCTGACCTAAATTGTTCTTATTGAAAGTATTAAAAATCAGCCCCAAGTAATGCTTGTAGTCTTTTCTGGGAAGAGATGCATAGCACTGTAAGAACCCTTCCTGGGGAAGTGGAGCAAGCAGTTGCTTAGGGAGATTATCCAGCAGAAATCTCTGCTTCTGGATTGAGATGTCCACTGGGCATCCAATTGGTGTGAGCCTGAGAATTTGCATCAGTTACAGTCCACCAGACGCTTACCATTCCTGGCAGTCCTGCTTCTGCTGGAGACTGGGACAGCTGTTCCCTGTATATTTCTTCATTGGTTAATCTTGCTTCAGAATTGGAGGAGGATGAAGGGAGGTTTGGCAGTCTGGTGTGGTGGCTTTTTTTTTTTTTTTTGAGGGGGCAGGCGTGTTAATGAATGCTTTCTGCACAGAAGGGAACTGGTACCAACAACAGCTTTTCTTTCAAACTGCTGTTAACACTGGGAGAAAAGGGTCTTCATCCTTCTTCCAGAAACAACTTTTTTGCAGCCAACAATATTAAATGGGACTACCTCTTTGCCTTTGTCATCAGCAGATAGAGAACACAGACGTAGAAGGGCTCAGTGGCTTGGCTCGGATCGCCTAAGAAATCTGTGGCAGAGAACACAAAACAGAACACAATACAGATTCTGTAGCCTCGTAAGCTAAACAATTAATAGGTAAAAAGAAAGATTATTATTGCTCCCCTGCTTCTATCAGAGACACAAAAATAGGCAGGTAATGGGAGTTTCCAGAAGTTGCAAAGGTTGTCTTTTCTGGAACAAGGAATGTAACTCAAGTCTTCCAGACTGACCTTTCAAAAAGATAAATTAAAAACAGCAGATAGCATGTAAGTTAATAATTTGTCAGAATAATAGTACTTTCTGTATCCTTAAGGGAATCCTGACCTCAGTATTCCTTTCAGTTAAACTGAGACATGGTTAAGAGGCTGGCTGCTTGTGTGCATTAATATGGAAGTGTTGCTTCCTGGTTGCTGTGGGCTTAGCTTGATAAAGGGCAGAAGCTTTTCCTTCTCAAAACCAAAGCTTTAGACACTGCAGGACATATGTTTTTCGTCATGACGATGCAAAGATGCTGGGCTTGGATATGGCACTTTATCTCACCGCCCCATGAGACCCTGCTGATGTCCCTTATCTCCCTTGGGCAGATTGTTGCTTGAGGCAGTACTTTAGTGTAAGTAGTCTGCAGTATGTTCAAGATGGTGGCTTCTGCAGAGTTTCCCAGTTCCAATAGATTTGTGTTTTACTGAGATAGTGTTCGTGCGTTTTTTGGATGTGACTTGTTTGCCAGACGTTGAGTGTGGAGTATTTCAGCCCAAAAAAGGGAAATTCTTAATATAGGAATTATCACGTTGCATTCTAAATTGGTACAGCATGTGTTCAGTTTATGGAAACTATAAAATAATTTATCATCCCTTGGCTGTCCCTAGCTTATGTTCAGCCTTTTATAATGAAATGTCGCTGAAATGAGCCTCAAAAATAGACTGGGAGGACAAATATTAGAGATACGGAAAGGACAATTTCAAGATCTGGAAAGACCTTTGAGCACCCAGCCAGGCAACAAAGTCTGATCCAAACCGTCCAGATACTTTCTGTTTATCGTGTCCAAGCCATACCCCAGGGAAATCTAATGCTAAGACGTCAAAATGCTACTTTTGCAGACACATTTGTAATGTTAATACCTACCAAGTACTTAACACGTACTCTTTGTATAGTGATTACTTGTGTTGTGATGTGTTGCTCCTGTATGAGCTCTTGCATTTCAGGCTGTGTTCTGGATTCATTACTTGACAAGTAAGTTTCATAGTAGGCGATGATGATGTTGAGTGTGGACAAACATACCGACAGTTACATTCAGCATTCCTCTGCAGGGAATTTGGCTACTGCTGCTGCTTTAAGTTTAGTATAAGTTTTTTTCACTATTATTTTTAGTATTTTTGAATTTGACATTGTATCTTGCACATTTTCCAATTTCTTGTGAAACGCTGTAGTTCTTTAATTCTTCATGTGAATGTCTTTAATTGATGGTAGTTAAGAGTGTGCTAGAACACATTCTGCTGTGATTTGTACCGGTGAAAGTCCAAACTCACTCACTGAATAAGCATGGAGCTGCTGTGTGGTGGCATTAGTATCCTGTCTCTATATGCTGTTCTCAGATCCCAGTGTGTGGCAGACATACTATGTTTACGTTAGCCTTACTAGAGAATTAATCAGTGCCGGGGAATGTTCCCAGAGACTTGAATCTGAATCATCTGTGCTTCTAGTCGTTAGAATGGTCCCTGGCACAGTTTGGGCATGTTTTTTTTCTCCAGAGACTTAATATGCTGGTTTTGGAATGAGCTTATTTCCAGACCTTTGCACTGATCTGGCTAAACCTCAGGTGGCTCCTTCCTCTCCCCCCGCCACCAAAATGAAAACGTTAAGTATAGAAAATTGAGAATATCTACAGTTCGAGCTCTAAACGTGTAATATTTTTAAAGCAGTTAGATGAATGCTGGTTCTGATGTGTTATCACTGAAGTTGATGTAACATTTTGACATTGAATTCAGGTTTAAGCACTTCAAAAGAGAAGTTTTCTGTTCAATGGCTAAATAATGATCTTTTTTCCTCTGACGGTTATCTTTCTTATTACAAACTCAGTCTTTTGAATAATGATATTATGCTTTAGGAAATGAACAGTGGTAAGCATTTTCAGAAGTACGTACATGGGGTACAGGAGGTTACAGCAGTCCCTCTGAACATAAATGGGTTTTGTTGTTTTTTATAAAATTACCAGCAGTCCATATTTTTAATTCAGTTGGGAATGATTTGATCTAGGCAACCTTGATAGTTGAGCTGTATTTTTTTTAAGGATGCTAAATCCTAACATCTAGCATAGTGTGGAACTAATTTGATCTTTCTTGTAACTAAACAAATCTATGGATGAATTTCATGTAGTTTACATCTTGTAACTCTGATTTGTTGATGCTTTTTTTTCCCCTTAGGCTTCAGAAGCTTCCAAAATACATACTTTTAGAAAATGTTAAAGGATTTGAATCCTCTTCTGCGAGGTAAAGTCTAATTTATGCAGCTTTTAGATTTTAATAAATGACTTTTTTTTTAGAAGAAGAAGGCAGGATTTTTATTTCCTAGAATTTAAGTTAACAAAGTAGAGTGAGATGGGACAGCTGGCAGCTGTGGTTTAAAAATACTGTTTTAATTTAGAAACTAAAATCTTGGGTTGTGAAGGGAACTTGCTAAATAACTATTTATTTCTCTAAGCATATACAATGTTACAAGAATGTTACAGAATGGTAGAGGGTGGAAGGGACCTCTGGAGATCATCTAGTCTAACTCCTCTGATAAAGCAGGTGTGCCTAGAGTAGGTTGCACAGGAACACGTCCAGGTGGGTTTTGAATATCTCCAGACAAGGAGACTCCACAACATCCTGAGCAGCCTGTTCCAGTGCTCTGTCACCCTCACAGTAAAGAAGTTCTTCCTCATGATCAGATGGAACTGCCTGTGCTCGAGTTTGTGCCCAACGCTGCCTCTTGTCCTGTCGCTGGGCACCACTGAAAAGAGTCTGGCCTTATCACCCAGCCTTTAGATATTTATAAGCATTGATGAGATCCCCTCTCAGTCTTCTCTTCTCCAGGCTAAACAGACCCAGATCTCTCATCCGTTCCTCATAAGAGGGATGCTCCCGTCCTCTCATCGTCTGCATAGCCCTCCGATGGACTCTTTCCAGTATTTCCCTGCCTCTCTTGAACTGGGGAGCCCAGAACTGGACACAGCACTCCAGATGTGGTCTCGCCAGGGCGGAGTAGAGGGGGAGAATCAGCTCCCTTGACTTGCCGGCCAGGCTCTTCTTAATGCACCCCAGGGTACCATTGGCCTTCTTGGCCACAGAGGCCCATTGCTGGCTCATGACAAGTCTGTTGTCCACCAGTACTCCCAGGTCCTTCTCCGCAGAGCTGCTCTCCAGCGGGTCAACCCCCAGGCTGTACTGGTGCACGGCATTATTCCTCCCCAGGTGCAGGACCCTACACTTGCCCTTGCTGAACCTCATCAGGTTTCTCTCCGCCCAACTCTCCAGCCTGTCCAGGTCACGCTGAATGGCAGCATAGCCTTCTGGTGAGTCAGCCGCTTCTCCTGGCTTTGCATCATCAGCAAACTTGCTGAGGGTACGCTCTGTCCCTTCATCCAGGTCGTTGATGAATGTGTTGGAACAGGACTGGATCCAGTACCGACCCCTGGGGAACGCCGCGAGTCACAGGCCTCCAACTAGACTCTGTGCTACTGATCACAACCCGCTGAGCTCTGCCATTCAGCCAGTTCTTGATCCACCTCAGTGTCCACTCATCTGACCCACACTTCCTAAGCTTACCTATGAGGATGTTGTGGGAGACAGCATCAAAAGCCTTGCTGAAGTAGAGTTCTTCACTGAACTCTTCACTGAAGTTCTTCATGAGCAGCCACTTCCCTCCCCTTGTCTACCCAGCCAGTCATGACATCGTAGAAGGCTATCAGATTGGTGAAGCACGATTTCCCCTTGGTGAAACCATGTTGACTACTGCTGATAGCCTTCTTTTCCTCCACATACTTGGAGATTACTTCCAGAATGAGCTGTTCCATTACCTTTCTAGGGATGGAGGTGAGGCTGACTGCCCTGTAGTTTCCCAGATCCTCCTGCTTGCCTTTTTTAAAGATTGGAGTGAAAGTTGATTCAATTGATTAATTTGGTGATCTCTTGTCCTTTAGAAAGGGTCCACATTCATTTTCAAAGAAAAATAACAAGAGGTATAGCACTCTGAGGTTTGGGCTTTTATCCATGACAGGAGCTCATAGCATCTTGTGTTAAGATCACAGTACAGTATCAGGGCTTTCTTCAGTACTTTTGTTGATAGTAGATAATCACTTGTTCAGGTTTGCCATCAAATGGTCCAGAGATACAGTGCAAAGACTGTATATAATCTTTTTCTGAAATGTGGAAGAGGAAAGTTGTCAGTAAAGTTACCCAATGACAACGGAAGTAGTATTCTCTCTTGTGGCCAAAGCAGGAGGCAGGAGGTTGTGGTCTGCCNTGTCCCTTCATCCAGGTCGTTGATGAATGTGTTGGAACAGGACTGGATCCAGTACCGACCCCTGGGGAACGCCGCGAGTCACAGGCCTCCAACTAGACTCTGTGCTACTGATCACAACCCGCTGAGCTCTGCCATTCAGCCAGTTCTTGATCCACCTCAGTGTCCACTCATCTGACCCACACTTCCTAAGCTTACCTATGAGGATGTTGTGGGAGACAGCATCAAAAGCCTTGCTGAAGTAGAGTTCTTCACTGAACTCTTCACTGAAGTTCTTCATGAGCAGCCACTTCCCTCCCCTTGTCTACCCAGCCAGTCATGACATCGTAGAAGGCTATCAGATTGGTGAAGCACGATTTCCCCTTGGTGAAACCATGTTGACTACTGCTGATAGCCTTCTTTTCCTCCACATACTTGGAGATTACTTCCAGAATGAGCTGTTCCATTACCTTTCTAGGGATGGAGGTGAGGCTGACTGCCCTGTAGTTTCCCAGATCCTCCTGCTTGCCTTTTTTAAAGATTGGAGTGAAAGTTGATTCAATTGATTAATTTGGTGATCTCTTGTCCTTTAGAAAGGGTCCACATTCATTTTCAAAGAAAAATAACAAGAGGTATAGCACTCTGAGGTTTGGGCTTTTATCCATGACAGGAGCTCATAGCATCTTGTGTTAAGATCACAGTACAGTATCAGGGCTTTCTTAAGTACTTTTGTTGATAGTAGATAATCACTTGTTCAGGGTTGCCATCAAATGGTCCAGAGATACAGTGCAAAGACTGTATATAATCTTTTTCTGAAATGTGGAAGAGGAAAGTTGTCAGTAAAGTTACCCAATGACAACGGAAGTAGTATTCTCTCTTGTGGCCAAAGCAGGAGGCAGGAGGTTGTGGTCTGCCGTCTCAATTCTTGCTAGAATAGTGTAGGATTGTTCCATAGCGTTCCTTAAAGCACCAAGAGAGCAGCTACCCTGCATATCATGCTCCTTAATAAATATGGCAGGCAGCTGGGAGACATCTTCAGCTATCTCGCTGGTTAAGCGTGCAACAGTCCTCTGTGAATACTTGAACACTTTGGGAGGTGCAGGCTGCTGCTGTAGACCCTGCAATTCCCTAGGCTATACCTTGCTGACCAGTGTTTGAAACAAGTTGTAGTTCAGAAAACACCCCAGATGGAACACTTGCTTTCTCTTATGACACTTAGGGTGCAGTGTCACATACAGTGCCAGGTACAGGTCACAGCCATGCTTTTTGTATAGTTCCAGCCTGGTGCCGTCTGCATGGAATAAAAAAGAGAAATCTTTTCAAGGAGATTTCCATTTCAGTGATTTTTCCACTGTTTATGGAGCACAGTCCTACCTCACTGTTATTATCAAAGTCACCAATTCTTTTTTATCTCTTGAGTTAGACCTTTTGTCAGGCTTAGCTGGTGCCATGCATATGAACAGAGGGAAGTAGTGACCTATTTGTAGTGGTTTTAATCTCCTGTTTTATAATTCAAAATAAAGATAATGTCTTGCCCTCTTGATTATTTTCCTTTTTTTGACAAACTCTCCTGGAGATGGTGGGGGTTTTTTAAGGAGTGTTTGCACCGAAATAGGTGTGAGGTACCTGTGAATATGTAATAGTCATTTTTTGGCTACAGTAACCCTGAACTTTGTGTGTTTTCTCCTCAAGTTCAGAAATGGATTACTTCATATCTGTAATTCTCTGTCAATTCTGTCATTCAATGTGCTGAAAGTCTTGGTCCCTAAGGTGTCGCATTTAACGTGATTTTATTTAGGATAAAAAGGGCCTCAAGGTTGTTTGAAGGGAGTAATTGCTTTTTTATTCTTTTCACTGCCAGAAATGAACTTTTGAGGACACTAGAAACATGTGGATTTAAATATCAAGAATTTCTCTTGTCTCCAACCTGTGTGAGTACTAAAATTGCTCCAGTATTATTTAACTGTTCAGACTGCACTGAGCCTAAGAACATTTGAAAATGATCTATTGTATTAGAAGAGAGAGTCATGCCCAGAGCTGAAGATGCTCTTCTGAATGAGAAAGCCATCTAGCATGACTTCTGATTTCACGTCAGTATACTGGCATAATCATACCGCTGTTATTGTTCAGATCCTGGTCCCATATTGCTTTGCTATCATTTGATATTTTTCAAGAAGGCATGAATTTACACCATGACCAGAGAGATGGTTTTCCCTGCGGGAGCCTCATTGCTTCAGAAGTGCTGATGCCTGTGAATTTCCTAGCACAAAAAATGTGACTGTGTCATTTGTAGGAGGAGGGGCTTTGTTTGCATGTTTCCCTGGCAACTAAAAAAAATCAAGAGACATTTCAGATTGTGCAAGACTAAATGGAATCAGTGAAGTACTGTATATATCTGAGAGAAGTTGATAGAAGGTAGCTTGAGAACCAGTTGTGATGCATTTGTTTCATTGTTAGATGTCTTGTCATTCCTTGTTCAAAAAGGCAAGGGGACGCTTTTTTCTTTTTTTTGTAGAAAGTAGGTAGTACCTGTCCTGAGAAATCGTGTTGCATGCCATTTTTCTTCTTACCTCGCATAAAAGTCTGTTTACATTCCTGTTCATTTACAGAGAAAGTCAAAACCACAAGGTACAAAAAATAATTGCCTACTTGTTTCCTTGAAAATACCTAGGTATGGAAGTTATAAGTGTTTAGGATATATATTAGTGTGGCATAGTTCTGTTACTGTATATAATAGTACATAACTCGTATGATGCTATAGACCACTTTTTCTCCCTTTATCACGTGGACTAAAGGCTTGTGAATTTTGCTTACAGCTTGGCATTCCCAATTCTAGGCTGCGATATTTTCTAATTGCAAAGCTTCACCAAGAGCCATTTTCCTTTCAAGCTCCTGGTCAGGTGAGTGTACTAGTGTTACTTGAATTAGCTTTGTTTCATTAAGATTTTCAGTTCAGTGCTGGGTGTTGATGAATGGAGAGAGAGATAAGTGATGTCAACAGGAAAGTGAAATTCTTTACCTGTTTTCCAGCCTGGGTACTGAGTTTTCCAAGGACTGAAATGCATGCCAGTGCCTTAGATGGCTTTAAACAGTTGGGGGACAGTGAGTGATTAGTGGGCTAGAAAAGAATGCATTCTGCTACCTTTTTCATGCCCTTGGAAAGGTCTTTTTGCAAAGGCAGTTATTTGCGATTGTTCGTGACATCATTGCTGGTAGGTCAGCAAATCTTGATGCTAACATTGTTTGAAGTCTTTATGAAAATAACATTGAATGATTACTTGCTTTATTCTGAGCATCTCTGAAGGAATTCTTATTCACTGCAGAGTCTGCGGTCAAGCTTTTTTATCAAATGCAGTTCTCTTAGTTTTTTTCTCACAATTTGTTCCTAGGTTTTGACAAGATTCCCACATGAGGATCTAGAAGACTTGTTCAAGGACAAAGTTGCTGATAAAGTGGGCGAAGCTAATTCTTCCTTGTCTTCCAAAGAGAAAAATCTGGATCCAAACATCGATCCTGATTCCAGCAGGAAGAATTGTGTACCAAAAGGGGCTTTTCTTTTTAAGCTTGAAACAGTAGAAGAAATGGAAAGGAAACATGGTCAGGACAATGATTCTTCTATTCAAATGCTAAAAGATTTCTTGGAAGAGGAAAATGAAGAAATGAGTCGGTATTTCTTACCACGGCAGTCCTTATTGCGCTATGCTTTCTTGTTAGACATTGTTAAACCCACGTGCCGGAGATCCACATGCTTTACAAAAGGGTAAGTTGCAAAGAAAATGTCCTGCTGAATAATGTCCTGAAATTTTAAGTGTATTTTCACTTGTACGCTGTAAAAACAAGGAGAGTCATTTCATCAAAAAACCACAGGCCTCTGAAAAAAAACCGCTCCTTATCTAGCGTGCTTCCTGGTCCAGTGGAATGCCAGCATGAGAATCTGTCTGGCAGAACATCATGTGCCCACTCTAAAAAGGCATTCACAAAAGACAGTGCCATTTGTTGTTGACCTTCACAGAAGCTTAATTACCCCTGCGGAAATATGGTTCCAGTAGACTGGGATAGCACTGATTCATTAATGAATTTTTTTTATATTGCTCAGTGAAGTTACAAAGTGTCATGCATGACAGATCCATTCCTCATTAAAACTGTCTCCACTGTACATTTTATTGATTTCTTGGATTTTTCAGCTGCGTAGGTCAGAATAGCTGTGGATTGGCCATATGTCATAAAACCAGTTAAGTTGCTGCATTTCAAATCATATTTGATGAATCAGAACATAAGTGCTTTTCTGTCTAGTAGTTTTCTGATTTGTACTTTGCAATTTTAAGTTTGACTACAGGAGGTGGCTGAGTGTTCTGAAACCCCACAGACAACCTGTCAGAAGCTTTTCCACTGAATGCATTTGTATTGGAAAACACCAGTTGGAGCCTGGAAGTTTGTGGGAAATGTTGTATCAGTGAATTTTTCAAATGAGATTGTTTTTTTGGAATTCTCAGAATGTTTCAACAAAATGACTCAGTTGATGAGTTAAAGCTAATTATAACTTTGTTTTCAATTAGCAGAAATTAGACTGTCAGATTGACAGAGTTCCTACAGATTTTGTGTCTTCAACTTTTTGACAATAAAAAAGCTGAGAAGAGGAAGAATTGAAAAAACTCCAAATTTGTGACACGCAACGTAACTGTTGCACTTCTGCTGATGTGGAAGGAGCCAGATGAGATAGCTGTGGTAGTTCTTGGCTCAAAACGTAGGAATCTTATTTACTGTCTTTGTTCTCATTTTTAAGAACCATTGGGGAAGGGAGGTTTCCAACATGGTTCTTGATGTGGTTGTATCATTTACAGCTCTGCATTAAGAGAAAGATTATAACTACATCTTGGGCTTCATCAAGGTCACTTTCTGAGGCCAAGAATAAGTTGCTGCTGTATGTGTTCTAGGAGTTCTGTGTTTATGTTTCTCTGAAGCATGAGATTTAAGAACAAGGGCCCTGGATGGAGCAGAGCAGCACTCTAGGTAGTACGGAGAATCTCTCTACTGAAACTCTGGTCTGGTCTGGTGTCTTTCTTACAAGTCACACTGATCATCAGCTTTGAGACTGGGAGAAATATTTCCTTAAGTTGTGATTTGTCTTCAGATACTTCCAACAAGGTTTGTGTGATGGGGATAATCCAAGTATGCCTTCTCCAGTTCTTGCTAATTCAGGGACCTCAAACACCCGTATTTCATCGGTATTTTTGCCTTTCTGCCTTTGTCATACCAGTATGTCTTCTGAAGGGCTTTGGTGGAGTATAGGGCAAAATGTAACAGCCTGTGATGCATGAGAGATTGAGCAGGTAATCCTGTGTTTCCTTCTGACCTTGAACTTTGAGGCAATTGGAAAATGATTGCTGAGTTCCTTGAGACTACAAATGCCATGGTTTCTCTTAGGGGTATGTTTGTGGTGATGGAAGTCCTGAGAGGAAATCGTCCATTTTAAAGGACAGTGCAAGTGAAAGCTGCTTCTTTAGACAGAATCACTCTGGATTTGTAAGTTCTTGGTATGCTATTGACAAGAGAAGCAATACCTTCTAAAATAGTCTAATATTAGTTACAGAAACTCTCTCTAGCATTGTGGAAATTACCTTTTTGTTAATCATAATATAGGATACAATATACCCAGAAATAATGTATTATGTGTATGAAATTAAAAGATTTTATGAAACTTACAGAAATAGAGAGGGAAAAAAAAAATCTTGAGTCGGATGAAAATTGAAGACTGTAATTTCTTAAGCCAACTTCTCTCATTATAACTGGTAATGAAATGTCAGAAAATCAATGCATTATTTTTTACTGTGGCAAAAATTCCCACTTGATTTTATGTTCTGAGTATGAGGTCGGAATGTTAATTTTTCTGTAGTCAGCAGCAGCAATAATAATAACAATCCAGCTAACATTGACTGCCTGCCCACGTTTGTGTTAAAAAACCAACACACGCCCCCCAGCCCCCAAACCGCTTCTACAGCACCTGGATTGTTTTGGGGGGGAGTTCTGTACTCTAGTGCCAGTTATTTAGACTGGGGTATTTTATGTAACATGGATCCTATGAAAAGGTTCTTTTCCCCCAATAAAACTCTAAAATACGACTTTGAAATTTATCACTGTTTATTTATTTTGGCTCAGATATATTCATCTGCAATATGATCAGATGCTATATAAGAGGAAGATCAGGATTCCTCAGTGCTATGTGTGTAACATTATTAAACTTGTTGCATTTTCAGAATGCAACTAACCAATTAAAGGTGATGTATTTACGCCACAGTCCGATTCCATGTGTTTTTAATCTGCATCGGTGCTTAGGGCTTTTTTTTCTGATCCGAAGGAAGATTTGCAAGCACTTTATTTAAAAGTGAGTATTGCTCACACTGATACTGGCAGAACTACTTGTAAGCTTTTCCAGCTGAAGAAGAAATCCTCAGGATTGCGCCATGCTTGGTCATTGTGTCTGTGCTGAAGAGAAGCTATTCCTTTACTCATTGTGGAATTAGGAAGGCTTGAAACAAAAATTGGGCCCCAAGTGGAGCAAAAGGCCTTTATAACTGTCTTTACAGATAAAACTAGAGAATAGTATCTGTTAATGGTTCATGCAGACCATATCACTCTAATACAGGGGATCTCCCAAAGTTCTACTGTGCAAAAGCCATTGGTTGAGTTGACTCAGTCTATTTCTGTTCAGCACGTTCAAACACTATCACAGTTAGACTAGCAGAGCATGTTTCTGAAAGCCCATAATTATATTTAAATGATAGCCTGGAAGAGACTACAGAGTAAACATACTGTTATGCAGTCAACCACAAAGCATCCAAAAAAGCTATCATATGGTTTTAGAATGTAAGTTTGCTTACTGTTTAGTTGGATTTAATTTTTTTTCTCTCTCTGTCTCTCTCTGTCTCTCTCTGTCTCTCTCTGTCTCTCTCTGTCTCTCTCTGTCTCTCTCTGTCTCTCTCTGTCTCTCTCTGTCTCTCTCTGTCTCTCTCTGTCTCTCTCTGTCTCTCTCTGTCTCTCTCTGTCTCTCTCTGTCTCTCTCTGTCTCTCTCTGTCTCTCTCTGTCTCTCTCTGTCTCTCTCTGTCTCTCTCTGTCTCTCTCTGTCTCTCTCTGTCTCTCTCTGTCTCTCTCTGTCTCTCTCTGTCTCTCTCTGTCTCTCTCTGTCTCTCTCTGTCTCTCTCTGTCTCTCTCTGTCTCTCTCTGTCTCTCTCTGTCTCTCTCTGTCTCTCTCTGTCTCTCTCTGTCTCTCTCTGTCTCTCTCTGTCTCTCTCTGTCTCTCTCTGTCTCTCTCTGTCTCTCTCTGTCTCTCTCTGTCTCTCTCTGTCTCTCTCTGTCTCTCTCTGTCTCTCTCTGTCTCTCTCTGTCTCTCTCTGTCTCTCTCTGTCTCTCTCTGTCTCTCTCTGTCTCTCTCTGTCTCTCTCTGTCTCTCTCTGTCTCTCTCTGTCTCTCTCTGTCTCTCTCTGTCTCTCTCTGTCTCTCTCTGTCTCTCTCTGTCTCTCTCTGTCTCTCTCTGTCTCTCTCTGTCTCTCTCTGTCTCTCTCTGTCTCTCTCTGTCTCTCTCTGTCTCTCTCTGTCTCTCTCTGTCTCTCTCTGTCTCTCTCTGTCTCTCTCTGTCTCTCTCTGTCTCTCTCTGTCTCTCTCTCTCTTCTATTGCTCTGCATAGATGCCTGGCCATCCCCCATCCCTTCCCTCTGTGGAAAATCTATGAAAAACCAAACAAACCTGACTGAACCACTTTGTTTCTAGCGGATTGATAGAAAAGCTGGAGGCTTACACTAATGGTCCTTCTTTGAATACAGAGAGCCAATTTGAACCCCTAGGACCATTTGGCCTTTAACACATTTTGCCTTAATGTAAAATTGGTTTGTGCAATGTAGTGGCCTTTTCTGATGATGCCATGCTTGAATTCCTTGGCCTTGTATAGTTGCCTAGTTGTCTCACGTAAGGCATTAGTGTGGATAAACCCTCATGTGTTGATTGCAGACTCATCCCTGGAGAGCACGCTCAGAGGCTACTGCACTCCAAGGGTTGGCATTGTTAATAACAAGGCCTTTTGCTTTATTTATTCAGGAGACTATTTCTTAGTTAAAGCAAAGGAACCTAAGTAACCTTCCTGCATCTTTGCTGTTGTCAGTACTATGAGGTGCAATGAAAATATTAATGTGAGATTGTTATTATTGCTGTTAAGGTATGGACACTATGTAGAAGGGACGGGCTCAGTTCTGCAGACAGCAGTGGATGTACAGGTAAGAATGTGCAGACTGATATGAGAATGATTTGTTTTAGAACTTGTTTTTTTCTGTCTTTTGCTTTTTTATTCTGAATATTGTAACAAAAAGCTTTTAAAACTACATTTTGTGGCAACTGAGTTTCCAATTGATTTACTTTACGTTCCTAACCAACAGTTTATTTAAATCAAAATTATATGTGTGCCTCTCTGTGGAGAATGTCAGTTGCTATTATTTTATCTGTAGTGTCATACAGAAGTTTCACAGGGATATGTGAAAGCATTAAAAAGGACTAATTCTGTGAATAAACTACAGTATAGTGTTGTGAATCTTGGGCCATTTTTTGTACACAGCAAATATTGTGAAATGTTTAACATGTTTGAATTTCAAAAGTATTATTTATCTGGGAAGACTTAGTATTTTGAAAAGTTCTACTTTTATTACTAAGTTCAACACAAAGTGATATTTTGGCGTTGGGGAAGGTGAAAATAAATGTATCTGTAAATCATTGTTCGAAGATACTTTTCACAAAGCCTGTTTTGTGCATAAGCACTTCCTCTTGCACTTCTGTGCTGTTCACTAATATTATATGACACTTCTAAGCATAAGAAGAAGGCAGGTCTGGAATTCAGGATTATCTGAAAGTGAATGTATTAAAACAGCTGCATCCATACAGCTTAATTTGTGTGGATGATCTGCTATGGAGTTAGATTAAGTCACTATCCTGTCATTAACAAATGTTTATAGTCCTTTGATTGCCTCATTAAGTATCAGTATAGCTTGTAGCTGGAGGAAGAAATTATGAATGCCCTCATGGCAACATTGATTTCTTTCTTGCAAGTCCATGTGTTGAGATACTGGCTGCAAAAATACGACACTAATCATACTTTAAAGCAAAATACGCTACTGTCTTTTTGCACTGTGATAAAAAAATAATCTGTTAAGATCTGAGTGTTAAATTTTACATATTTGGCCTGCATTGGTTGTTTTATCTGTTGTTTTGGAATATTCTTCATAGCTTGAATCAGTGTTTAAGCACATTGAGGAGTTGCCAGAAGAAGAGAAGCTTATGAAATTGTCAACACTAAAACTGAGGTACTTTACCCCAAGAGAAATAGCAAATCTTCACGGATTCCCTCTGGAATTTGGTATGTGTTGTGAAGTACGCATTTCTACATCATTCTTCAGAAATGCCAATGTACTGCTTTTACTGGGGACTAATTCATGCTTTTTATTTTGCATCTTTTTTTCAAACTGCTCAATTCTTGTGAGTGATTCTTGTTATTTGACTAACTCTGAATTTCTCTGAATTTCCACTAGTTTTTTCTATCTTGTAAGAGCTAGCTTCTGTGGTTAGGTTTATCTTCATAAACTAAGAAAAAAATTTTGGCATGAGAAATGCTCTATTACTGAATGGCAATGAAGGGATACCTTTGTTTAAAGTTGAAACTATTTACTCAGCAGCCAATATTACTCACAACTGTGGTAAGTCAACATATCCTGCCAGTTTAGGAGATCTGCTAGTGGTTCTCAGTGTTTGAGCGGCTTGCTTTCTCCCTTCCACACATTTGCAGCTGCTGACAGAAGGGGAATTTCAGAAGATACACATACGTCTTTGTTCAAGAGTAACCAAGCACTTCAGCTAATGATGTTTTATGTCATCTCTGTTTTCTAGAAAAGGCAGTCCTAGCCCTTGGTTGGTTACTTAATTTTCTAACCGTTTTTGTGGAGAAGAGGGAGTCAAGGAACAAGGCTGAGCAGTACCAGTACATTGGACACAGGTCAATCAGAATTAAGCCTGAAATAAATTCACCAGCATTTCCCTTGTAAAGAAAGGCAGGCAAGAAAGTGTAGCTGTTACTGCCCACCGTGGAGCGTGGCCCACTGCCATCACATCAGATCAATTTACTGTCTCTCAGTGATACAAGCATCCATAGAATAAGGCACCACTGATCTTGAGAAATTTGTTGTATTTTTCTTTGACTTCCTCACTGACTTAGAGTTCTGAGGAGTGCTAATAATTTTTATATATTTTTTCTTTTCCAGTTTTAGTTTTTCTGCTTTATTACTTACAGTTATATTCAAAATTACTGTAGTCAAAGAACATTATCAAGGTTGGAAAGTCGAACACTTTTGCTGCCAGCTTAAGCTTACTTGTTTAAGAGTATTTGTAGGAGTGTGTTGTGTTGAGTTGCATGCCAACATGCAGGATTTTTTCTCTTCTTTAATAGGTTTGTTCTTTTTGCAGACAGCCTTTTTCTTAGCACAGCTCTGTTCCATTTTGATGTAGGCTGATGTAAAGAAACTTAAGCTAAACAGGGCTGGATTTGGTTTGTGTAGGTTTATCATGCTGTCCAGGCTCCATTTTGAGCACAGAATTGCCAATTTTCTTTTTTTTTATTTAAATACAGCTTGTGTTTTCCAAATCTTAAATCAGTCTTTGCAACATCACTGAGAGGTGTAGTAGGGTTAATATTACTTCTATTTTACAGAGGGAGAACCGAGACAATGGAGAAATTTGTTTGGAAGTCTCCATTAATTCAGGGTGATCAGTTTGTGAAACCTGATGTTTATTACTTTGGAATGTTTGGAATTATACCGTGTTTTCTCTGTTGAGAGCTCATCTTCAGGGGCAGCTGCGAGCTTCAGTATTTTTGCAAACCAGATCTGAACTTTTAAGACAAGTCAGGCTCCTGAATTTGAGGAGCATCCTGGTCATCACCATCTAGGAAGTGCTCATTTAGCAAACTTGTCTTTTGTCATCTGGGAACTGCAGAGGGAAGGGCAGGGACAGATTCCACCTCTCAGAGGGCAGTACCCTTCTGCCTTGATCATGGGACCTTGTCACGGTTCTTGCAGTTCCCTGCCTCGCTATACTACTTTTCCAACTTCCACAACTCATGAAACAAGCCTCTCTTCTCCAGTGGGTTCCTCTCACATACACTCCTGATTCATAGGCAGAACAAGCTTTTCCCACTGCGCTGAGTCACAAGTCTGACATTTCTTTCCTTTGCGTTTAATCTAAGACATTTCCCACTTTGTACTTAAATAGAAAAAAGTGTTACTCAGCTCTAGGCTGATTGTAGTCTCTGGTAAATTTAGGTACTATAATCTAAGTTTCTTTTTGAGGATCAAGTTTGCATATGGTACAAAGCTGTGAGGAGTGGCTGACTCACTGGAAGTCTGTGCTGCTGTTCAGCGTGACCTGGACAGGCTGGAGAGTTGGGCAGAGAGAAACCTGATGAGGTTCAGCAAGGGCAAGTGTAGGGTCCTGCACCTGGGGAGGAATAATGCCGTGCACCAGTACAGCCTGGGGGTTGACCTGCTGGAGAGCAGCTCTGCGGAGAAGGACCTGGGAGTACTGGTGGACAACAGACTTGCCATGAGCCAGCAATGGGCCCCTGTGGCCAAGAAGGCCAATGGTACCCTGGGGTGCATTAAGAAGAGCCTGGCCGGCAAGTCAAGGGAGCTGATTCTCCCCCTCTACTCCGCCCTGGCGAGACCACATCTGGAGTGCTGTGTCCAGTTCTGGGCTCCCCAGTTCAAGAGAGACAGGGAACTACTGGAGAGAGTCCAGCGGAGGGCCACAAAGTTGATTAGGGGAGTGGAGCATCTCTCTTATGAGGAAAGGCTGAGAGAGCTGGGTCTGTTCAGCCTGGAAAAGAGAAGGCTGAGAGGAGATCTGATCAATGCTCACAAATATCTAAAGGGTGGATGTCAAGAGGACGGGGTCAGACTCTTCTCAGTGGTGCCCAGCGACAGGACAAGGGGCAATGGGCACAAACTGGAACACAGGAAGTTCCACCTGAACATGAGGAGGAACTTCTTTACTGTGAGGGTGACAGAGCACTGGAACAGGCTGCCCAGAGAGGTTGTGGAGTCTCCTTCTCTGGAGATATTCAAAACCCGCCTGGATGCATTCCTGTGCAACCTGCTCTACGGGCACCTGCTTTATCGGGGGTGTTGGACCAGATGATCTCCAGAAGTTCCTTCCAACCCCTACCATTCTATGATTCTGTGATCTACAAACTCATGGGTTTTTTTGAAAGCTGTTATATATATGACTACAGCAAAGGGTGTTTCCCTGACAGCATTTCTCCCCTGTTAAATTTCAAGTCATTATTATGAAGTATGGTATTTTTGAAGGGAAACGTGCTACAATTTCTCTGCTTCTGTGTTCTGTAGTGACAGCAACATTTGGGCTGAAATTTTCAACAGAAGGCCTGGAGATATACCCACTGCAAATATGTTATTGGTCCAAGAAGCTAAAGAATGAGAAAACTATAAGCTTGAAAATCAAGTGAAGAGAATGTCAGGAAGCTTTGTAATACATGCTGTTACTAGCTGCAGCTACAGTATTGTTAGAAGAAACATGGTTGTGTCTGAACAGTTCTATGTCTTAACATATTGATGGCCTTTTCCAATACGTGAGATCCAGACTTAAAATAATTGTTCGTTCTTAACATGAACAGATTTATTTGTGCTTTTAACATCTAAATGTATAAATAGTAATTGTACTATAGGTCAATGAAATACTACAGTCATTCATCTTAGCCCCTACTGTGGGTCCCACAGCAATATCATTAAAAGTTATCAGAGCATTCTTGCACCTGCTACCTGCTTTCATGAGGGTGATGTCAGGATGCCTTTTCCCTTGTTTCTGTTAGTGATGTACATAAGCTATTAGGAAACAAATGGCAGCCTAGTGGAAAGCCAGCACAATGTGGTAGTGTGTGTTGCTAAGACTGCAACACCATCAAGTAGCATGCATGACCTGAATGATATGGTGAGAGCTGTGCAGCAACTGCCAGCATACTATGAGTTGTTACATCTGTCCTTCTGATATAGGCTACTCTTGAACCAAGAAGATAGAAGGTGAAAGATAATGTTAACAGGCAGATGGAGGAGTCTTGAGATAAAGGAAACAGTGAGCCCTGAAAATTAATTCGGGCTTGCAGTTGCCAAGAGGCAGGAGAAACTCTGAAATTTTCAGGGTTCAGACAAGCTTCTTGGGTAAGTGCACATGCGTGTGTGTGTGTGTGCGTACATACTTATTTTTATATAATGTTTGGAAATGTGTAGATCCTGTACCTTAGTGAGTGATTTAATGTGAAAGCTCCATCTAAGGAAATGTGTGTGGGAGTGCAAGTGATTGTCCCAAAGAGAAGAATGATTGCCCGAATGTGAGTGCCAGGAAGCTGGGCAGAGTAGATGGAGCTGGCAGAAGATGTGTTTACCAAAGCAGTCCACATTGAAGGCATTAGTAACTGGCAGAAGAGGATGGAACAACTCCGCCAAGACACCTCCTCCTCAGCTTTCCACAGTTGACTCAGCAGCTGTCCAACCATGTTCTCTCCTGAGCAGTCGCTTGAAGAGGATTTTTCTGAAGTGCTATGAAAACTTGAGAACATTGGTATCACTGCTTGCACACATCATGTGTTTATGCATCAAAGCTACTTCGGCTGGTGATGACCTTGGGCTCAGAGTTAGGTTTTCTTCTTAGGGAATCATCAAATAATTGAATGTGATCAAGTTTCAGCAGCTTAGCAAATGACCCTAACAGTGGAATCACTGCTGCTGTTCATCTTTCGCTCAGATGTAAGTAAGCTAAGAGTGCAAGCAAGGACAGTTACAGCAGACCAGCTAGCTATTGGCAACTTCTTCATTCTCAGAAGATTGGTCACCTTTTTGTGCTCAATACACAACACAGCCCTTTCACAACAACTGGATGAGTTCAGTTTTTTCTGGGCCACCCTTCTTTCTGCCAGTCCGTGCACTTAGTGTGTGAAGGACATTTCAGATACTGTCTGTATTTTAGTGTGTTTGCCAGGGTCAGTATTGAATTACGTGGAAAGTTGCTCAGCTGCTTGATCACTCACTGAATAAGCCTCGCTCATAATCTGTACTGGTGGTATACTGCACTGTGAGACTCGTTTGATTTGCTTCAGCTGGTTAGATGGGCTCAGACTGGAAGTACAGTATAAAGCTTGTTGAGAAATGCAGTTTATTTCATTTGCAGGATCATCACTTTTTCTGTCTACCATGACCATGTTCCTCTGTGGATGTTCTCTAGAGTAGTGGTGGTGCCATGTTTTAGGTGCTGCTGCCCCTCCCTGAGACTGCTGGATGTTTTGAGCTATATGAAGAGAATGCGGATCAGCGTTAGTTACACAGTAGAGCGATGTTTTGAGGCTTCTTGTTAAACCTTAGAGATGGCAGTATTGCAAATGGAAGATCGGATCCAAATCCAGTGAACTGGTTGGGAATTCTTTTTGTAACTTTGTGGATTTTAGGTTGAGGGGGGTGAACCCTGCTGCAATCTGTGATAACTGCATTAAGAACTATTCACTGAAAAAGAGTAGACTAAAAGCTAGGAACAAACCCAGACTAATGATGTTGCACTGTATTTTTTTATTTTAGGCTTTCCTGACAAAGTAACAACAAAGCAATGCTACCGTCTTCTGGGAAACAGCCTCAATGTACATGTGGTGGCAAAATTGATCTCTGTTCTACTTCGATAATTTAGAATCTGAATCTGATGAGTATGGACCGGTGACAGAAAACACTTCCATCTTTCAAGGTCCATTCTGCTGAATGGTTCCGATATATTTTTACTACTTGGCTTTCATGGTGGATTTGCACTGTAGAGGTGTTTTATTTAAATGGAAGTTTCCAGGACTTAATTGCTTGATTTAAGTGTCCTTTTTAATTTGCAAAATGAAAAAGAGCAGCATTTACATATACCTCAATGAAAATGGGTAAGACTATTTTATCTTAGAACCATCTTCTCAATACAGTACTAAAAGGCTGTAAATGTCAGAGCTGTTACAATTAAGTGCAGAGATCAAGTTCTATATGTAAAATGTCTTCATCTCTAAATATCAACGATCCATTCTTAAAAGGTTTATCATATGTATGATGTGAAATTTTGATGTGTTTTTTTATAGCTAAATTAAATTCAGTATTTTGTATAAGATTGTTAAGAAGACACAATGTCGTCCTTATTTTATAGTTGTTGCATCTTCTCTAAATACTGGAACCCAACTGTATCTGTCTGGAATGATTTGTTTAGGTGCAGCCGAATAAAAATAATTCAAGATTATCACAATAACTTGCCTGTTTCTGTTCTCATATTATTCAGAGTAAGTTCATTGCTCCTTACCAAAGACCTACACATAAAAGAGAAAACAAAATTTAAAAGCTCTGTGTTTAGGTTGCTACAGCATAAGAACTGAAGAAAAACTGTATGAGCTGCTTCTGAATATTTCTTTACAAAAGTTGATAGTAGTACTAGGGTTAGGAGTGTATGTTGGGATGAAACCACTGCATGTGGCCATCCAGAGTGCCACGGTTGTACACCATCTTACAGAGCTGGACTGAATGTTTTTTTAATCATCAAGTCTTGTGAGTTTAATATCTCTGAAACATAGAGAAAATTACGGGAAAACTGAAAGCCTTTTAAAGAGCGTGTGTTCTGGTTGTTGTTTTTCCTTACAGGTAATATTATATTGGTATCTAGAGAAAAAACAGCTTGAGGGAGGAAAGGGTGAGATAATACTTAGTAAGCATCCATTGTGGAGCTGGTGTGTCACGGAACTGAAGGATTTCTTAGATTGATCATAGTTCCTGTGCACCAAAGCAGTAAACTATCAAAGCTACCAATCCTGAAAAAGACTAGTTTTTCATGGTTTGTTTGGTTTTTTGTTTTTCTTTGTGTGGAATGACATAGGAACAGTCATGGTATGTTGCATCTAGGCTTAGTAATGTAGGAGAAGCTAAAGACCATAGACAACAGAGCTGTTGTAGAGATACTGCAGCTATTCTCACTGGCCATAGTCCTCCTGAAAAAGAAAATTAGTTTGGTGGTGGTTTTTGTGCCATACTTTAACTGCTGACTCCTTGTGTATTTCTTCTTCAGTCTTGATTTGCATGCTGCTCCTGGACTGTTAAACCAGGAAAAGCTTTTTTTGACCTGCTTCAGCCTGTCTTACTCGCTAGGAGCATTTGGACAACTTGCACTGTTCCAGCTATAAAAGAGAAATGGAAATAGATTCTTCTAAAAGAGCTCTGGACTAAGCTCTGCTGAAGGATGAGGTTAGCGTTTATCTTCACCTGGTCTCTTGTAGTACTGTAATGGCAAAGAAGTACTAGACTAATGCTAGGCTGTGCCTACTACTAAACTGCAAGAGCAAATGTGGTTTTGACAGTATTATGAACCAGTTATCTGTTTACATGGTGGTTATTGTGTAGACTTATCAGCCAGGTCAATAACTAGTAGTTAAATGATCTTGTTCTTGGAAGAAACAAGGTAATAGGAAGATCTGTTGCTATCTAAAATGATCAAAACATTGAAATGAAAACAAAGGAGATCAATTTTATGTATAAAATGGGATTTCTTTCTGCTAAACCATGTAAATAGTATGTTCATTTTGCCTCACTTTAATTTCAGCGAAATATTGCTTTAACAATTAGTTTTCAATTCCTTAATGTGTAAAACATGTTTTAATGATTTATGTGCTACTTGTAATCAAGCAGTATTAAAATGTAAGTTGGAAGTTATCTAGCTGTATCTGAAACTGATATAGCAATACAGTCTGTTGCTTGTTGACAGTGAATTTTAATTCAGTGTGATTGTGAAGACTGAAATCTGTTTGCTAATCAGAGCTGTTTCCGAAGGAGATATTTTGGAAACAGGTTTTAGAGTTGTAAATGTATTGTGTATTTTACCCATGTGCCCAGCTTTAAACTGTGATACCCTGCTAACTCATGCAGCTAAATTGAGTGACTGCTTCTTATCCCATCTGTTTGTCATTAATAGACTCGCTTACTGAGCTGTATTGGGTTGCATCTGCTTGACCTCACTTGATGATCATGTTGCTTCCTTTTCTGAGCAGTCTCGTAATCATAAGTGCTTTGCAGCCTACATCAGTGCTGCACTTTGCAACTTCAGTTTAAGCATTTTCACAGCAATGAAATATGATTACAAAAGTAGCTGAAAGGTAAATGAGTGAAATCTGGAAGACAGCTCTGGAAATGCAAGGAGATTTCCAGAATCTGATTTTTGGTTTTATAGCTCACTTATTCTGCACATCTGAAATACATTTCATTATCTGAGCGAGACGATGTGGTCGCATTCCTTCAAACTTAAGAAGCTTCACTGAGGAAAAGGGTGTCATATTTGGTCGTGTCATATTTATGCAGTCATTTTTGAAGCTTACCAGTTGCCTTACAGAATGTCTTACCTACATAACCTTGTTTTTATCTGAGTTAATCTAGGGATTCCCTATACTCATGAAGAAAACTGTGTAGCACTAAAGTTACTAAAATACTGTTTGTTTAACACAGTGGGCTTGAATATTTTTTGATACATTAACTCAAAATTTTACGGTGGAGATGCGTCCTTCCATGTAGTGAAAGTAAGGCTCCTGCACACAGGCTTTTTTGTTGCCTTTTCCTGACCCTCATGGGAGGAGTATAAGGATCATCAGGAATCTCTGTATTCCAGGCTGGAAGAACATTAATCTGTGATAACACTATCATATGTTTTAAACTTAGTCATGGGTAAGCCCAATTTGTTTTCTAAAGAGGCATCTCAATAGAAAACTGAACAGTTCCAATGCTTCAATGACTGTACCGTTCTGTTTAGCAGTTGTCACATGTTTTTAAAATAAATAGAAAATTTAGCAAATAGTTGTTACATCTCAAGGGTGAGCTATTCATTTTCAGCTCACCCCTTATTTCTCTGTTCTATTTGCTTGCTGTTCATACTGAAATTTAATACTCTGATGGCTTATTGTATAAATACTGAATTACATTTCTTTTTCTTAGCGGTTTAGTATATTTGGCCTCTTAGATATTTGAAACCACGTATGTGCTCTGTTTATTTTTTCTGCATAGTGTTTAAAGATTACACCATATTAGTAAGGATTTGGAGGAGACAATAATAATTGGTTAAAAACACAAAGCATTTCTGAGCAGTCTTACATAAATAGTNTTTTTCTTAGCGGTTTAGTATATTTGGCCTCTTAGATATTTGAAACCACGTATGTGCTCTGTTTATTTTTTCTGCATAGTGTTTAAAGATTACACCATATTAGTAAGGATTTGGAGGAGACAATAATAATTGGTTAAAAACACAAAGCATTTCTGAGCAGTCTTATATAAATAGTTTATGAAGTAGAAATGGTCAAAGAAATATCCGAGGAAAAATAATGTTAAAGTATAAGAAACTAGGCATAGAGCCCAAAATTAATTCCAGTAACCATTTTCCTTTTGCCTGTGCAAGCATGAGCGTTCTAGCATTACCATCTCATTAGGGGAGGTTTATGCTTGTTTGGTAACAACTTGTTTGAATAGATAACTGGTATCTAAGGCACCAGGGAATATGAAGTATTGAATAGTGGTAGTATGTCAATTTAAATGTTATTGTGAAGGGCACGAAGAGATTTGTGTTATCTTTATTTGATTACAAAGGTTGGGGAGTTTATATAGCTGATGAAGAAAAGAAGATGACCCGGCAGTCATCTGTGAAGACAACCGAGTTATTCTCTTGGACTTTCCTCCACCTGGTCCTTTTGACAGTGGGAGGAGTCATGGACGAGGGATCTTTTGGTAAGAGCTCTGATGAAGCAAGAAGGAGAGTTGGAAGGGCTGAAACTGAGTGGAATACACCACTTTTATTGAGAAAGGGTTGTTGGAGGGAGTTTCAGGTAGCCAGTCTGGCTGGGTACCCTTTGCTGAGATCCCGAAAACTCTGCAGCAAAGAATCTCTTCTAATGGGGAGCCTCTCCAGTTTTTAGCTCAGGAATACATCCTAAAATCCCAGCTTTGTCGAGAGCGTCTGTGTCTTGGGCTTTTGTCCATGCACTGGGCTGTTGTAACGCATTTTTAAATTACAGCCTGGCATTTGGAAGCAAAGCACGTGGATGGCACTGGTATATTTTCTCATACCTAGGCAGCAATAAGTAGTTTTTATTAGTTCAAATATTTGCCCTGTATATATTTTTAAAAAGAAACTAATCCCATTCTGTTTATGAATAGTACACTTACAAATGAGATTCTACTCAGAATTAAGATTTCTGAGTGGCATTTTGACTGTATATTGATCGTACTTACCATGTGGCATTACTCATTTGTTGTATAAGTGTTGTAAGATGAAGCATGGGGAAGAGTTTAGGAGAACACTGGAAGAAAAAATATCCTTTGAGAGTACAGAGTAAGTAGACTTCTGGCTGAAGAAGTTCCCAAGCTGCAAATAAATGAAGGCCAAGAGGGTACCTAGGAGAGGTACTGTATGTGTTTGCCCGTTCGTGTACCCTTCATTTCCTAACTGTCTGCTCTTGGCTGCTGTTGGAGACAGGGTACTGACCTAGAGGGATCTTTTTCTAACCCAGTATGATCACTCTTACTTTCTTATATTTGTATGGTGACAGAATGCCAATATTTGTAATCACAGCATCAATACATGGCAAATGATTTACCGACGTAGCTCAGATCTAAGCATCTCGATAAAACCAACGGTACAGGACAGAATGAATCCGAGGGAGGTTGTGCAGCCAGGTCCATTCATGGCTTTAGGGTTATTAATGGAGAAGGGTGGCTATGCAAATGGAAATCTCTAAAAATAACTCCAGTGTATGTTAAAGCAATTGGAATGTGCTAAAAGGACTGGAATAGTCAATAGAAAAGAACAAAGCCAATGTAGCTGACTGGAAGCTTTTCATGAACCTAATTTCAAAAAAGAATGAAACAGAAAATAGGAAGCATCAAAGTGGCTGGTGGTTTGTAGAAACAACGTGTAGGAAGAAAAATCAGAAAGATAGAGGAACCAAAATATGAGTCTCTTAACGAAACTAGAAAACTAATATATGTTGTAACTGCCTTCATTTTGATAAAGGAAACCAGGGAGAATTAGGACAGTAGATCAATTCTAGCTGAAGTAGCTAATCAAATCAAAACTAATCTCTGTCATTTCCTATTAAAAACTGAAAACCTAGATTTCCTGGCCAGTTTAACTTCATTGGCAGGTTACTTAAGTTCATCAACTGTCTTGAGGAAACAAAATCTTAAGCAGGTGTCAGAGGGCAGTATGCAGACAAGTAAATTCTTAAGGAGTGGTGCAGGCAATGGAGGCTTGCAGCTGCTGCAGCCCCTGGGGAAGGTGCTGCGGCCATAAAACTCTCCAGACACATAAAAAGAAGGAAGGAAGCGATGATGGGTGGTTATAGGTAAGGGCCAGAAGGGGCAACATTATTTTTCAGTCACTTCTGTTTGATGTAAACCTTATAGTTGTTGATCCTCTGTTTAGGGCCTAATAACAGTTCCGGGCTTGGTTGTCTCAGAGCAATAGGGATGCACAGAGTGCTGAATTCAATACGGAGCATTGATTATGCCAGCAACCTGCATGTTTGTAATGTGGCGGTAACAGTGCTGCTTCGTATGTCATGTGTCACTTTTGAACACTAGAATATTATTAGAAAGAGAAAGATGAAAGAGGCTCCAAGAAAGTGAAGATGGAAGTACTGGGAGACATGACCTCAGCTGAGGGGAAACTCAGGTAAATGTGCACTGCTCGGGATTAAACCAGCAATGGGGCTGAATTTAGAATTATTTGCAAATATTTGAGTCATAACATTGAATAGCAGGGATCTTTTTTTGCATCTATAGAACAAAATAAAGGATTATTTTTTAGTCTTCTGTTAAAAAATCAGCCAGGTTGGGATTCACACCAATCGTTGCCCTTCCCCCATATGAAAAGGGAGCATTGTCACAGATTCATGTCATGTTTCTGCATCTGAGTTGACTTCCTAGGTTCGATTAATGCCTACTGAATTTTTGGCCGTAATCTGAGTCAACTCTTGTATTCTACAGCAATGTCTTTGCATTGCAGGCACATACTGCTGGAGAAGTAGAGGGCTACCACCATTTCATTTCACACAGCTACACAAGATGGTGGTAGATTGCTAGTACAGGATGAAATTCAACCAGAATTAGATAGAGACAAATGCTTCATTACTTGCTGCCAAATCTGTGCACAACCTATGCTCTTTAGAGGTGTTTCTTGCGCCATGTCAGTGAGGTAATGAATGATCTGTCCCAGGAGGAGGGGTTCGTGCCAGCTGCTCTTGTTAGAAAGAACATCCCCTATTCTTATGCCAGATATTTGCAGGGTTTCCATTCTGTTCCTCCAAAAATGATGTCTCAATCCAGTATATTTCAGTAAAATTAAAAGGTGTGGACCTATTTTTCTCCTTAAGATGGTTTATAGATTCCCCAGCTTGGCCAGCCTAAAGCGCGTTCACTAGGAATAGAGAGTGAATTAACTAAAATCTGGAAGGTCTGATGAAATGGAAAATAGGGCGTCATGCAAAGTTTAGATAGATGTCCAGCACTCTCTTTCCATTCTATAATCAGTGCATAGTCAAAGTCATTTGGTCTTCAGGTCAACCATTTTCTAAGATGTAAAGCTTCCAAGAAGAGAAGGTGAATTTCTTCTTCCTCCTTGCATCAGTAGCTTTCTCCCCATCCTCTATGGTTTATTGTTCATTGGTCATTTGGTATATTTGAGTTAAATAGTTGGAGAGGGAAGCTTGAATCAAAGATTGACAGGTAGCAGAGACAGGGAATGCATACTGAGGATGCAAAAGAAATTAATAGAGACAAGGAAGGATTTTGTACGTCACAGCTGAAGTCTAGGCTGAAAACTGTCAGTGTACAATGGACTTTGTCAAAGAAAGTCCTTGAAGTATGCATACATTCAACCAGCCTGCTAACAAGTGCAGGTTTAGTTGGCCCATAGTTTCTTCAAGTTGACACCCAACTGACAGTTATAAAAACTGAGTAAACTGTTAAAACAAAAAGCAAAACAAAATAAAAAGAAAAAAAAGAACAGACAGACATCAGACTGACATGAAAAATGTTAGCGAGCACTAGTTTAATGGACAGTACCAGGATACCTGGAGGCAGGAGGCGTCCTGTCGATTAGAGACATCGATAAATTGTCTATGCTCTCCTGTTTGTGAACAGAGGTTTCAGAGCAAAGATCAGAATAGGAAATAAAAAAAAGTGTAAGGACAGATCCTCAGTTAGTGTGAAGTATCGTAAGTCATTTGGATTGAATGGAGCAGTGATAGTTCTCAACAACAGGATACAGTTCTGTATTTTCGTGTAAACGCTATCCCCTGTGATGGTAAAGGGCAACACATGGGGATTCCTCCTCATGTTCCTCTGTTCTGGCAGCAATAGCTGGTAGACTCAGTCTCCTGGAAGCCACTTGCTGCTGTGGAGTGGGTGAACACCCATAGAGCTGAGCTGCTGCTGCTGCACCAGTAGGCGTATGGAATGGGTTGTCCCCCTGCATTCTGGAAGAGCTTCACCTCTGCCCTTCCAGATCTTTAGGAAGCAACAGTAACTGTTATGTTACCTTCAGCACAGTCTGTGTGAGCACAAGAAAGACGGTCAGCAGGCTTGCGCTGTTCTGAATTATGAGGTAAGTTTCTAAAAACATAAATAATAAAATTAATTAAAATCTAGTTTTTATGCACAGCAGCAGAAAGTAGTGGAGGTGGTGGAATGCAGCTGATATAATCCCAGGCATTATAGTTACTGATAGTAAAGATCAAGTTGTTGTCTGTGGCAGCACCACAAACATCAGCTGTCCTGGCTTCACATTCATTTTCACAGTCCACCTCTGTCTCTTTTTGAGGTGACATTAATATTTTTTGTCACTACATCCAATCTCTTCCCAGGGTGCTTTGACCTCATAACATTTCTGTCGGTGAAAGCTGTAGAGCTCATTCAGTCCCGCAGCCCCAGGGCACGTCCCACATATCTGTGAGACATCTGTGGGTGGCAAGTGCCAACTGGAGCAGAAAGGAAGGCTGGGCAGGGTTAGGAGGTGCAGGAGCTCTCTGGGCTCCAGGAAGGTCTGGGGCTATGAGGGATCAGTGAATGGTGGCTACTGTTACCTTCGAGCAAGAGCAGTTGTAACTGTTGCTACTCTTTTCTTCTCAGAAGAGTTCTGAAATGTGAGCAACCCGAATGGATTTTCTACTTAAGTAAAAAGGAAAATAAAGCAGAATAGTGTTGGGCCTGGAGGTTTAGGTAGCTGCTAGCATGAGGAAGGAAAAGACACACAAAGCTTGGCTAAGCTGGGAAAGGAAAGCACAGCAAGGTCTTGTGCTGGGGGAATATGGAGACTGGCAAAAGCAGAGGGGAGTGGGTCGTGAACTCTGTCATGGCTTCCAGCAGCAACAGCCTGGGCCTCAGAGACCCACCTGGACGCATTCCTGTGCAACCTGCTCTAGGCACACCTACTCTAGCAGGGAGCTTGGACTGGATGAAGATCTCCAGAGGTCCCTTCCAACACCTACCATTCTGTGATTCTGTGACAAGTACAAACAAGCATCTGGGTGGGACACTTCTTTGAGAAGGCTGTGAGGTACTGCTAAAGCATAGAGGAAAATGCCATCAAGATTCAAATTTTGGCTCTCAGAACAGGTTAATTTGCATTTTTCAATTACTTTTGAGCCTCCTTTGAATTCTTCCTTGGTCTTCTGCATTGTCTGTGGCTGACCTTGAATTTGGGAGCCCTAGTGTGTGCAGTGAAGACAAGACAGCCTACACTTACCAAACAAAACGCAGTCCCCTTGGTGGGTGATCGTCTCCCCTGCATCTGGGGACTGAGCCATCCTTGAGTCAGAGCAACCATATTTGGTTAAAAGTGTATTTTGCTGTTGTAATCCATGCGATGCTGTTTGGTACTGCTAACTTGTTTGTGTCATCTGCCCGATGAATTGCTGGCTGGAAACTTCTCTTTCAATACCAATATTCCTTGCCAGCCACTGTGGGTTTTATATGTGGGGTTTGGATTTCTTTTTTTTTCTTTTTCTTTTTCTTTTTCTTTTCCTTTTTCTTTTCTTTCTTTTTTTTTTTTTTTGTAACAATCTAGGTCCTTTAGTGCTGCCAGATAATGTTTCCTT
>VZSC01007022.1:386343-496149 GCA_013398225.1 Steatornis caripensis | reverse complement strand
TTTTTTTTTTTTTTTTTTTTTTTTTTTTTTTTGGTAACAATCTAGGTCCTTTAGTGCTGCCAGATAATGTTTCCTTCGCCTGTGTGGTGCAGCATGCAAGGAGAGCGAGCCGTTCCCGCAGTAGCCAGATGCAGATTACGAGATGCTCTGAGACACAGGGGTGCTCAGCTGTGCAAAGCTCAAAGGCGTAATGATAAAATACAGGCAGATTTCAATTCATGATCTTTCAAAGCTCCTGAAACCAAAAGAGAAAAAAGCATATAATGTCTAGATGATGATTTGCACTGCTGTCAGTCCTTAGTTAAGATACCTGAGATAAAGTTCACCCTTGCAAGACAAGACAGCAGCATGGGCACCCTGTGAATAAAGAGCTGAGTGAGAGCAAAGGGCACCTGGTTTCGCAGCAGTACAATTCAGCTCTGGAGGTTTCACCTCAAATGCAGGACAGCTGCAGGAGAGCAATGCTTTGGGCTGCTCCTGCTCCTGGGCTTTTAGTTGCATTATTATTGCTTACTGGATTGACCTGCGAATCAAACCACTATGAAAAAAAGAGGCAGAAAAGAACCACTTATGATGAGCAGTAAGTAGCCTTGCTTGCAAATGCATTTGTTCATATGGTGGCTTCTAAGTGCCGGTAATGGGAACAGAATGGCTTGATTGCAGCTCTTTTTTACATGCTCTTTGGCAGATACGTGTAACTAAATGATCTCTTTGTTTTTTCCATAATACAACAGGCCTCGTTTGTCCTCAGAGCAGGGTAATTTAGTGTTCCACGCTGGCTCCAGCAAAAATATTGAATTTAGAACTGGACCACTGGGGAAAATAAAAATTAATGAAGAAGACCTTGCAGAACTTTTTAGTCAGGTGATGTAGTTACTTTTCCTTAATACATTTTCATTTTCAGTTTTGCACATTAATAGTTTAGTTTTCTTCAGAATTTGTCTTAGCAGATGTTTGTTGTGGTTTTTTATGATTGTTATTTTATATTATCTATGTCAGCACTCTAATATGAAAGTAAGCTATTGCAGACCTGTAAAGTAATCATTCTATTACAGAAAATAATGAAAAGATTAAATTGTGAATGTAACAGAACTCTCTGTATTTAAGTGGACTTTATAATAGTAAAGTTCAGCAAGAACAAAACTTTCCTAAGCTTTTGAAAAAGCAAAACTTGTTTACATTTGTAAGCTTTTGAAAAAGCCAAGCTTGTTTCACATCGTCTCTGTTGTTTACATTTAGGTGAGAGAAAGCAAGGCAGAGATTCAAGAACTTAAAAAAGCCAGTGGTGCCTCTCAGAACGCGTCGCAGCAGGTTGCTCTGCTGAACTCCAAGGTGAGCCATACCCTCGTGTTATCCTCCTCTAGCGTTCCCAGTTTTCCATTCCTCAGATTAACATTGTTACCTGATTCATTTTAGTATTTCTGGAGTTCAGGGAACTGGGGCAGAGTCCATATTTAACATCAGCTCAGAGTCCATGTTTAATGTTGAGATACTTACTCAGTAACTCTGGAGACAATGGAAATATTCCTGTAAATCCCATAATTTCCAGTTACCAGGATTATTCTTTTGTTCACTGTCAGCATCTCTATGGACTATATCCTCTAATGTTTATGGAAATGGAATCCCACTAAATTCAGGAAATGGACCATGTATGTTCCTTATAAGTGTTACACAGGCATTCCATTCCACAGGTGAAATGGGTTATAGGGGTTTGCCGTGGAAACAAAAGACCTATGCAGTACTTTTGTCTCTTCTCTGCTACGGAAGATTTTTCTCCAACAGAGGATTTTGACATCTTGGTCTGACTTGATTTAAGTGTGTTTTATTGCAGTGTTGCCACAAGTTCCTTATAGGAAAATATTTTATAGCCTAAGAGACCTCCCTTTAGTGAAATTCTGCTAATACACACCCATCAGATTCCCTGACTGACTTTCAGCTTGCTGCTTGTGGTCATAACCCACTGACATGTGGTGAACCTCTTCTTGACTTTCAGTGCACTATCTCAGATCTCTGTCCTTCGCATGAGCACCCGAACAGTCTAACTGGAAAATTTGAATTCTCGGTGTTGAGCACCTGAATACATCTTCACAGGACTGAGTCCTGCTTTTTGGAGCCAAATTTGGACATATTTAAGCTGCTGTTTTCTGAACAGCCTAAACACTGAAATCCTAGTGAATGGGGACTGATTTGAACCTGATTGTCACCCTGTTTCATGTACCAGCTATTCTCTCTTCTCGAAAGAAAGTATTTCGTTAGCCTGGTAGTATCCAGCGTGTACCTCTGTGGTCACTCTCGATCCAAGCACAATGTAATTTGCATTTCTCTTGCAGATTGTGAGTCTTGACAACAAACTTCAAAGCTTAGAGCAGGTGAGTAAATGGGAAGCAAACTAGAGATCAAAAAAGAAAAATTCAGCCCCAAGTAAATAAAGTGAGGTTGCAATGATTAAATAGCTACATGATTTCTTTCCTCTCCTGCATTACTCAGGGAAAACTTCTTTTGTTAACAGGAGGTAAAAAAAGCGCCAAGATTTGTAGAGGAGGTGAAATGCCTTCTTACAAAATATAAACTGTGTAGGAGCCTGCATTCCTCAAAGGAAAAACAGTTGTAGACTCAAGGACAACAACTAGATACCAAGGAAGAAGTAAACTCTTCCTTCACTGAACTCTCAAGGTGAAGGCTGGAGAATTCAAACTGCATTTTATATTGTACTGGAAATAGCTCATTTTCAGCTGTCACCTGCTTCTCCACTGAGCTTGTGACAAGCCACAGCTACAACTGCCAGTAAAAGCAGTTGTCAGATAAGTTACCCGTGGAATTGAGAAGACGAGATAACCCTCCATCTAGACTTGCAGTCTGCTGCCGAAGAACAGTCTCTATTAATATTTACTTTTTACAGAGCTTTTCTCATCCTAGTCCTTGCAGCCAGCCATCCTGTGTAAGCCCAACAATATTAGTCTTTATTTTGTACATATACAAGTGAAATAGCTGAAAACCTGTACAAATCATCCTTGCTGAAAAAAGGAGGAGTGGGACACAAAAAGATTGAAAAAAAAAATGTTGATCTGGAAAATAAATGCTAATGAAACACTAAAGAAGGAACTTCATTTTCTGTGCTTTTCCTGGGTTTCAGGCTATCCAGAGGAAAGCCTGCAGCAGTAATCCCTGCAAGAACTCAGGGACCTGTGTAGACTTGCTGGATGGTTTCTTTTGCCTCTGTCCCAGCAACTGGCAGGTGAGTAGCCTCCTTGAATATGGAGCGTGCATTTTAGCTCTAAGGATACACCCACCCGGCTTAGTGTAATTGTGATGAAGCACAGCATTTCAGGGTTGCTCAGGACAGTGAGATATACTGAACAGCAAAGCAGCAGTATCACGCTCATCATTTGGTTAAAGGGCAATACATTTGCTTTTCAACAATATCAATATATACCAAAAAAAATTAAGCCCAAACCATTGGGCCAGACCCCACACTTTTATACGTGGGTGATGGCCCAGGAAGTCAGTGACACTTGGCAGTTCCTGTGGCAGAGAATTAGTCTTTGGTTTTTGCTGAGCAGGCTGAACTGAACTGCATGCATTGCTGTTGATCTTGTGCAAGGATAGAGAGAGAATGGGGGAGGGGAAGAGTGTTTATTCAAGCTCAAAGAAATAAAACAAATGGGGGTGTAAGTGATCAATCCCATTCTGGATTTTTGAAATCCAAAGACTTTACTGGCAAAGCTTTAATGGTGCTGTTACATGCACTAGAGATGGAAAAGTTGTATCTTCTTCTCAAAGGCTCTCATCCTGAAAGTTGTCCCAGCAAGGCTTGAGTCAAAATTGCTGTGCTTTCTTAATGCAGTCTTAATAAAACAGCACCTTTTGATAGAAACAGTTCGAAATAAAGTTTTCTGAGTCTTGCTAGCAAGCTGGAAAGTAGGGGGGATGACAGTACTATGCTGTCCATATGCTTTCTACAAACATCTGAGCTATTTTATCCCTTATCTGATTGATAACCAGGGTCAAAGAAGCACAGCTGAAAAAGAGTTTTATTATAATGTTTCATAAGGGAAGCTGTGTTGATAGCAGCCCATGGTTTGTATATCTTTGGAAACTATATTAAACATTGGCTCCATGGTTTGTTTCATTTCTCAGTTATTTGGAAAATAAACTGGTTTTCCATTTCATCTTAGGGCCTCCTGTGTTCAGTGGATGTTAATGAATGCCAGATTTATGCTGGAACAGCATTAGGCTGCCAGAATGGAGCCACTTGTGAGAACACGTTAGGCAGCTACAGGTAACTTTTCCAAACTATACACAAAATCCCTATGTAAAATACTCTGCTATTTTTGTATACCATGTCACAGCTGCAGCACAAGTTCTAGGAATAAGTCTGTTTAGTATCTATGCACTTTAATCTCTCGCAGTCTGGGAGAGTATAAAATCCTTAATACACCGTACACCCAAGCCTGCCACAGACAAAGAAGGCCCCCTGAAGCCATTACCTGCTTTGACACAAGAAGAGCAGCAAGGACCAAATTTGTCACAGAGCCATGCACGCTTGGTGACTGGCAGCCCCAGCAAGCCACATTACTGAGAAATGCCTTCACCTCCTCCAGAAATACAGGTACCGCTGAGATGGCAGCAGAGCAGGCAATGCACAGCGCTGCCAGGCAGAAAGGGAGGAGAAATGCTGTCTGCAGCCGCTGGCCAGGAGGGTGCCAGGTGTGCAGGTCCGCATAGACACGAGGTCCCTGAAGCATTTCCTTCTCTGGCTGGGCCCAGCTCCTTAGGAAACATACTCTGGTTTACAGGACAAGCCAGCCTAAACATTCTGTGTCTTATTTTCCAAAATGTCAAATAATCTGGTAAATAAATAACTTTCAGATATAACACAAAGCTCTCCCTGTGCAATGGGAACAAGCAGGCTGGAGAGCATGCCACAGCTTTCTGCAAAGCATTTTGTCTGCTGTTTCAGCATTGAAATTTTAGCCCCCACAAATATTTGCTTGGTGTAACACTGGCTTATAGTGCTTTGTCAGTTCTTGGAAGAGCCTCACACAAGGGAAGTTCCCCTGCAGTGCTGCTCACACTTCAGCATTAACACAGAGCCTGCTGAGGTGTCACTGGTGCGTGATGCTTCCTGTCAGCTTTTCTTTGATTTTAGAGGGTGTTTCTAGCTTGCCTGCAGCTGTCCCCAACACGGACATTTGTCAAGGAAACGACACGCAAAGCAGCCTGCCTTTACTTGTGGTTTCTCACTGTGCTCAGAGATGTGCTGTACAGGTGTGTGACTAAATTAAGGTTTGAGAGGATGAACCGTCTGCCTTTCTTGCAAGTGTTGTCATTGTGTTAGTACAGTCATGACTCCTGTAAGTTTTTCCCCCAATGTAATTCTTGCCCTCCTTGGGTACCTGCTGAATCCGTGCTTCCTGAAATGAACAAAGACCTCTTTGTAAGTCATCCAAATCATAACATTACTGCTTTTGTATTATGCCCTCAGGATTATCGAGGGCACTGAGTCCTTTCCCCAACCCCATCATAGTGTCTTCGCAGTCTCCCATCACGTACTGTCTGCTTGTCTTCTCAGTACTCCCCCGATGCTAAATCCATCCCCAGGTAGAGCGTGACATGGCTCTTTTCAACACCTGTGAGAACATTGCTGCTAGTTTTGATAGGGCCCGGCAACCCATGTCACCCCACTCCTGCTCCAATGTAGTTACATGTGCCAGCATGGACCACAGGTAAAGAAAATGATGATATTTAACTTTCCATTGCCCCCAGTGATAATGCCAGGTGAAGGGCAGTACTGGATCAGGTACCATCAAATAGAGCACCGTGCAGTCTTCACTCCCTGTTCAGATTCTTTACTTGTTTCCTTCAAGCCGTAATTTAGGAAACACCAAAGTATGAGGAAAAAGAGCAAGTATTCAGGAAACACCTTCCCAAACCAGGACCTTAACAGGACATTGCATCACTTGGATGAAAGGCTGTGAGATTCCGCAGGTCCATCAGACTTTCTCAGAATCGAAATAATGCAGGCCTCATCACGATGTGCCATCAGCAACGGGAGAGAACCAGGGCAGTGCCAAGCAGCAGTGCTTCGCAATTTGGCTGAAGCTTCTTGCAGCGTGACCTACTTCTTGAAGCTGTTCTCTGAGCAACTTCAGATGGGTAGCAGATTAATCTTTGCCAGACTAGGCAGGAGACAGTGCTGCCGTTGTCCTCCTTTGGAGCCATTCTGATTGCCTTGCTGTGTCCTCTGGAGTTGAACATGGGGCTCTGAATCTGCTTTGAACATACAAAGGTGATCTGGTTCCCTGACCTCTTGCCTCTGTGCTTGCCCAGGTTGAGCGACTGCACTGGTGAGATAGTGTTGGGCTCTCTGCCCTTTCTTACAATAATCAACATGCTGTCTTACAGTACTGCAGACTGCAGTTAAGCATTAAGCTGTTGTGGGTGTTTTTAAGCCCAAGTTCATCCAGGTTGCTTGTCCTGGGTGCAGCGTTTAATTACCTGCAATTGGCTTATCAATCTGCTATTTCAACAGAGCATGTGACTCAGTTGTCCCTTCCTTCTGGCAGGGACAGTAGCAGCTTATTCATAAATTGCTCCAAGGTCCAGACTAGCTGCGCTGGAAAAAGATTCAAATTCTGCAGATAAATGCTTTTACAGAGCAGTTTTCATTAGCCAGCTTAAAAGCGATTCAGCAGGGGTGCGTACCTGCCGTATGTCTCTGTGAGGAGCAGATATCAGCAGACATCACAGCATATAACTTGCATCAAAGTAAGCGTCTCACTGTCATTTTAATAAAAAGCTAGTGAGCAAACAGGAGGCTTTCTGCAGATTTAGGTCACTTTCATTTGTATTTCAGAGTATCACATTTGGTCCACGTGGAAATGAAGGGCCAGAGAAAAGTGAAATGTTACCCGACGGCTTAGAAGCTCCCAATTTCAGTTCCACTGCATACGTACGGTGCTGTGACTAAGGTGTGCCCTATAAATAACAACACAATGCAGCTGGCAGCCTGCAAGCCAGATCCCCGTTGCAGGATGCATCCCTGCAGCCCACTATTCTGTTCTTCCCACCCTATCTGCCCCAAATGCCTCCTCCTGCCCACAACGCTCACCTGAAAGCTGGGCTGCTGAGAGAACAGCTGCCACATGTTGAGGTGTGGGTGTGAAGGTGCCCCGCTCTCTGGGATAAGCCAGGTGTGTCATTTTGTTGATTTCTAGAGGTAGGGTTTTAGGTACTTGGCATCAAATGAGGGTCATGAACTAAAACACGAAGTTTAGGTGTTCGCTGACTGAAGCGGGGATTTCCAGGCTCATGCTCTGCTGAAGTCTTGTGTTAGACGTTTCTTTTTTTCTGGATTTGTACTTACGAATGTAATTAGTTCTGTGGATTCTGTGCTGTGGATTCTCCCATAGGGTCAGACACTCATGGATATGCACGAGGCCCACATCATTCTTGAGTCTCTGCTTAATAGGAGCCTTGCCTCTCTCTGTGCATGATTGTTAATGGGATCGTCGGTATTGCTAAATAGACAGATTTTATGAGGAACACCGCATCAACAGAAGAGTGGGGAATGATCTCTTACTATGGTAGGATGTGATCTTTAAGTGCTATATATAGATGACATTTTGATTTTTCTGCCTGCTGCCACCATTAGGTGCTCCTGTACTCCAGAAACTTACGGGCCTCACTGTGCCTCGAAGTTTGATGACTGCCAGGGAGGATCTGAGGTGCTCTGTGGGCATGGCATCTGTGTAGATGCAAACAGGGATCAGCCCAACCAGGTAAGGAACAACATATAAGTTATGTGTAAGCACAGCATGAATAAGCTCCAAATAACAGCGAGCACCACAAAACTGTGTAGCACATGCTGCTGCTGGAAAACAGCAAGAAATGGCACTCTACGTAATCTAACCTCTCTGTTGTCCCAAGGAGAGAAGAAAGAGTTGAAAATGCCTTGTGTCTTGTTACAGGTGCTTGTCACAGTATCAGATCTACTACTACATCTGNCAACCAGGTAAGGAACAACATATAAGTTATGTGTAAGCACAGCATGAATAAGCTCCAAATAACAGTGAGCACCACAAAACTGTGTAGCACATGCTGCTGCTGGAAAACAGCAAGAAATGGCACTCTACGTAATCTAACCTCTCTGTTGTCCCAAGGAGAGAAGAAAGAGTTGAAAATGCCTTGTGTCTTGTTAGAGGTGCTTGTCACAGTATCAGATCTACTGCTACATCTATAGGGAGCTTGGGAATATTCTTTGAATAATCAAAGTCTTACTTGAAGCATAATATTCTTACTCTTCATTATTTGGGGAGTTCTAGGTTGCTAGCATATTTTATTACTTAATAAAATTATGATTAAGAATGATTAAGAAGGACAAACACCATGAGTCTGTTTTTTCCTGGGAAAAGGCATCCCCGTGGAACATTAGTGTCAGTGTCCTGGGAGCTGCCAGGGCTGCGTGGTGGCTGGGGCGGCTGCTGCTCGTGTTTGGTGCTCCTCACTGTCGGTTCGACTTCGTCTCTGACTTCAGGCCCCAGGTCTCCCAAGTGTCTGCACTGGGTGCATGATAGCATGCAACTGAACAGTCTTCTGGAGCAAGCCAGCTCATTCTTTTTGGAAGAAAATCTGGGTACAGGGTGTTCACTCCAAAGGCATGTATGGAAGATGCCAGCTTTGGCTCTATCCACTCAGAGCAGCCCTCCAAAAGCACTCTGACATGCCTGTGCTCCTTAATGCTCCTGTACACTCATGCACCATTCCGGACACACCACATATTCTTTATGCTGTGCTATAAAATCATTCCTTTGTTCAATTTGTAAAAGTTTTCACAACTCATCACTTGTTTTCTGCCCATTTCTGTGGAGAAAGTTTTTCAGAAGGGTTCAGCGTTGGCTTAACACTGTCCCTGTGACAGTCAACAATAAATCTCCCATTAGCTTTAGTTGGACCAAAGCTAGATAAATGCTGAAATCTGGCCATTAGTAAAATTTACTAGAGAGAAAATTGTTTTAGTCAAAGAAAATGTATACTTGCAATTTCATGTGAGTGCTGCACATTGCACAGATTACCGGACAGTTTGCTTAAAAGAACACAGCCAAGCTAATTTCAGGTTGCTTACACCGATCTGTTTACCCTGGTGACAAAGCAAGTTGATGACTTTTAATTATGTTTATGTACAGCTTATGATTGCTGTTCATTTTCTCTGGGAGCTTTGGGGTAAATTACAGGTTTCTTTTATGAACCTAATGAACAAGCCTGTTGTTGCTTCCACAATCTAAATAGATAAATTCAGAGGAAGAAACAGACTGAGAAAACTACCAAAGCAACTCAGAGTGTGCAAACCATGTGATGCTCTGAAAGCTTTCTTGCTATAGTTTAAAAGACGTTTTATAAAATTAACTTGTCCTGCACTTTCTTTGACTGTTCTGTCTCAAATATGTAATGTGATGTTTGCTGTGGCAGCCCAAGTACCACTGTATCTGTGATGCTGGCTGGATGTCCCCACCTGGCAGCCCTGCCTGCAGTGCTGATATAGACGAATGCAGCCTCCCTAATCGTCCGTGTTCACAGAACCCGTTAGTGCAGTGCCACAACACCCCGGGCTCCTACTCGTGTGATCCCTGCCCCACAGGTATCACGTCCTTCTGCGCTCTTGGGTGGGAGGGGGTGGCAGCAGGTAGTACTGCCTGTGTGTCATAAGCACAGACACAGCGTGCAGATGAGAGTAACTCCATGAAATGCTTTGGTCTGTGTTCTAGAGAATAAATGTCTGCAGCCTATGTCTTATCTAGGTAACGTAGACAGCAGAGTCTAAATACATGATTTGTCTCATCCTAAACTGAGCGTCTAAATAGGTCTGATGTATCCTCATTTCCATAGGTACCTTCATGTCCATCATGTCCTATTACCTTCATGTAATAGATCTGAGGTACTTTCATGTCGATATGCTCACAGCCCCAAGGCAACATAAAAATCTCATTGTCCCCTCAAGCCATATGACATGATTCCTCTTCCTGACTTGGGTGGGTAGTGTGTATAGGAGGAGTATTTGAATTATTTAACCAGAGTTATGATAAAGTTGCAAATTGTACATGGGTGCACTAGACCAGAACTGCCTCCTCTTTAGGTTAAAGTGTGTTTGGTTCTGGAATATCCAGAATACGGTTAAACTAAAAGCGTTCTTGCACACACATCTCCACCCTGCTGTGTTTGAAATCCTATTTTGCAGACTAGTATTAATTTTCATCAGTTATGAGAGGGGCAGGTCTTCTCTTGTGTTAACGACTTGAAATTCGAAAGTCACATTTTTCTGCTCTGTGAAAAGATCTGGTCAAAGAAGAAAATGAAAAGGCCAGGCATTTTCTATTTTAATGTGTCTTTCCTGTGCTTCTTTTTAGGCTGGCAAGGAAATGGCTACAGTTGCCAAGACATTGATGAATGTGAAAGTAATAATGGAGGCTGCTCAACAGCGCCAATGGTTCAATGCATCAACACAATGGGATCCTTCCACTGTGGGTTCTGTCCACCAGGTACAATGGATATTTTGTTGATAAAACTATGGAAAGGCTTAAAAGATGAAGGTTCAGAGTATTTGAGCCTGTTTTATGGGAGACTTAAGAAGCTGGAGATTGGTTTTATGTAAAGAAGTATCACATACATAAAGCAATACTGTGATACAGAATGCAGAGTGCAAGTATATTCAGACTGCTTCAGCTATTAATGAACATTTTGTAGAGTGTGTCTCTAATGATGATCCTCTGAAATGTGTTTCTCTCGTACTAGGTAGCCCTTTTCAGTGCTAGAGCCTTGATTTGACAAAGCACTTCCTTTATAAGATCATTAATGAGGAACGCGGATTGTGTAATTATGATAGTAATGCCATTGTCTGTATTAATTGAATCCTGTGTGCCATATATCACCCGTGTTGTCTGTCTTAATACAAGCCTTGATAACTGTCATGCTCTGAATGCTGTCTCAGAAGGCAGTGTTCCCATTGCAGTACAGGTCGAGCAGTGGAAGTAATGACTTACATCTTTATAATTTGTGGTTTATGATTTAAAATGCATTATGAAATGCATGCTATCAGTACTAGAAATACTAGCAGGAAAAAGTTTTTCATTGACCTTTCAATTGCTATTTAAATGGCAATAGACGGCAAGTAGCGAAGGCTCTCGGTTACTGAGTGCTGAAGGGCTACCAACACGCTGGAAATGTGGCCTCAGACAAGTTTTGATGCGGTGTAGTGGACCTCAGCTCTGGCCCTGCAGAGTCGTGCTGCAGCGCTTTGGTCCTGCCGAGCTTCCCAAGAGGAGCTGGATGTTGTGTTTGAGACTAAATGGCAGCTCTGGGAAGCCGGAGGTGGATGGGGCTGGCTGGGTGCAGAAGTGTAGGGAGGGCAGCACACGGCTGCTGAGAGAGATGAGCTTCTACAGCCTCACTGACCTCACCTGTATTTGGCTAGTGCTAATATACCTTTTTTCTAAAATCATGGGTGGACTTAGTTACAATCAGAATGCATCCCTGCAATGTAAGAGCCCGATTAAATGTGCCAGGTTTACTCCTGCAGCAGTCTCAACCTTTTAGCTGCAGAATACCATGATTTTACACCATAAATTAATCTTTTTCTAGCCAGAGGATTGTTTTGCTGACTGTTCTCAGAGAACATAGTTTGTTACACACTAACTGAGATTTACCTCTGAACAGGTTATGAGGGGGATGGACAAACATGTACCGAGGTTGATATCTGCTCAATAAATAATGGAGGGTGCAATCCCTTGGCTACTTGTACCTCAGCACCAGGTATGATACGCTCTGTAAGTAATTCCAGTGTGAATCTCATGGAGGGTCTGGTTAGGCTGAATCCACTTTGTAGCAATGTATTTATATTGCAGCCCCTTCTCTACAGTCAGTTTTGCCTCACCCAAAGGAGTTTACGGGCAGGTTAGCTAAAGCCAGCAGGCCTTTCCACAAACACTGACAAAAAATAGATTTAGTCTCCATCAAAAAGGAGATTTAATCATAAAAATGTGGAGATCTTCACCATTTCATTTTGATGCTGTTTTCCAATTTCAGCTGCTTTTACTATTCTTCTCCTTTCCGTAAATATGTTTTTACTACTCCCTCTACCTCCCATGAAGTTGACCTTGGACTCTCAGGTATCTGCAGCAAAGCAACATTAGGGATCTCTCCATGGTCAAACTGGACACTGATAAGGGGAAGTATCAAAAGATCAAATAAGCTAGAAATATATAAAGACTCTGCTTCAAAATGTCAAGGACCTTTACTGTCATGGTTGGTATTGTAACTGTAGCAAGGACTGAATTACTTTCTGTATCTTGTCTCACCTCCCAAGGGCCAATGCCATTTTGTTCCTGTGCATCTGGGTACACTGGAAGTGGATATGGGCCAAACGGATGCTCTCCTCTCAGTGACATCTGTCAGCTGCAAAACCCTTGTGCAAATGGGCAGTGCTTGGTAAGTGTGCTGGACTCCTTGCAGCAAGTGGTATAGTAGTTATAACCAGTAATAGGGAGACTGGTGAGTCTGGAAGCTGAGTGCAGACCTACTAAAGGTAATGAGGCAAATTCAGCAGGGAGTAGGAGATCAACAGATACACCTGGGGAAAACCAAGGGAGTTTCACACAAGTGATTTCTTCGTGTCTGAAGTAGAGGCAGCAATCTTGGCCGTAATACCCAGGCTGCCTGAGAGGGTAGCTGGTACCCCAGGTCAGCAAAGGGATGCTGGTGCTGGTCGGGAAGAACTGATGAATGGCTGTCCCTGGTGGGACAGGGAAGTAATTTACCACCTTAGATCATGGAGGAATTACCCAGGATAATAAAACCAGTACCTCTGCTGACCATCAGACTGTTAATATCCAGTAGAGTTAGTTATGTGCTCCTAGCCTGGACTCTCAAGCTGTTTATATGGATATGGAGGGGGTGCTTCATGGGAACTGGTTGCACTGCTGCTGGTAGCCAAGTGTTTCGGGCCTTTACCGGTTGGTGGTGTGAATTCATTCTCATACACAGCGACCATTTACTTTATCCACGTGGATCCTGTGAAGGCCTTTTGGCTTCCTCAGCAAGGCGTGCTGTGCTCAGGGAAGTCCACGCTGCAGCCCTGGAGATTTTGATAATTCTGTTGAGGAGGATATTTATGATGATGATTTTGGTGAAATGTTCACAAATGGTAAATTAGTTGTTCCGGTACAGTCTGATCTTGTTTGTCCACATTGGTTTGCAGCTATCCTCCTTTTGATGATCATGGGAGGCAGGGGGGAAATGGGACATACAATATGGACTTGCTAGTGTTAGGTTAACAGTGGGATTCAATGATCTTAAGGGTCTTTTCCAATCTAAATGATTCTGTGATATGTTACCTTTCCCTTTTCCCATTTTCTGCATAAAATGAGGCGCTCTACTCACCTCCACTCCACCGCTTGCCATCATTCCTCACTCTCCCTTCTGTAGGTAGCTATTGTCTTTTCACTCAGATATTTAAAGGGCCTTTTGTGCCCAGATCTAATCTACTTTTTTCTGACTATTTAGAAGCTATCTATTTTAGTCAGTATATTAAAACATACAATGTCTTACCCTAAATATATCCTAACATACAAACGCGGGCAATCGTGGCTAGAAGCTACTACTTAAAGATAATAACACAGTCCGATACTTCAGTAATGTGACTACAGAAGCATCTAATAAAAGAGAGGAACAGCAGAGATGTATTTGGCCAATGTAATGACAGATGAATTGTAATGTTAATTAAATATCAGGTGATACAGATCAGAAAACACCTTTTCGTCTCCTAAAGAGCATTCTGAGCACTGAATACACACCAAAATCCAGTTCCATCATACTGAAAATCTCTGTTTAGGAAAGGACATGAACAGAGAATGCAAAAGGATATAGAGACTATAGCACATTGGTTGTATGGCATCAAAGATGGGATTGCTAGCATGTACCTTGGAATACAGTGTTCTGTTTTACCTGTAAAAGGCTTGTCTATAAAACAAGAAATATAAGGAAAGATGACATAAGAAATTAAAACAGTTAGAGATATGGAGAGACTTGATTATAAGGAGAAGCAGTAAAGGCTGAGACAAAAGAAGTGGGAGAAAGACATACAGAATAATGAATACTGCAGAGAAGGTGAGGGAACTGTTCACATTTAACATCCCTCAGGATGAAAATGAAAGTTAACAGCCTACGTAACTGCAGTGCAGACTTCCCAGAGAACAGGCTTGAGGAAAGTGATTTATAAAACCACTGTTATCTTGACTTGCTATTTATAAGGTTTAGGTAATACGATTGACTTGTTTCTAGGGTGATCATTTCAAAGCCAAGCAAACAGTTTTCTGAATGGCTAAATGAATACAGATTTTAACTTGTTAGGAAGCAATTTGAAAGAGCCCTGCAAAGAAATAATTTAATAAAAAAAGCAAAGAGCTAGATAATCTGATTAGGCTTTGGGTTTGTTTTGGTACTCGCCAGTTACCGTCAAGGCCATGAAGTTTTGAATGTTTTATTTCTTTGCTTTGATATCTCCACATAAAAGAAGAGTAAATATCAGTCTTTCTGCTGACTGCGTTGATTCCTTTAGGTAATCCATGCTCATTAAGTTTATTGCATTTGTTTATACCTGTAGGCAATGACCTCTGGGTATTTTTGCCTGTGCAATGCGGGCTGGACAGGCCCTAATTGTACAGAGAACATTGACGAATGCATTAGCAACCCATGCCAGAACGGAGGCACCTGCACCGATGGGGTCAACGGCTACTCCTGCGAGTGCACCAGCACCTGGACAGGACCACAGTGCCAGACTGCCCAGCAAGGTACAGCCAGGACCTCCTCCCCAGGAGAAACGGACCACCAGGCTTCAGCAAGTAGTTGCTTGATGTATATGATTAATATGTGAATAAGAACCAAGTTGTCATGGAAAAAAATACCCAACAAACCTTCTTGGTGGATTACAGGTCCCAACCCAAAGTCAGAGTTTTCCATGAGTTTTGTTTATAGACACTTTGTTTAGCAATAGAAGCATAACAATGAAGTTACCTGCAGGCCCACTGGCCTTGACTAGACGCCAGACATCCTAAAATCAGATCTCTGTTCCTGAGAAAGTGGTCTGGTAAGCTGGTTGGGAAAGACGATCTGACACAAGGAGAACAGATTTACAAGAGAATATATTCATGTTTCTCTTTTGTGCATACTATTTCATTTGTTGCGAAGCTGAAAGGTCCTGATGTTTTTAGTTAATGTGAAAAGCCAGAAAAAGTTTTCAAGGAGAAATTTAATGAAAGAAATGTTATCCATGAAAATGGGGGACTCTGGGTTTTATAGAGTGACTGCAAGGTACTGCCTTTAACATTTCTTCTTAATATCACTTTTTCTGTTTGTTTGGAATTTTTTTGCCATTAGTTTTAATTAAAAAAAAAAGGTCAGGATAGCATTCCAGTCAGTGCCCCTGTGGCAACCATCTGTTAGATGGCTCATTAGATTAGATTGCACGTTGCTGTGAAGAAAGCAGATTCATTTTTCACAGAATACAGAGTGTAAAACTTTCACTGGCCCACTGTGAAATCTGCTCTATTTTAGAGTTACTTCAAGCCCTTTTCTATCTTCCTTAAATATCTAACCAGTAATTTTTATTATTATCCACATACATGTAGAAAAATTATGTTTTAACCATTCAAAACATAAGGGATAGAAAACCAGTTTTTATCCAGTGAGAAATTATAATGTAGTAACTTCTGCTTTAGTTCCTAATCAAGGGAAACATAATATATTTTATGGCATGATAATTCTGAATCTGGTTGAAAAAGGATGAGATGTTTTAGCTGGACACTTCAAACAAAATTCTATGCTTTTTACCTTTTCCTGATAAAAAATATTTCATTTCAGTTGGCTGCGAATTGAGTATTTCTTTAGCATCAGTTCAGTGTTAAACTACAGCTACTTGTTGTATGCCGCAGCTATATGTGCATTGTATTTTGGATGCTTTATGGATGTATTTTTCTGTAGCTGTTTGGGATTCCCAGTTCACAGCTCCCATTCATTGAATGAGTCAGTGAGAGAAGAGACCGTGATATATCATGAGAGGTGTTATCGGGCCCAGAAATCCGACCAAAAACAATAAATGGGACAATAAAATATGTGGAGGATAACTTCTATGATGCACCATTACTGAGAAAGACTGTTTTCTATCATGTTAGCTTCAAAATATTATTTTATTGCAGGTGAAAAATTTAAAGATTCAATCTGGAGGTGGCCTTCTGGAAACAAATGAGTTTATGGACATTTTCCTGAGACAGAATCAATACCTTTTGGCAATATACACATATTCCAGCTGAAAATCTTTATTCTTTTCCCAGGAACTACTTTTCTCTCGGGGAGTAATTTTGCTCATTTTTTGTGATGTCATTCCAATTTAGAGGAAATCCTGAAGAGTCTTCTACAGAAGTATCTTTCACTATTGTTTTAAATATTTAGGAATCCAAAGCTATGCTAGAAAGTTAGGTTTTGTTTAAGTCTGTACAGTGATAGCACAAATTAATCAATTTATTTAATTTTCTCTCTCTTTCTGCAGTTTGTGGAGGATATCTCTCAGGCTCCAGGGGGACTTTCAGTTACCCTAACAACCCAAACAGCCAGCGGTACAATAGTGGGGTCAGCTGTGCTTGGGTTATTCAAACTAATCACAACAAGGTAAAATGAAGTTCAGGTGAAAGAAATTCTCACTCTGCAGGACTCAGAAGGGCAAACACAAACATCTTCATGCCGCATGTTCCAATATTGTGATCCAGCCCTCTCAGAAGGGGAATTTTTCGAAGAGATTAAGTTTTAGATCCTTACAAGCCTTCAGGCTCGTTAGCCTAAGAATTAGCCCTGGCTATGTTTTCCAGGTTTTTCCTATGAATCTGAAGGTTAGAATTTATTCATTCCTACAACCATTGCATCAAAAAATGAGACCTTAAGAAAACGCACCAAGTGACTGGAGACTTGCAACAAGTTTTTGAGGGCTGACATCACCTGCCACTAGGTAGAGAAAGTACCTATTTTACATTGCTTACGACTGAGAATAGCTGCATGAGAAAAGCTCTGCTCTGCTGGGCTCCACAGTTGGATCATCAGCTAAGTGATCCCAGAACAGTTTCATGTTTCTCATTTCTGAGCCCCGGAAATGTGGAATACTGAATTCATATTGTCGATGGCTTTGTGTAATAGCAACGTTTGAATTTGTAATGATTAATTTTTAAATTTTGCACTCAAATGTGTATTCTGATTCTGCTCTGCAATTAACAATTTCACTTGTTTATAAATAGCAACTACAAAATATGTTACTTCACACTTTAGCATGGGAGTTCTTAATTAGGACCTAATATCCGATCTATTTTTGACATTTCACGAGATAAATTAAGTAGTTTTATAAACCAGTGGTTGATAGTGATTTATACAGCGTTATGGGTATGTGACATATCCTAAGCTTTAAGGCCGAGAGCCACTACTGTCTTCAGAAGAGCTGTATTGAAGCACATCAGTGAGGAATCGGAACTCACATAAAGTTGTGCATGTCACTAAGTATCTAGAGTGGTCTTACGAGACACTGATTTTACATGTGCAAAACAAGATAATTCCATTTTTTTAACTCCCATGACAATATTTTCAACCATAGCAAGGATGAGAAATGTTAATTACCTGATAAGAAAACTGCCATGGAAAACCTGGAATAAAGAATGTCATGCAGTCTTTCAAGCCTTTCACATGGCTTGAAATATATACATATATGTGTTTCACATATATAACAGACACAGGCAAATGGTCTCAATTATTATTTTATAAAAATAATGCTCTTTCCAGAAAACTTCTCTGTCCAAATTCTTTCCTATCTTGTCTCTTTTCTTTTGACCCTTAAGATTCTGTAATATCTTCTTTTGTCCTGGAACTTTTTAGAAAGTGGCATCACGGCTCCAAAGCTATTAGGTTCTTGCAGTGGTATGAACACATGTATCTACTCTATATGGAGTTACTGCATAAACAGTGTCTCAGCAGATGGAAAAAAAGGGATTTCTTGTTTTGTTACTTCCTGTTAGATTCTGCGTATTACTTTCCCATTCTTCCAACTGGAGACAAGTTATGAGTGTAACTCTGACTTCCTTCAAATCCATGATGGGCCTTCAGCGTCAATGCATATGCTGGGAAAATATTGCGGTTCCTCACCTCCTGGACAGCTTTTCAGTTCCCACAACTCCCTGTATTTTTGGTTCTACTCTAACCACACCATTACGACTGAAGGTTTTACTGTTCAGTGGGAATCTCGGGATCCTGGTAAGTTTTATGAAATGTCAAGTAATTTAGCATATTCATGGCTTTGGAGAAAACATAATTACTTATTTCCTTTGATTAGGAAACATTAGGAGCAGAGGCTGAAATGTAGACATGTATGTCAGTTTAAAATATTTAAACTCCAACTCTAGGCCTCTGCATGAATAACTTTCTGTTGTTTTATATGTTCTGTGAGGAATCCCCAAAGAGCACGTGTTCCTGGAGATGCCATTCCTTCTGATTAGTTCTATTTTCTCACAGAAATATCTAGTTCTTTGAGCAAGCAAGTTACCTTTTTTGCCACTTACAGTTTGCAAGAGGCCAAGGAGTTTGAACCATGCTTCACAAATGTAACAAATTGTTGGGAATTTGAATTTAAATTATCTGTGAGCTTTTTGCTATGATTTGCTGTACATTTCTGCCTGAATTCTTGGTAATGCCACTTGTGTGATTCTTCCAGGAGGCCTGGCAGTGCATTTCTAGAGATAAACCCCCAAGCATGTTGTGCAACATGAAACTCGTCACTATTTTGTGTATTGTCTAGAAAGAAAATTGTGCATTGGGTTGTGTCTTGAAAGAACTATGGAGTAAAAAAAGGGGGAACCATTTCTTTATTTCCAGAAATATTTATTGAAATTATTTTAATGGGATTTTTGGTGGGGGTTTTCTTTCAATTGACATTAGTAGATAATTACTAATTGACAAATATAGATACTGAAAAGTGAAAACAGATCTTGGCGGGGGCAGGGAGCAAAGAGAGAGAGGTATACATGTGACTAAACTAGCTACTCCTTAGGTATAACACATAAGTTACTCTAACTATTCCCAGCTTTTGCGCTGAGGATTTTTTTTAATTGCAAGGATATAAAATAGCCTTCCCTGTAATTAAATTTTTTGAAAAATGAAAACAGTCTTGTACTAGCATAAAACATGGAGACTATTTACAAAGTGCAGAAATTCAGATTAATTTTGTAAATCTAATCTGAACCACAGTGCTTTTGATCATTCTCCCAAAGATATTTCCATCATAACTGGGGAAGAATTTTTCTTTTACTGAGCAAATCAAAAAATATTTGGAATTCTGCTTTTATAATTGAATTGCAGAATTAATTATAAAGTTTAAAGAAAGAAGTAACTTGTTGGTTTATTTGGCTTCCTCTTTGTTCTTGAATTTATTCTGGATCCCAAAGTGGTACCTAGTTTTGTCACTAGAAGAGAATTCATCTTCTGACCTGAGATGTGGCATTATACACTGTGTTCTTCCATGTTTGCTTTCTGTTAGAATGTGGTGGTGAGCTGACGGGTACTTACGGCTCGATAAGCTCTCCAGGATACCCTGGTAACTACCCTGTAAACAGAGACTGTTTCTGGACCATCTCAACCAGTCCTGGCCTCATCATCACATTTGCTTTTGGCACACTAAGCCTAGAACACCACGAAAACTGCAGTTATGACCATTTAGAGGTAAAGTTTAATTGTGGATTATGACAACATTTTATGGCTATGTTATTGCAAAACAAGGTATTTCAAAACTTCTTCTACTTCTTCAGAAGGGGACTGTTTGAAAATTAAATCCTGGGTTGAAATGCTCATTTGTACTTACTCCAGCCATAAATGCACACTCAGATACAGGCAGTATAACAGAAAGAGGATGATATCCTCCTCCACCGAAGTTAGGAGAATTCTTGTAACTAAAGAGGATGAGACCCAGGCAAAATACCTGGTGGGAAGTTTTCACTTTCTTACAAAGTTCAGTCTCCAAACTCCTTGTTGAATGTCGACTCACAGGGAATTAATCAGCCTAAGAAAAAATATTAGGAAATAGGATTAATAGATTCATATTATAGTACAGTTCTTAACTTCACGTGCGAACTTAGGGCTTGTTCTCAAATGCAAAGTAGTGGTTACAGAATTCACCAGTACCCAGTCATGGAAATTAGAAGCTGATTTGGAATAGCATATTCTTCAAAATTGTGTAATGCAGAGCATGATTTCAGGAAAACAGTTCAACTGTAGATCTCCTGATACTTTCATTCCCTGTCACAAAACCCGTGATGACTCTCTGAGGAGCACCATCACAGCTATGCTGGTGGGCCTGTTTCTTGGTTCCTGTGTGTTTGGAGGAAACTTCCTATGAGCTTTCCCTCCACCCACCATCTACAATATCTCCTGCAGCCACTGAGATCACTTTAAGGGTGTTGATACTGTTCACAGTTGGCACAGCATCTAATAATCCTAAATGCTGATTTATCATTCTATCTAGATTCGAGATGGTCTTCTTCCACAGGACCCTCTCCTTGGTAAATACTGTAGCACTGGATCTCCACCCCCACTCCAAACCACAGGTCCATATGCATGGATTCACTTTCACTCTGATGACTTAGTTACTGATAAAGGCTTCCACATCCTCTATACAACATCCCCCGGTAAGTAAAATTCAGCGTTAATAGCTGGTTTGTAACATTCCCAAGATATAGCCAACAGCATATGAATGGATGTAGTTGACACTCACTGTTTAATAATACAGAAATCCTCTTTGATTTCCAACCATTGTACAGAGGCAGCCTAAACTGAAAGAGTTACCATACTTGTGAATATGTCAACTAATAGATTTTTTTCTTAATATAGCAGATCCAAGTTGCGGAGGAAATTACACGGATAGCGAAGGAGTTATCACGTCCCCTTTCTGGCCTAACCCTTATATCAACAACCGACAATGTATCTACATTATCAGACAGCCAGAGGACGAAAAAATATACCTCAACTTCACCCATATGGAACTGGAAAGTCAAACTGGTTGTTCATCAAATTACATTGAGGTGACTTCTCTTAATCAGTTGATATGAAAGGTTGATTACATGTGTGTACAAAACTATGCCGCATAATTTCTGTCCTGAGGGCCACTGCAGAAATAGGTGTTAAGCAAATGACTAAGTATACCAATTTATTAGGGTTCAAAAGTCACAGGGGCTAAAAGAGCCGGACTGTACATTCGGAATGAAGCAAAGATAAGGGAACAAGAAAATCTGTCTACCTTAACATTAAGTCTGAATGGACTGTACATGATTAAGGTGGAGTTTAGACCTTTGGTAAATGCATGCCAAATGTAAGAAAAATAGAAATAATGTCACAGCCACTATGCAGTATTTTCTGGAGTCATGGTGTTATACTGAAAATCTTGTTCTGGGTCAAAAAAGAAGCACACCATATATATATTTATATATGCATACATATGTACATATATACATATGTAAAGCCAGGAATTTATTGTTAGTATAACTGAAATCTTGCAAGTCTAATTAAAGAATTGTTATTAGTCTAAATTAATTATTTTAGAAAAAGTAGTAGTATAGTTAGAATGCTTCTATTTGGAAAATGTAATAATAATACATTAGTAATGTTGATGCTATCCGGGATTCTCTTCAGGTGATTTTTATATTTGCTTTTACACCTAACGCTTTCTTCATTGGTCTGCAGCTTCATGTTACAGCTGATTTTACTACTATAGGATGCCTCTTAAGTACACTAGATACCATTTCTTCATTTTCTTTGTTATCCTTAAACCCATTTTTGTCCAGCTCCAGGTCTGCATTTCTTTAAGTGACTGTGGATGAGGTTTGGCACAGTGCTGTGCAGGCCTGGGGCTCCATGGGGCTGTGGGGCTCCCCAGAGGGGCAGAGCAGGGCCTCACAGCCAGGGCCTGCCCCACTGCCCTGGCCAGGGAGCAGGGCAGCTGCTGGGGATGGGGAATGGACCAAGGCCAGGCCAGGATGTGGGCATGCAGGTGAGCATGGCTCAGTAGAGCCCATGGCCAGGCAGGGCAGGGCTGTGGGGAGCTGGAGACTGGCCCTGCTGCAGTGTTGCTGGGGCAAGGACTCACAGAATGGCATAGGTTGGAAGGGCCCTCTGGAGATCTCCATCCAGTCAACCCCCCTGCTAAAGCAGGTGCCCCCAGAGAAGGTTGCACAGGAATGCGTCCAGGCGGGTTTTGAGTATCTCCAGAGAAGGAGACTCCACAGCCTCTCTGGGCAGCCTGTGCCAGGGCTCTGTCACCCTCACAGTAAAGAAGTTCTTCCTCATGTTCAGGCGGAACTGCCTGTGCTCCAGTTTGTGCCCAACGTTGTCCCTTGTCCTGTTGCTGGGCACCACCAAGAAGAGTCTGGCCCCATCCTCTTGACACCCATCCTTTAAATATTTATAAGCATTGATGAGATCCCCTCTCAATCTTCTCATCTCCAGGCTAAACAGACCCAGGTTTCTCAGCCTTTCCTCATAAGAGAGATGCTCCAGTCCCCTCATCATCTCCATAGCTCTCCTCAGGACTCTTTTCAGTAGTTCCCTGCCTCTCTTGACTCATGGCACTGCAGGGTTGACATGGGGTCCTGCACCATGGGCAGGGAGCTGGGGCCCCGGGAGAGGCAGGCAGGGCCAGTGAGGGCTGGTGGTGCCCTCAGGGCCTGGCAAGCTCTTTATGTTGGTGGCCCATGCCCGTTCTCCTGTCACCCTGTCCCTGTTCTGCTCTGTGCCATGCCCTGACTCACCACATTTCAAGGTGTCTGCTGTCATACCTGGCCTGTATTTCTCCATACAGTCATAAATACCTCATCCTACATAGAATGACTGCTGGGTACTGCTGTGTGTATGAAACTGTGGCTGTAGTGCACAGAGGTAAACGAAAGTAAGACAAACCAGGCACAGATACCCAGCTGATTAGTGAAGGTGCCACCACAGCTGAAGCAGGTCAGAGCAAGCCCTGCAGCCCCAGCGCAGAGCTGGGTCCTACGCTGCTGCCTACGCAGTTATGTAGCAGTGGGGTTTGGTTTTGTGTTTAATCTCCTCTGGACCAAGCAAGGAATAGGCCCCTGTGAGCACCGTGCAGTTAATCTGTTTTTAAAAGATGTTATTGTGCTGACATTTTTCCCTTCCCTCCTCTAATTCAGAGACTTTGGTTGGAATGAAGGGTAATTAATTTCTGAAATGAGAGGGGAAGTGTGTTTAATGAAAACAGACAGCTTTTGTTTGTTTGGCCTGGTACTCCTCTTGCCTAATTGCTGGCAGAGCAGCAGCTAGATTTGCAGCAGCCAGAGAAACAAAACCATTTCTGTTGAACTCAATCAGTTTGTATTAGTTCAGCAAGCCATTTACCTTGCTGGCTGTTTGCTGATCAGTCACAAGCCATTTGGTTTCCCTGTGCTTCTGTCCTCCTCTTTTTCCTACCCTCTCACCTGCTGGCGCAGCCCAGAGCAGAGAAACGGGACCAACATTTTCTGACTAGGGCAGTTGGTATGACTGAAGCACTGTGCTCTTTTATCAAGGCCTGATTTTCCACATATGTTTTTCTAAAATACTGTCTCACTAGGTTTTATAAGGAAGTTCATCTAGGGAGATAGCTTTTGGGTGTTTAAGCTACTTAAAAAGTCATTCTCTAATGATTGTTTTGTCACTTTGAAAAGGTGCAGATTATTCCCATCCCTGGTGATACCAGGAAACCTGTAGTTTCCACAGGGGCCAGACACAGCTCACAAGCACTTGCTCAGGGAGGGATGTTTAGTTCCTTACTAAAGAAGGAACAGCCTGGGACAAGGGGCCTGCAATAAGAAACTAGACACAATAAAACTTTCTATTTAAGAAAGCTTGTGACGTGGTGATGCAGAGGTAAGGTGTTAGCCAAGCCAGCTCCTTCTCCATGCCATCCTTCTAACTGGCAATAGGAGACATTACTCACATGGTTTAGAGAACCTGTTATTTTTATCACTACTCACTGGGCTACACCAAAAATGTAGGAGAATCAGGTCAAGAAAAAATGTAAACTCATGTGAACTATAGTTCTGGAAACTTTCACTGCTGCCTAAAGATTTTCTAAATATTCTGGCACAAATTTTGATTTTAGTTGCTCTGCTGTAAATCCAGAATAACTCTGTCACCTTAAACTCATGTCCCAGGGAAATTCAAAATATCTGTTAGTCAGAAAGCCATCTCACCAGCTGGAGATTGCCAAAGCTGGGCAAGCAGGCCAGCCACTGCCTGCTCACCAGGGCACCGACAAGGGTCTGCTACTTTCTCTCCCAGCCCATAAAGGAATACAGCTGAGGCGGAAAGAAGAGGTGATGAGAGAGGACCTGAAAGCTGGATGTCCCTGGCTTTGCCAATGATTTCACTAGAATGATTTTTTGGGGTTGACAGCACATAGATGCATTTAAAAGCAGCTCCAGCTACATGAGCTACTGCCACTTTTACAACAGAGAAGAGCTGTTTTCTTTTCAGGAGAATCTTTGGGAGAATAATTGAATTTTTTTTCCTGGGCAAACAGCAGGGAGTCCTGGTTTTTGGATCTCAGCTTGTTGGCTCTCCTGTGGAATGAGATGGACACCTCAGGGGTTGTTCAGAGCTCCTTGGCTGTACTAGTGCTCTTCTTGGTCTACGGATGCACCTATTCTTACCCATGGACTGTGGGTTCAGGGCCTGAAGTTCAGAGGTGCAAATACCTCTTTCTCTCCTAGTCCCCTTGATAATGAGGATTCATAATCAACTTCTGGGAAAACGTGTAAGATACATTCCTTCTTTGATTAGCAAATTCATTGAGGTCAATACGGTAGCAGTACAGAAGGTAAAAGCTGGAAGTGATTCCCTGATGCAGCTTCATTGTGATTATAATGCATTGGACTCTTCAGATAAAGTAATTGAAAGACATCAGTATACCTCTTCACTGTTTTGGGGACTCAGAGTTGAACGTCCTGTTAGTGAGCTGTCTGGCTGGGTTGATGTATGGGTGTGATGGGACATGTGCTTATTATGGAGAATTATCATTGAAAAATCACTAGAAAATTGATGGCCAGAGCAAGAAAACCACAAATACTTCTTTTCCCCAGCAGATTTTAGTGCTAGCAAAAATTTCATTGCTATCACTGGCAAACACCTCACCTCTCTCTTTCAGACTAAAGGTGTCACTTTTGGAAGCTTATGCCCAAATTGTACTAAAGCCGTGGTTCGTAGAGATCTGTTTCATCCTAATGTCTTCTGACAGTAGCATGTGTGAGTGTGTGTCTTCTATGCTGATCATCCGATCCTTCCTTTGAGCTCTCATAAATCACGTGCTTGTGCCAATTACTGTGATGGCTCTTTGGCCCTCTTGTAAATAAGTAAAATAGTTACTCTTTTTTTTATTTAGCAGTTCTTGTGAGAATATAATTTTATCTGGATATCAGATCCCAACACTTTTATGATCTGACTTTTTTCTTTTTTTCTTTTTGATGACTAGGTTCGAGATGGTGACAGTGAGATGTCTTCTCTTATTAGCAAATTCTGTCATAGTACACCTACATCTCCAATCATTTCTACCAGCAACAGTCTCTGGATCAAGTTCAAGTCTGATGCAACTGTGCAAAGGACTAGCTTCAGAGCCACCTATCAAGTTGGTAAGAGGAATGTTGACTTGCACAATTAACTGATCTGTAATTTGGACACTCAGTCATTTCTGTGCTATATTATCCATGTAATGGGTCTAAAACAAACTTCAAAAGAAAGGAAAGAAGAAGATAGAGCCAGTTTATTTATTTACTGTTACTTTTAGAAATGCTAAGATGTTGTCTGCAGTAAGTCTGTTGTAGACTCTTCTACCATATTTGGAAATGGACCTCCCATTGCTTCTATTAATGATAAATCACTTACCACTAACATACCAAAGATGGTATAGTTATTCTCCCTAAATGTTTTTACTTTCATTATTCCTGTCTTGTACTACTTAACCATCAGGTCTATCTGTGTTTGTGAAACCAATGAGTCAAATCCATAAGTTGTCTTGAGCACAGTTAGGTTGGTCTTCTGTATATACGTGTTTATGCTATAGTTATAGCAATATGTACTTTTAAATATGTTCTTACAAATAGTTGGTTGATCTGTAGTAGATTCTGTAAGAAGATAGGTTTTTAGGGGTGACTTTCTTCTAATTGGCAGCCTGTGGAGGTTCCTTGTCCGGAGCAGGCACCATCCGTTCGCCTTACTACCCCAGGATGTCCCCTCACCCAAAGACCTGTGAGTGGATCATCTCCCAGCCAGCCAGCAAAGTGGTGATTCTTAACTTCATTGACTTTGACATTCGAAATACAACCACTTGTGACTCAGACTACGTTGAGGTAAATAATACTATACATATATGAACAGCAGATAGATTCTTATCTGTATGTTCCTTCTTGCACTCAATCTTCACTAAAGCAGAACTGCTTGACAGACAAGCACTTTGTACAGCAGTTTTAAAAGTTTTTCTAGGTTCATGATGGGACCCCAAACCTTTTCTTGGTTCTCCAAAGATGATATAACCATTTTGATAATCAGAGACAAGTAAAAAGACAGGCCTGGTTTTGGAGGTTTATGTGGCACTTACTGCTGAGGGTGTTAAGATCTCAGCTTTTCTCCATCTGACACTTTTTGGGTGGGAAAGTGCTTCTCTGGCAGTCATATGGTTACATTGTATGTGCCTGTAGTAGAAACTCTGCTAACAAAAGGGTAGAATTTGACTTACTAAAGATTTCTTCTATGTGGTTCTTCTTAATTCATTTATGCTTACAACTTCGATGTAACAGAAATTTGTATGAGATATTTTGAATACGCTGTTCTTCAGGTCAGAGATGGCAACAACACAGACTCTCCTCTTTTGGAGAAATACTGTGGTACAGCCGTACCATCTAGAGTGCAATCTACATGGAATAATCTCTATATCAAATTTAGAGCTTCTTCTCTTACCAACCTTGGCTTCAGAGCTGAGTATTGGCCATTAGATACAGGTAAGGATTTTTTTTGTTGTTTTCTTTGTAGAGTGTTGGGACTTTCCAAATTTTCCTGCACACTGAAAAGAGCTGGCCATCAAGTTTTATGATAGTGAATGGGACATAAATTCTGAATCAGTTACTGTGTAGGATGCACTGAGGAAAAAAAGACTATGAAATTTCAGAAAGAAAAAATACCCAATTTTGTAAGTGCCTAATTTTTTAATAAATGCATCATTTAACCTAATGTTTTAAATCTCTACAGTATGTGGAGAGATTCTCACTGGACCAGAAGGAACCATTACAAGTCCTGGTCATCCTGATGTCTACCCACATGGTATTAACTGCACCTGGATTATCAACATTCAAGCTGGCTACCTTATCCGCCTGACATTCACTTCATTTAACTTGGCATTTGATTATAGTTGTGGAAAGGATTATCTTGAAATATATGACAACAGCACTGTGCAAAAATTGGGAAGGTGAATATGTCCATTAGCCTACAGAGCTGAATTACTGTAGATTGAGCACTGTTCTGTAGATCTTGATGTCCATTAAACTTAAGTTTTGCATATGGATTAATTTCTCTGCATTACAGAAACAATACCAGCAATTTCTCTGCCTAGGATAGTAAAGGCAGCTTGCTTTCTTTGACTATGCAATAAGTAGCACATTTAATAAATACTGTCCAGGGAGAAACTAACGTGTCAAGAGGACAGCTTTTTTAAGCACAAATTTCAATAGCTGGCATTGTCCAGCTCCATTAGTGTTTTGATTTATGGGAAATAAATTCAACAGCATCTGTGCCCAGGAAAAGATGTTGCTTGAAACACTTGCAGAAATGAAAGAGAGATTACTTAAAGGATTGTGCATTTATATCTTAGCAAAAACTATACTATACCAAAGTCTGTGTTTTACAGGATTTTGTTTTCACTTTCTCCTGATACGTGATTTTATCTTAGGGAAAAAACTTTTCTTGTTTTCTCCTTCACCAGTTGGGGTACACGCATTTTCTTGCCACCCTAGAGTTCAAGAACATCTGCACTACTCGGGAACAGTATCCAGCTGCAGCTACAACTTGTGAAGTAGTTGGCTGACATGGCAGTATTTTGGAAAACAAGGAGCACATGACTCTCATATTATAATGAAGAGTGTTTTGCAACCTTAGGCTTTGGCCAGTCACTCTGACTCCTATGAAAGAACAGAATATGTTGTAGGTACAACACAGAATAATTTCGATAGGAGTTTGACAGCTTGGTGAACAGTTTATGCGCTGACTGTGCCACGCATGTTAGGTTTGTACCCTTGTACACATGGTGGGCTATTTAGTCCTATGATAGAGGTACATGGCTGGGATCTGTGTCATCTAAAGGAGACACCTGTGTATATGTAGCTGTTCGAACTTCGTAGGAAAGGTGAATCTTCTTCCAGCAATATAGATGCTTCATATAGTACTGCCATTCAATTTGGGGCATCTTTTTGCTGCAGGTACTGTGGAAGATCAATTCCACCATCTCTCACTAGTGGTGGCAACATGATGACGTTGTACTTCATGACTGATCACAGCATTGCATCTGAGGGCTTCTCAGCTAATTATGTCTCCCTGGAGGCATCAAAAGGTAATATGTCAGTCTGTTCATTATGCAAATTAAGTGTTTTCAGCTGTCACTGTAAATAACCACTACAAAACCCAGAAATATTATTTTCTGTGTTAACAGAAGACTGCTTGGTGCCTCTTCTACCCCTTTGTATTTATCCTGTTTTATTCACAAGCTTTTTCCTCCCTAGGAAAGCAGAAAGCAATTTCTGTAAGCAACACTGCTGTTTTCTTTAAAAAGCCAGTAAGAGCTGACATAGCAGAACTGCATGAATTATTCAGGAAAAGTGTTTTCCAAATTTGCTTTGTCCATTCTGAGCTGAGTATGTGTGATCTAGGAAGCTTAGCAATCGTGGGCAATTCATTTGAATGAGAGACTCTCAGGTGCCATAAAAATTAAGGTGCAATATTGGTGATGGGCAGAGAAAGTTCATATAGGATGAAATTTGATAAAGCAGCAAAATAGCCTGAAAGCACAAATTGTTTTTTCATTACGACGGAGGGCAATGTTTCTGTCTCCAGAAGAGTTCAAGGCTCCTGCTATGCCCTAAATCTGTTCTTTAACTATCTCATTTTAAGGGGCCAAGACATACATGAGTGTGGAAAAGACTTGAAGAGAAGATGACCGTTCATTTCCTTAGTTCTCTAAAGCAGAGAAAAACTGAGAAATTACTCAGAATTCTAATTGATTTGAAGGTTTTCCAGGATGGGGGCACAACTGTGTTTTCAAACTGTGCTGAACCCACCATACCTGGATCCAGTGTTTGCACATCTATCCAGCACTGAGAGCATTTTAGCAGTGACTGAGGTGCACTCGAAAAAGTGACCTCTTGGTAAAATACTGTAACTACCAGTTTTATAGATGCAATAGGCATGGGTTGGCTATCGATCTCCTCACTGCTGAACACAGATCTGTAGTAGAAGAGGATTTATGTGGGTAGAAGGACTGGTTCTGCCTAGCAGCATTTAACCACAGAAGAGGTAGAGTGGGACAATGAAAAAAAGTGAAAATGAGAGTACATTGGTAGCTGAATTATTTGTGCATCCATCATTAACCAGTTTCTGGCTGGTTTGTGTGTGTATGCAGGCTATGAGGGATTTATTAGATGTGTACCAGAAATTTGTAGTACTCATCTATGCAGACATAAACTAACAATGGATGCTCATCGTTTGCTCTTAGTTTCTTTAATTGTTTTGTTTTTCCTACTTTCTGAGTTTCTCCAACCTGTTTAAAACCAGCAAAATTTCCAATTTCTACTTTGTGAAAAATAACTGCTTTCTTGGTGACAGCTTGGAAAATTTGGATATTATTTCATCTCTCAAGCATGTGTGTAGGCGAGACCAGTACAGATTTTGCCACAGTGTTTTTATTCACTACCAGATAACTTAGAAATCCAAATAATCCGTTTTCTCAGCTGCCTTCATTCATACTTGAGTTATCTGGCATGAAAACCAAAAAGCCAGTAAAAAACAATTGAGATTTAATGATAACTATTCCAAGGAGGAAATTTCTATTTGTTAGAAAATAATAAGCCAAAAACTAAGTTCTACTTTTAAAAATCTTTCCAAGAAAGACTCTCTAGTTTAAAAACGGAGTTGTTACTAGTGAGAAATTGTGAAATTATCAGCCTTACAAAGAAAGTCTTTTGTGAGCCTGTTTTTGCAGCTGCCAACTGTAATTTCTGTAAATATGATTGTTGCCTGTTGATGTGATATTTTTTCTTTTACTTTACCTCAGATTGACATTTCATGGGCAGATTTGATTCCTTCCTAACTGTTCTTATGGCAGCTTTTCTCACATTTCGTCAAGATCAAAATATTCTTTGCTCAACATTAATCTGTATTTCTGTCTCTATGTAACCCTATCTGTTTCTCTGGTTTTGTTAGTTATCTCAATGCTGATGAACCCCAAGATTTTCTGTCTAGCTTCACTACTCTGCCTCCTCTCTTCCATATTCCCCTCCTTTACCACCACCATGGTGACTGGATTTTCTCATCTTTCATCCAGAACGCTGCTTTATGCATCATGTGAGGTTCAAACTGTAGCAGCACTGTCTCTGGAATGGTTTCAAACTCTCCCTTAGAAATGCAAGTCTGTTTTCTCTTCAATGCTATTAACAACTAGAAACTGTATAAAATGTTTATATGAAATTAGAACTTTATAGTATCTTCATCCAAACTCTAAACAACAGGTATGTTTTTCTTTCCCCATAATCAATAGTTATCTTTACTACTTTTCATCTAAACTGGGCTAACTCTCGATTTATTCTCACTCGGACCTAAAACTATGATCTCTAGAATAAATGCTTTTTTACTTCAACCACTATAGTTCGCATAACTATGGCAAAGTAGCAGATAACTACTGAAAGTGAGAGTAATAATTCTATAGAGAAGTTGAAACTACGATCTGTTTTCTTTACAGAGATTTGTTTCTTTTGGTCCCAGCACAAGCACAGCAGTACTGTAAAGTTGTCATAAGTACTGGACTGCTAACATTCATTTTTGATTAAGAATAAAGTGTTTTGAAGCTGCTGTGGCCTGAGAGAAGTCAAACACATGTGTGTATGTGGACTTTGCTATGAAAAGCAATTCCCCATTTCCCTGAAATCATATCAAGTTTAGTTTTCCCGCTGTGAGATGTTTAGGCCTGATATTAATCTTACGGATATCCAGTTACAGTAAAGTAGCAAATTGCTGAACATAATAATATCTGAGAGATTTACCAAAGCTATGGATGTTTTTTTTTCTTTACATGTGCTGCCTAGTTTTATTTTTCTGCTAAGGAAAATATGGTTCTAATAATGTTTTTTTGTGCAGTAAATATCCTTCATATTTTTGAGCTATGTTGTCTTAGCCAGCTAGAGTGTAACCAATATCAGAGCTGGTCAAAGCTCTTCTGGTTCGTATTAGACATTTCAATAGGCTTTTGCCTGGAGTTATTTTACAGAGAATGAGCTATTGAAAAGATGGACAAGATTATCACACACACACACACACACACACACACACACGGAGAAAGAATAAATAGGAGTAAAAAACCCAGATAAGTATGATTAAAAAAAGGTTTTTATGTAAAACAAAACTATTTTTCTTCTCTGTGCATTTTAGCAAATGATGTGCTTGTTAGCATGGTTTATCTGTGATATATTAATTAGTTGAAAAGTAGCCTGAAAATAATGACAAAGCTATATTTCCTGGTCAAAAAAAATTGAATGCCATGAGATACAGCCATGGCCATGGTCCATGAAGTGCAAACAATTGTTTTAGCAGCCTGCCAGGTAGTAGCTGTGAATAGCTCATATGGCAGGAATACAAATGAAAATCCTTCAGTCAAATATGCCCACATGATAGTCAATTGTTTAAAATGTATATTGTCCATTTAATCTATCTGTACCTCAGATGCTTATTTTTTGGCCATCTTTCTGTCTTTTAAAGGGGAAAGTCACTTGGAAAGCAAGGTAATATTTGGATTTATTTCCTAGAGTCCGTATCTCAAATACCAGATAGACAAATGTCACTACAACCATGTAAGTGTTATGATAGATTTTAGGGTTTTCTTTTGCCCATCTTGACTGACCACACCACAAAGAACACATGCAAAATTATTGAAAAAATCTTTGAAAGGACTCAGCTTTCCTGGAAGTGTTGCTTACGTTCTTGAAAGATCCAGGCCACAATTTTGCAATAGGAATAGTGCTGGAGTCAGTCTATGTTTTTTATTGTCCTTGACTCCTTCACAAGTAAGTGGGAATGTATTTGTTTTACTTTGAATTGGAGTTTTGAGGGGGATTTTTTTCTTTATTTTTTTAGTTTAATTAAAGAGGCTTCATTTCATCCTTTCTGTTGAGAAAAGTCAGCCTTAACAAGGTTTTTAGCAGCTTGCCTTCCTGATAGAGTTTTTATTCCTGGTCTTTCCTTGTCTTTGGTGAATGATAAGATTTTTCTTCTTTATCGTCCTGAATTGTGAATGATATGACTTATGAAGATGGGTAACTTNAGGCTTCATTTCATCCTTTCTGTTGAGAAAAGTCAGCCTTAACAAGGTTTTTAGCAGCTTGCCTTCCTGATAGAGTTTTTATTCCTGGTCTTTCCTTGTCTTTGGTGAATGATAAGATTTTTCTTCTTTATCGTCCTGAATTGTGAATGATGTGACTTATGAAGATGGGTAACTTGGTTTTAAATAGCTTCATTGTGTGGTATATGTTAGCTGACAGTGACTGACTGGATAATCAGGTTTTAGAAGGATGATGAAAGAAAGAAAAACATTTGTGAACCCATGAACTTAAAAATGCACCTGAAGGTAATGCATAGATTTGTATGTCATCTTTATTGATAGCTGAGTAGAAGTGGAGATCTCAGTTCCCATCTTGCTGACTGAACCCAGTAATTATCAGGAGGATGTCGCCTAGCTTTTCTCTTGAGCTGAACAAGCAAAGACAGGAATGGAAAGTAACATCTGACAAATATGTGCGTGCGCAGATACAGAGCGTGGTTGAACGAGGCTGACCTAAGACAGAAAAAAAAAGTTAAGGTTCTATGTGCATCTTGGGCATCTGCTCAGCTCATTCTGAGTCTCAGAAAAAGGCTCAATCAGCTGGCAACTGGCGACTTGTTAGGCCATTGTAACTTGGTTATGTTTGACCAGGTTATTAGGCTGCCTATGTATATGTGTATACGACTCTATAGTATGTGTGTTTATGTGTAAGTCAGCAGACGAGAGTTGGAGATTCCTTTTGAACAGCTTGTTTCTAAGGAGTTTGGGTCTGAAACAGTACAAAGGACCTTTGTGTACCTTCTTGGTAAAAATTAAGCCTGTTAACATCTGCCAGCCAGTGGAGAGGTATATACTTCATGTGATAATTTCTTCCTTTTTTTTCCGAAACTTGCATAGTGTTACATAAAAGTCTAATTGTTAGGGATCCCGATTTTCCTTTGGCAGATTAAGATAGAAAGAAAACTGCCATTTTACATATAGTTCTATTTTTGATTATTTAGAATTGTGGCAAATGACGAATATCTCTTTATGGGAAAAAATATGGGTATAATTTTCTGCAATATGCATGATTGTGTGAGTGAGTGGTACAAAAGCTGGCATTTTTCTCCACTGTTGGCTACTACAGTGGGTTTCTGCCGTTTTTTTGTCAGAAAAGCAAACACATTCAGTACTGAGGTCAGAAAGCATATTCAATACCTTTTGAAACCTCACACACTAGGAAGACAAGATGTGAGGTTGTCCTTGACAGTTACCACCTTCTTCTGTCTTTCATAAGCTGTGATAAGTGTCTTGAAACCAAACTGAATTAATATTTTTTTCAGGCATTTAATAATTGCATTATGGAGTTAGACTGCATTCTGAGCTTTGGCAAAGGAGTCAAAGTACTTTTTTCCTGCTAACTTTTCTAACAGTTTTCACTATTACTGCCCAAGCACACCCTAAAATGCTGTGTTAATGAATGCAAAAGGGTAGTACTGGTTCTCCTGCTGAAAGCAGAACGCAACACATGAATTCAGTTACAAGAAGAGAGTTGGCTGACTTCAAACGTGGGTTCGTTTATGCTTTTCCTAATCATCATAGCAGCGTCTACACTTGGATTTATTTCACTGTAGCCAGAAGTCTGATGTTTCTAAGGCAGAAACTGTTTCGCCTTCTGTATTTATACCACTTATCTCATAAAGAAGATTGTTATGTGACGTGTAGAGCAGTATGCAGCATCCAGTTTATAATAGCACACTTGGGATATGAGTTTCTGTATGGATTACTCCCAAGAAAGCAAACTTTGGTGAGGGAGGGAACCTGGACAATTCTGTGGAAACTGTTCTTAAAAGGGCTGATAAAAATATTTTGGCTCTCATGTTGCTAATTTTACCCTAAGCACCCTAATCTAGTCCATCAATTTTAATGTTCTCCAGGCTGAAAGCTAGTATTCATGGTCTCAGCCTCTGAGTGAATAAGGAAGGGCAATATTGCAACAGCTCTAGCCATTAAATGTGCATGAGTGAGGCACCTACCCTTCCAAAATCAGGAGATAGATACTTAGTTAAAAATAAGTAACGTAATAAATAGACGCACCTTTTCTTGTTTTTTTTTTTTCCCCATTTTGCTTTGTTTTTTCTTTTTGTGTAATGAGCCATTAGGAAAAACTTGAGTTACATTTCTAAGTCAGATTTCTAACTCTGCAGGCAGAGTTCTCAAGAAATCATATGACTTAAGGATCTGAGGTTTGATGATAAGCCCTACATATCATGAAGCACCACAGAAGCTGGCAGCACAGCAAGGGCATTACAAGGTTTTATAAGGCAGCACAAGATTTTTCAGGTGACCAGGACTAACCTGATTGTTATATGCCTAAATTAGAGCATATCAGTGATGGAACACACAAATGAGTAAAATTCTGGATAAAGACTTCAGTAAATAATGATTTTTGGTAAACTAGTGAATGAAACCTTTTTGACTTGTCAATACCAAAGTGCAACCCAATGGCAGAAAATTATTGGCCTGTTTCTGTGTCATGTTTCTTTGTTCATCTTGTCATGAATGAGGAACATGAGTCTAGTAGCTAGCTTTAGGGGTACTTATCCCACAGAAAACATTTTCAACAGAGAGCTTCCAGGTGACCAAGAATGTAGAAAACCACCATTTAAAAAGACACCATTAAAAGAAAAGGCGTTTTAGTAGTTAGAATGGATAGATATAAAAATGGCCAACCTTAGACATGAAGGATCTGAACTGTAAATTCATCTCTTCTTCCTAAATTATGATGCTTATTGAAGTGTTAAGCACAATTATTACTAAATGGCAGCTGTGCTGTCTTAATAAACACATTTGAGAGATCTGTGACAACCAGCTTAAATGCATATAAAGTTAATAATATTTTGCTTGTGCTTTCAGTTGCACCTTATAATTAGTCTAACCCTGCTTATTTGATAGAAAGTATTTAAGAAATCTACCTTAATTTCTTATATTTGCAACCTGTAGGACCTGAAACAGGGGAATGGAGGACCAGAATGAGCCTTCAGGGTCATCAAATCCAGCTCACAATTTTATGCCCCTCCTCCTTTTTTTTTTTTCTTTTTGCCAAGACCTACATACACTTCTTGATTAAATAAATCAAACTGTATCTTAAAAACAGTGGACTTCTTTCCCCTTTCTGCATCTCATATGTTGATTGGATAATTAGAAACTCACTTCCTGATAGAAACTTTCTTCTGCTTTCTGTCTATCTGTATTCATGGACAATTTTTAACTTCAGAGCTTGTAATGTCTTTGAAACTGCGTTCTATTTTTCTTCTTGTCCTGCTTCTAGATGTTTATCTTTTTCTTTTTCTCCTGTGCTTGCTAAGCTAAACAAGTTAAACTCTTCTAATGTCTCTTGCCTACTAATCTACTAATTTCCTGCAATCTTCACAGCCTCTGTTTTACTCATGTGGTTTCCAGTACATCAGTGACCATGGTTATCCACATTTTTCTAGGTAACATGTCACAATTACCTTGTGTAGTGGCATCAAGATACCCTGTCTCTACTGAAAACACCTGACACTTTGCCCTTTTTGCAGCCAGATCACAAATCTCACTCGACTGCGATCAACTAATACACAACAATTGTTGTCTCAAAAAAAAATCTCATGTACCATTGTATAGCAGATATTTTTATTCCTAGTTCTTTCGAAAGAGCTTCTTTTTAATTGCTTCGGTTCTGGCTCAACATTAGTCCACACTATTTTCTTCTTTCCAGCTCTTGATACCAAGATACTTTTACAGTGCTACAGAAGTATTGATGTAGCTAATTTTCGTGTAAGACCTTAAAGAGAACTGTTTTTCGCTCACAGTCTAGTGATTATGCTATTTTACAATTGATTGTCACTTATGGCCCAGAAGATGGGAGAAGAAATTTAGATATAAAATCCCCATCTCCCAGGTTTGATCATGGGGAATTGCTGAATATAGCACCTCCTCATAGCTAGAGGATGCATTGTGTTTCCGCCACCACTGCTTTTTGGAAATTTGGGAATGCTAGCTTTTGTGTTGATCAAGACATTCTGTTTCCTTTCTCTGTATACCTGGGTTTTAGGTCAAAGCCAACTCAGGCAGCTGGAACTACTCTTACGTTGCCTACAGACACTGTGTTCTGGTAAAAGCTGAACAAATCAACTCAAATATAAGAAATCCCATAAAAAAGCTGGATTCTGGTTTTAGTTTATAGTGATGACATTCAGCAGTAAGATGTGTTCAGGAAGAGTTACAATGCACAGGAGCGCAGGATGTTTGATTCTCTCTCTGTTGGAAATACAAATTTCCTGTTAATTTAGCATACGTATTAAATTAATTCATATTTGTTTCTTTTCTTTTTAAAGTGTGCTCACACAACTACAGTACTGAAACTGGTGTGCTAACATCTCCAAACTATCCCAATAACTACCCTGTCCGGACAGAGTGCATATACACCATCACAGTGGGCATAAACAGACAGATTGTGCTGCGCTTTACTGACTTCACCTTGGAAGGGAATAAACGCTGTACAGAAGATTATGTAGAAATCAGGCAAGCCTAATTATTTCTCTTGTCCTTATTACTGATAACCGTGGAAGTTCTCCAAATCCACTTAGGCATGTTCAGAAGCTGTAGTTTTAACTGTACACCTGCACTGTCAATGTGGGAAAAGGATTTAGCAGAGAAATTTAAAGGCTACCTTTTCCTCCTCCCATCCTGCTCCGTTGTTGGCCTTCCTACTTGGTAAGTTCCAGTTCTCAGGCCAACTGGACTATGTGGACTGTGTTCCCATGCCCTACCTGCTGGTTGTTTTCCTTAGTGCAGAAACAAAAAGTTTTATTGTCTGTTTTCTGACATACTCCTCATGATATTTGAAAAGTCACAGCAGTCAGGTGAAGTCCCTGGTGACTGGAGAAAGGGAAACATTGCACTCAGTTTTAAAAAGGGTAGAAAGGAGGACCCTGGGAGCTACTGAACTGTCAACCTCACCTCTGTGACTGCGAAGATAATGGAACAGATCCTCCTAGAAGCTATACTAAGGCACATGAAAGACAGGGAGGTGATTCAAGACAGCCAACATGGCTTCGCCAAGGGCAAGTCCTGCCTGACCAGCCTAGTGGCCTTCTATGATGGAGTGACTATATCAGTGGACAAGGGAAGAGCCACGGATGTCATCTGTCTGGACTTCTGTAAGGCCTTTGACACAGCCCCCTCAACATCCTTCTCTGTAAATTAGAGAGAGGTGAATCTGTTGAGTCGATGAGGAATTGGTTGGATGGTTGCATCCAGAGAGTAGTGGTCAACGGCTCAATGTCCAGATGGAGATTGGTGACAAATGGTGTCCCTCAGGCATCTGTATTGGAACCAGTACTGCCTCATTCCATTCTCGTGAGACACCACCTGCAGTACTGTGTCCAGCTCTGGGGCCTGTAGCTTAAGAAGGACATAAACCAGTTGGAGCAGGTCCAGAGGAGGTCCACAAAAGTGGTCAGAGGGATGGAACACCTCTCCTATGAAGAAAGGCTGAGAGAGTTGGGGTTATTCAGCCTGCAGGAGAGAAGGCTCTGAGGAAGACCTTACTACAGCCTTTCAATACTTAGAAGGGGCCTACAAGAAAGATGGTGACAACCTTTTTAGCAGGCCCTGCTGTGATAGGACAAGGGCTAATGCTTTTAAACTAAAAGAGGGTAGATTTAGACTAGATATAAGAAAGACATTTTTTACAATGAGGATGGTGAAACACAGGAATAGGTTGCTGATAGAGGTGGTAGATGCCCCCTCCCTGGAAACATTCAAGGTCAGGTTGGACAGGGCTCTGAGCAACCTGATCTAGTTGAAGATGTCCCTGCTCATCGCAGGAAGGGTTGGACTAAATGATCTTTAAATGTCCCTTCCAACCCAAACTATTCTATGATTCTATAGTCTGTTTTATGTCTGTCATCTTTAAACAGCAGCTATTCTATGAGGCAGCAATAGGAATATGTACATAATCTGTGATATTTGTTTGTACTGGCATCACCATTAAACTTAGGGTATTAGCATGGTGATTTCTAGTAAATTTTACAGGACAGAGACAAGTAGAAGAAAGTACTATTTGCAGGAAGGTTAGCTGCATGCTTGCAATACATCTGCACCAAGCACACGTCCTTTCTGCTGTGTTGCTGTATGGGATTTGCCCTTTGCAGTGTCGGTGCATCCATTTTTGTCCTCATGAGCCAGCTGTCTAGATGAACCATGTCTGCAGAACACTGGTGTGTTTTTTCACTCTAAGCATGCCATGAGTTTCCATGACCTCAATGAGCACCATGCTAAAACTCATTCTGAACATTATACCAGGTATTCTGTACGGGTTATTCCCCAGTAAGTAGTGTCTTATTTTTTAGAACCAAGCAAAAAGATGCTTGCTCAAGTTGCAGTATTGGGGTTCTGAATATCTGCTGAATTAGCTGGTTTTTTTCAACTGTACATACGAACTGGAGAATGTTATGAAAAACTGAAAAGCTTTTTCAATATTTTCTAAGCAGTGTTTCATTTTTTCATTTTAAAACAACCTGAGATTAAATTTAATCTAACTTTATTTTAACAGTTAACTCCTTATTTTGGGGTAGACCTCAATTAAAATGGGGTTTTTGCACTTTTTCACCTTGAGAACTGAAAACACTCATAATTGTCATAATTGTCACTGTGAAGAGCTTAGCAGCATTAAACAAGTGTTAAGATATTGCCAGAACGTTGCTAAGTGCAACTCAGCACATTGCTGCTGCCAAAAATGGAGTTCCAGAATGTCTCATCAAACCTGATATCATTACATGGGGTAGCTATAGAAGCCTTAGGTGGGGTGCCACTCTGTATTCTTGTCCTGAGGTGTCCTCTGATAAATTGCATTCAGTCAACTAGCAAAATTGTTCATCTGACCGCAGCTGCAAAGATCGAGATGCAAGTGAGGCGAGGTTCTGGCACAGTTCTTCAACTGCTGGTAACCTGAGACAGCAGCAAGGAGTTTAAGCTGGGAGGATGACAAGAAAACAGAGTGGCAAGGTCTAAGTAGAAATTTCTCTCAGGAGCAGGTATAAACCTGTGAAAATATAATTGAAAGTGTTACTGTCCACTTAAAAAGCATCATATGAATATCATAGCCATATATAGATGTTAATGTATTTATTATCGTCCTAGTGACCTAATTTGTAGCATGAAAGTGCTTAAACATAAGTTTAGAAAGCAATTGATAAGCAGGTTGTCACCATCTTTTTTAGTCCCAGGAGACATGTGCAGGTAGCAAAACAGAACAGTAGATTTGTTTCCTGATTACAGTATTAGAAAATTTTTCTGGAAATATTACTTAATTTAAAAATAGGAAATAAGTGGCTGTAGAAACCATTCTGAAGGCTAAGAAAATATTTCAAAACATGCATCATATAATTTCTGAGAAATGGCTTCCCATTTGAGTGGTGGCAAATATATCAGCTCATCTAGTTTTGTGCCAGGCTAAAGAGTGAGAAGTGAGCAAACAGTTATTTCTTCAAATCAGAAGATTACGTTTGGTTACACCAATGGTTGACACCTTGTAGAATACAGAGAAGGTCATGCCTCTGCAGCATCAAGTCTGCTTGAAACACTTCTTGAGTCTGTCATTGTATTGACAGACTCTGGACAGGCTGCTGGGTTTAGAGAGTGGACATACCCAGCAAGCAGGTGCTGGTGGTGGGTCTTCTTACTGCGAGTAGCAGGACTCCTCCAGTATTTCATAGCTGTATTGCTGTGGACTATGGAGAGCCAGATTTAGTCTTTCCCAGACCTGAAAGAATCCCAAGATTTTTGATTTGTTAGCATTTCTCATGGTTTCCCTCTTTGACCCAAGGTTTTTCTTCTCTTATTCTAGAGATGGAGGCTATGAAACTTCTCCTCCTCTTGGAAAATACTGTAGTACAGATCTACCTCCTGACATAATCTCTCATGGTAATAAGCTGTGGATAAAGTTTGTAAGTGACATATTTGGCACAAGAAAGGGATTTTCAGCAGAGTGGGATGGTACATCAGCAGGTAAAATGACCACATCGAGTATAAAACCACTTTCACATCTCATTTTTGATCTTTCATTTGTATTTAATTTTGTGCCTTTTCACCCACACGTTTTTTGCTTCCCATCTTCTAAAATCTGTCTGCTAATTATACAGCAACATATATTGATGTTGTTAAGATCAAGATACAGCTTTCGTGATCCTTGGGCTTTCTTTTTCTCCACAGGGAAGGATATCCTGTTCCCTAGACATAATGTATCAGCTTTCTCACATGTTTGAGAAAGCAGTAACCAAGAATTTAATGGAGAGGTTTCTATTTGAAGATTAACTATCTATATCAGGAGCACTCTTTAAATTAGATAATATTTCTAGGTGCTATGGGCTCTCTTCTACTTACAACAGTGTTGGCTAAAGGCAGATTTTTGGGGCATCACTGAAGATGTTCAGGGCATGTGAAGGAGGTCAGTAGTCTGAATCTCACACATCGTGTCTAATTCTCTACTCTTCTAGGTGTTAAGTTGGTTTCTTTGCCATTTTCAGGTTGTGGTGGGACTTTGATGACAGCTTCTGGTATCTTCATGTCTCCCAACTACCCTATGCCATATTACCACAATTCAGAGTGCTACTGGTTGCTCAGAGGAAACCGAGGAACCCCATTCGAAATCCAGTTTGAGCAGTTCCATCTAGAGTATCACCCAAACTGCAACTTCGATTATCTTGCGGTATGTACCCTGTGATGCTTTGCTACTGAGTATGAGTACACAGGCAAGGAAAAACATATGGCCCTGGTCCTCAAATGTTTGTAAGCGAACAGACCCAGAACAGGAAAGCTCCATGCTGACATGCTACCTTCATATCACACAGCAGTGAGAGGTAAGGCAGCAGTATCTGTTTAGCTGCTGGTAAAAAAAAGCATTTATGTCTAGATAGAAAAGCCACTGAATCAAGAATCTGTCTATATCTTTTTAATTTGCTGTGTTTTGAATCAAGGCCTTAGTATGCGCTCTTAGTAAATTACAAGGAAAATGGCCCAACAGTGACAATAACCCTGTTGTTAATCCCAAACTTTGTATTTGAATTGTCGCATAAATTATTTGAATATTTTTAATTAAGTTGAAATGGAGTGCAGTTTTCCCGTCTTCGTGAGTAAGTCCCTCAAAACCCACCAGTATTTGGTTACTGGCTTCCTGTTTTTCCACTGATTCGCATGTTTCTGAAATGTCTGTCAGGCTTCCTCTGAGCAGAAACAGAATTTAACCTCTTATATACCCAGTAACAATTCCCTAAGCAGATATTTGTCAAGGGAAAATTACTTGGATTTGTAATGCCATCAGCTTTATTGAATTTTTTTTTTTTTGAAGGTATATGATGGCAACAGCAGTAATGCTAAACAGCTAGGTAAATTTTGTGGGAATCAGATACCACAACTCATCCATTCCAGTGGAGACAGAGTGTACATAAAACTAAGGACAGATAGAAGTCTGCAAGGTGGAGGATTTTTAGCCGAATACAAGCAGGGTAAGTAAAAGAAGATGAGAAGAACATACTTCTACAGTTCAGCTTGTTTCTGAAACTGCTTCTTGCAACCCATGATCTTACCTATTAATGAGCAGAGAAAAACATATAGAACATATTATTGGCCCAGATTCTCTAGTCTCCTACAGTCACAGAACACAGAGAGCTAAATTCATCTGTCCATCTACCCATGATGGAGATTATCTCCACCCTATAAGAAAGATGGTGAGGTGGTTCTACTTCTATTATCTGCACCAGTGGCACTTACCACTCCAAATTTACTCAGAATAACAAGTGCTGGAAGTCCATAACAGGGTAGATTGGACTGTTCTTGCTCTTCTGCTCACTCAGTCTCCTGACTTCTTAACAGAGAGGGCAGGTAGGAAAAGCTTCTCTGCTCTTCTAGCTGCTTGTGAGGCAGGATGGCAAAGCATAAGTGAGTTACCCTCAGCCATCCTCGGTCATTGTGGGTGCTTAGGATCATTCAGCCTACCTGGAACACTTAAAAAAAGGTTTCATTTTTTATATCTTATGGTAAAAGTCACATTTTTCTTGCAAACATTCTTTTGTAAAATAGTTCTACCCCAGAAATACCAGAACAATAGCATTCGGAGAAAAAAACAGATTAAAAAAAAAAACCCCAAAACAGAAAAAGAAGATACAAATTAGTGATTTTGTTCCCAGTCATAACCTTGAATATTGTCCCAGTGTTTACTTTTCTGTTTGTGCACTCTAGCATATATGGTTAAATGCACATTGGAAGATACGGAATTTCACCACATACAAAATGATTTGCAAGCATCTTTGTGTACCCCAAATATGAAGTGCCCAAGTGACAGGAATTGCTGTAGGTTTATAGATACTAAGTTGTCCTAGATTTGGACAATAGTACATAGATTACAAAAACACCAAAGCTATTCATCCACACATGGCACATACAACAATTAGCTTTGGCTCTCTCATTCCTTAAAGATATCACAGATTAATCTACCATGTACTTTTCAGACCACAAATTCAAGAAATTATATTAGAAAAGAATTCCCCTCTTTCATTAATTAAAGAGAAAGGGCACTTTCAAAGCACTCAGATGTAAAATCTGAGCTATCAGATAATGTGACCTACATTTTACATTCATATTTAATTCCTGAAGATGCATCAGAGAAAGCTTTCAATAGCTTGTCCAAAAGCTGAAATTAGGCAGGAAGTAGTGGTACAAAATAAGGATGCTTAGATGCCAGATACATTTATGTGTACATGAAAGAAATGTAATGATGAATGGGAAGACATTGCAAAGAAAAACATGGTATCAAGTTAACATTCAAAGGCACCTTTGTGTCTGATATGTTTCTAATAAAATCCTGATGGCAGGGGGTAGCAGCTTTTACCCATCTCACATTCTTCAAAATCCATTTTGCGCTCTTTCATCCTGTCCTTTCAAACAGTTGTAGGCTTCAGTATAGTTTTGCAGATGAGCTCCACTCCACCAGACCCTGACCTTCAGCTGCATCCTGAGCATTTTGAAGTCCTAGAAATACAGACCTTGCTGCTCTGTAAATCATTTGGAAAGAATAAAAAAAAATTTGCGGGAGGTAGGTGTATAATCCCTAGTGACAGATGATAGAAGAGTTTTGCAACTGAATCACAGCTATTTCTGCAGTTCAAACATTGCAGGCTTGCTGTACAAAGCAAACAGCCTGTCCTGCTCCCTGCCTCCTGCCCACTTCTCTGTGCATTGCAGTGGTCTGTTCCAGATACATACCGTATGCTGCCTCGAGACAAGGGATTGCCCACGTTGATATTTTCTGTCTTCAGTGAAAGTGGATAGAGGAGAATGAGTCTCACTGACTTGATGCCATAATTGTTATTTCACTCTTTATCTAGTTTAGTTTCTTTTTCATTTTCTCTGCACTTCAAGGAAAGCTCTCATTATTCCAGGTGAGTGTCCAGTTCTTATGCTAGGATGTTATTGGATGACTCACGAGGAAAATCAAGGCTCCTTTTTAAAGAATTTCATTATCACTTCCAGTTCCTGAAGTTAGAAAATCCAAGTAGTATACTTTTCATTTGGTGTTTTAGCCAGGGTTTATAATTTTTTCCATTTTCCTGAAATAGACGACTTTAATCCATTAGTCAATCTTTGTTGAGCACCCTCCCCAAGTTGTTTCAAATGACAGGGCAAATTTCTGTTATTAGTTTAGAAAAAATAGAAGAAAACATGTTTCAGGAATAACCATGTATTTAGAAAGAAAACTGCCAAAAATATATTTACTACATATAGGGCTGAGTCTGCAAGTGTTAGAAAAGAATGACATAATAGAGCTGAAGGATTCAAGTTTGCAAAGTCTGGATGTGTTCTTCAATAGGTCACAAGTCTCTTTCTGCATTATTTCTGCTCTCTAACCTGTGAATAAAAATGTTTCTCACCTTGTAATGTTATCAGTAACTTCAATTAACAATTTTTTAAGATACTTGGTTAATAAGCACTGCAAAAATATAGTTTATTGTCACTTTTTTCCAGTATGCCATGATGTACTGACTGTTAATCGTAGCCGTGGAGTATTGGAAAGTTTAAATTATCCAAATAATTATGCATTAAATGAGCATTGCAACTGGACTATTCAAACTACAAAGGGGAACACGCTCCACTATAGCTTCACAGCCTTTGATTTAGAAGATGGATCTGACTGTGACCGTGACTTTGTGAAGGTATGTATCCAGATTCTAGAAACAAGAAAAATCAGGTCTTCTCCAATAATGAAAAATAATAAGGATGCAGAAGACCAAGGGGAAATTTATCTTATCTAAATTTAGCCCTTAAAACTCAAGTTTTAAGTCCAAACAGTTTGTCCTTATTTCCTCTGCAATCAGCAGGGAGTGAAGCATTGCCAGAGCGCCCTTCATCCTACCTTAAGACAGGTGTCTGCAATAGTGTCCTGGTTTCACCTGGGATAGAGATAATTTTCTTCTTAGTAGCTAGAATAGTGCTTTGGTTTGGATTTAGTATGGGATTTGGTATGAGAAAAATGTTGATAATATAGTGATGTTTTTAGTTGTTGCGGAGAAGTCAAGGACTTTCCCACTTCCCATGCTTTGCATCTGTGCAGGTGCACAAGAAGCTGGGAGGGAGCATAGCCAGAGCAATGGATCCAAACTGGCCAGTGGAATATTCCATGGCATACAACGTCATGCTTAGTGTATACATTAGAGTTGGTGGGGAAGTCTCTCTCTCTCTCTCTTCCGGGATTGCGATTTCAGGGTTTCTCACCTCTGGGATTGCTAGCCAGGGATGGGATGGGCATTGGTCAGTGGGTGGTGAGCAGTTGCACTGTGCATCACTTGTTTGTATTTTCTATTACTATTATTATTATTGTTCTCATTCTCATTATTATTATTTTATTTTATTTCAATTATTAAATCATTTTTATCTCAACCAACTAGTCTTTTTACCTTTCCAATTCTCTCCTCCAATCCCTGGAGGGCAAAGCAAGAGTGAATGAGTGGCTGCATGGTATTTAGCTACCTACTGGTTCAAACCACGACAAATAGGGAGGATAAATCATTTTGCAAGTGCCTAGGTTTGCTACAAAGGGTTTAGTTACTACCTTAGATTAGATGCATAGGCTTTCATGGGCGAAGTGAGATGTCATGATTCCAAATTCATGTAAAGAAGAAGAAATCCTGAGATTAGTAAATTATTCCAAAAATGCAATGAGCCCAATTATTTTCCTCTTGTTTTTATCTGAGAAGGAGTGGGGAACATGCAAAAATTTTGAAACATGTTATTTCTACATTTTTAAAGGGAGGGTTGCTGTGTCTCCTGTTTAAATTTTTGTTTTCATAAATAATCTGCTTCTTCAAAGGGACTGAAAGAAACTGAATTTACCCACAAACAAAACGAGAAAGTTTTAGCCACATAAAACCATCCAGTCAATCTAAAGCCAAGTACCCTTTATTTTAATTTCCTCAAAAATTTTATTTCTAGGACAACTGAAAATATATTTTCTCTCAGTTTTGTACTTCGTACTGTGGGAAGTAGAGTGTAGTAATCATCAATGCTATACTGAGGATTATAATCTCCTGCCTACAATTTCACTGTTTTGCTAAATTAATCCATCCTTCGGATCTCACCCTTATACAGGATGCCACCTCTAATTAGGTTTTGCACAAGAGGAATTGAAATTTAGAGAAGTGTTAGAGAAGACTACTTACAGTCAAGGAGAGGGCTAAGGAATAGTGCCTACATTTCTGGGGTCACTTACACTGGGGACTTGCCGAAGGTCCAGCAACAGGCCTGGCGATGGGCTAATCTGTTCCCGCCAGATGTCCTCCCTTGCTCTCTCTACCTCCTTACTATGCCAGCTTTCACAGTTCTTAATTGGTAATAAAGTGGCAAAAGTGGTGTTCTTCCAGCTTTCTTCTCTTTGTGGCCAGGAATGGAAAGAAAGAATAGACGTGAAGAAAATAAACAAGAGAGCACTGTATTGAGAACTATTAAACCCTAGTTCATTTTTCTGAGGAGGCTGAAAAGAAAACATTGGAGCCAAGTGGAGAGGCCAATGCTAGTCTCAAGATGCCTAATCCCTTGATCCATGAAAAGCAGGAGCCCTGCACACAGTAGCCAGCCAGTGAGGAGCAGGAGACTTGCTGGAAGACGCTATTCTAGAAGTAAGTCAAGGCTGGAGGAATAGTGCCAGAGGCAAGGACCTGATCCGAAGCACTTAAAAGAACATAAATAAAACATATCAGAGGGAGTGAGGCGACAGGGAGAAGAAAAGTACTTGTACTCTTTGTTCTAACATTTTTTCAGTGCTTCCAATCAAAGAAAATACAGATTGAAAGAGGTATAAAGAGGAAAATGGAAGGGGAAAAGAGAGTCATGGAAGTCTGTTACGGAGGCTTTAATTTGCAATTCATGTGACATTACTTACAAATCTTTCTCCAAATGCCATTAAGAAATACCACTTGGAAAATATGTTCTTATTTGGTTGTTGCATGCTACATAAATATGTGCCATAGTGTAAAAAAAGAGAACAAGGTTGAACCAGCCAAGGAACTGAATAGTGTTTGCTCCCGCCCTGCATCTTGCGAAAGGGGAGCGTGTTGGCAAGGCTGCGAGTGCTCTGTGGTGTAGGGGAAAGGGGGAGTCATCTGGAACAAGTGTGCAGATCACTTTCTAAGCAGACTGCAGATATTTGGGACTTTACTGCCTGAAATCCATGTGGAGTCTGACGCCACTGCAAATTGGAAAAAAGTTGAATACAAAAACCCCGACTCATAGCTGTTCAACTAAGATAAATCACTTTTCTGCAACATTCTAGTTTTGAGATTCTTTTACTGCCGAGAGGCCTAAAAGGGGAAAGCTCTGATGCCCTGGCTGAGTATTACACTGGGAAAACAGAGGTATAATCCCGTTCACTGTAGGCCAAGTGGGTGGTGCATGGACCACGTGCCAGAGCCCTTCACCGTTTTCTTGGACGAAACGAGAAACTGCTGCTCAGGCAGTTTCCATGTAGCTGCACTCACAAACCAGAGTGGCTGCTGGTGTTAATCAAGTGCTCTTTTTCCACAGGAGATTTTAGGTGCCCCTCCTCTTCCCTTCCCTTTTGGGTTTGGTGGCATCAGCTCTCTCACCTCAGTCCCTTGCAGCAGGCAGCAACAGCCTACTTGTCTTAGTTCTGTGGCAGCCCTGACAGTAGCAGCCTGGTGCCCATGGCAGTTAGCAGATGGCAGGCTTGGTGACAATATTTGCTGCTACTTGCTGGGAGGCTGGGGATATGAAGGACATGAGTTAGCTGTTAGGTTGGATTAGGTAATGATCACAGTTGTGGTGGTAGAGGGAGAAAGACAAGATTAAATATTGAGGGGGAAAAAAAGAATAGCAGAGCTGCTTTTAAAAATCAGTGGGAGAAATAGATTTAATGCATGTGGACATATTTTTATGACCTTGCACACATCTCATACTAAAGCTCTGATTTTTTTGAAATCTTGATGAATTCTGAAGGAGAAAATCATGGTGCTTGGTGGGGTAGGGACAGCTAGACTGGACCAGCTGTGTTTCTGAATACTGGTGGACCTGGCCCACTGGACACTGGCTTTGGTCCCAGTCTCCAGACTGGAAAAGAGTCTGTTCTTCAGCTTTGTGTTTAATTGTGACTTACACTTCTGACCCAAACCCACATGTAGTATATAAGAAGAGCATTTTGCTTCGTGACTAATTCAGCCTGATGTACACAGAACTTATTAATTTGCTGTTTGCTCCATGGCTTAATCCACATGTGAGTCAGAAATTAAATATGGGGAGTAGTGACAAAACCAAAGGTTTCCACAAACAGGTGTTCCTAGTGGTTGTCAGTTACCGAAGATATTATCATCACTTACAGCAAATAACTATTTCAGATACAGGACAAGGAAAAAGATAGTCAGATGTCCAAAGAGTACAAGTAAGTGCAAGTACAACGCATGGATGTCCCAAACTGAAATGCAGTCACAGTTTTACAATGAGAAGTCAGCCATGTATTGCATTACCTATTTCCTTTTCTCCTTTGATCATGGGATGCTTCTTGTGAGCCAGATGATTGCTGGCTGGCGTTACTCATGGTGAGCAGCATTCCCTCTCCACAGGGAGCCTTGAGTGACTCTGACTCCATCTGGCCTGCTTCTGTGTCACTTCAGCACATACAACTGTTTATACCTTTGTCAAGTAGGAAAGAAAAAGCCCTGTTCTTCTGACTTGTGCTTATGTGCCAGAAATTGAGAAGGGGCAATGCGGGAGGGAGGCAAAACTGCAGTTTTTTATAATGTTAGTCCCTGTCATGGATTTTATACGAGCACTTTCTCAGCAAATGAGCAGTGTGGGGTGTTTCATGGCCTGTCAGGGATGTTAGCTCAGTGCTAGTAATGCTCACAGGATATGTGACATTTTGGAAGGAGTTTTACAGCAAAGTTTCAAGAATATGACATTAATTGCTTGTGATAAAGATACGTAAAGAAGTGGTAATCATATGATACAAGGCATACCAAATAGCAGACTGTTTCCCAGTGATGCTGCACTAACTGTAATTAGATTGGATGGTCTTTAAATTATATTGCGTGCTGTGGCTTGGCTTAATAACCTAACATTAGTCTTTCTAGAGGAGTCATCAGGCTGTAGCCAGTGAGTTATTGCAGACAATGACATAGAAATGTCATTTCATCCACTGTGTTCACCAGGTTATTAGCTGAACAAGCATATATTTAACTTCCCATCTTTAATGATGAATTACCTTCTTATTTAGTATGACAGAACATAATCTCTACAGAGGCAAAGCTATTTTATAAGGAGAATGTCATGTTATTGCTCTGAAGATCAGAGTCTTGCAGTAAGACTGAAACTTACTCCTTTCTTATCCAAGAAAAATATCATTTGAAAACCACTGATCTTTCTGTCCAGTGACAATCCTTCGGTGTTTTTCTGCTCAGAAAGTACAACTGTCCTTTAAGTCCAGTTTGCTTAGTATCTACTTTTAATAACTACAGAGAAGACTTTGCCCAGCTTTTTGCAAGATGCCACCAGCCTGATAAACAGACAGTAAAATTGTGTCATACAGCAAAACAAGTTTCAGAGCTCTCTGTCTGATTCTCGCCCCTTTGGTCTGTGCAGCACCTTAGTCTAGCAGCAAGGGTGGAATTATCGTTGGGATAACACAAAAGAGCATCTTATGTGGGCAAACTACTGCCTGATAACAACAGTAGCCTTCCTTCTGCTGTAGGGCAGGACAGTTTCTCTTTTGAATAAAACTGTTCCTTGCTTGCTTACTGCCAGTGTACTTAAGCAGTCCAGAGTCTTTCAGCAATTATGCTCAGTGGTTAAAATACTATCGCACCCTTATATGTGGAATATTATCAAATGAGTACAGTAATTAATATGACATCTGCTCCTGAGAACGCTTTCATTTCCTTCTGCTGGTAACAGGATATGTCCTTTTTTTTTCTTTTTTAAACCACAGTAGCATTCCAGGGATGTACCATAATATCCTTTTTCTCCATCTGGGAGTACTGCACTAGATAATTGTTGGACGACTCAGCTGGTCATCCTCTTTTTTTATTAGCTTGTCAAAGAAAAAAGAAAAGCTTACTCTGTTTCTAGTTTTACTGCCTTTTGTACTTGTAATTAGTAAATATACTTAAACCATATTAGGAGCTTAACATTATTACATTTTATTTATGAGCGTGTCTTTTTAAAGTGCTGCAGGAATTCTCCAAGCACAGAGAATGGCCTTGCTTATGGCAATGCATTGATTTACAAAATGTCACCGGTAGTACATCACCCTGGGGAAGTAGATAATATATTAAATATACTCGTCCAGGTTCTGCACACAGACATCAAATTACGGCCTGCTGGCCAGACTACAGTGGTATCCATTAACGTATTGCCATGCAAGCTGGCAGCACACCAGCCTATCCCTGAATTCCTTCAGGGGTTTATGGGCCTCCACAAGAAGTCCTTCAGAGTAAGGCTGTAAGGATAAAAGCGGCAATTCTACTTGGGTTCCTGTGGCAGGCCTCAGCATTAGTACACAAGGAAATCTTAGCCCTTGCACTGATTTTCAGTGAGACGTCTGGATACTCAGAAGGAGACTGTCGGGCCAAAAAGCTGCCCACCCTAGACAAGACTGGCTCAGGGCTCAGATTTTTGTTTTCCCAATTGCCTGCATTGCCAGAATCGAAGTACGTATTGGCTTTGCTCTTTGAAAGGTTACTTAGAAGCAGACTTACAAATGCAAACAAAACCCCCCACCCCTCAAGACAGCTAAATTTGTCAGTGATGAAAGGGTTGCATGATGCCTACAGAAACCTCAGATGACAAGAAGCACGAGTGAAGCCAGCACAGACTGGCTCTTGGACTCTCAAATGAGTCAGACCTTCATGGACTCAGCGTTTTCCACACCCTGCCAGCTCAGAGCAATGTGACTTTGCCTGTACTGTCAGGAAAAAGCACTGTACAATGAAGTGACTGTGAAATACTAACATATGATGGTAGTGTGCATGCCCCTTGTTGGGGAAAGGGCATTTGGGACTCATCCTGTTGCAACTGGATTCTTCTCTCCTCTGTTCTTCCTGTATTCCAAATTTTACTGGAAGGCCTGGCCAGCGTCTGTGAGACCATCTGTGCAATGAAGTGGCTTATCTCACTCGGTACAAGCATCACAGTATGAAATTACCAGGTGGCTGGATAAACCCCATCTGAATTCGTCAAATCTTCCCCTCATCAAAGGGAAGCGCCCAGATGACTCAGAAAAAACCACACTGGACTTTGAGGAAGGTCTTGTCCCTTCCTTCCCCGTTGTTCCTGTGAGCAGGCGGTTTTGCTTTCCTGAAAGCCTAAGAGGCAGGAATATTTCCCTTTTCTCCCATCTTCAATTGCCAAGACCAAACTGCAGCTCTCCTCAGTTGCTATAGTTATGCATGATGCAAATTTTCTCAAATGGGGGGATTCCCAGAGAGGATCTTGCCCTCTCTGGCCTCTGATGATGTCAGTGTGATGTTGTTTGCACTGGCAGTTCAGTTCATCTGGGCTGGCAAAGCACATGAGGAGCAGCGCTCAGCCCTGCACGAGAGTCAGCAGCGCTGCAAACTACTCAGAACCCCCTGGGCTTTACAGAGCAGGCATACCTTCTCTATTCCCCATCCCCTGCCCCTGATTGCTGTGTCCCTAGGCACAGCCTTGTCTCTTTGTAAGGAACTTCTCCCACAGTAGCAGCTTTCTGCTGAAGAATAGCTTTGGAAATATTACTGTCCTAAGCTCGAAAGTGGTCCTTCTCCCTCCACCACGAGTGGATTCTCATTGCAGAGGAACTGTCTCAGTTTCTGAGGCACTGAGGAAAGCAGGCACTCTACCAAAACAGTCACAGCCTCGTGATCAGGCATATGTGATCCCACTGACACAAAGGGCATGGATCCCCAAGCAGCTCCTTGGTCAGCAAAGGCAGGAGAGACACTTCAGGGACCCATTTGGATGCTGGCCATGACAGCAAACCTCTGCCTGTACCTCAAGGAGAGGCATGGGGTCAGGAACAGGACACTGGGGCAGCCTGGGTTTTCCCAGGCAATGGATCCATGATTTGAGGTCAAAGCACCCACAGTGGTTAGCAGAAGGGCAGGCTTTTTGGATGCACTCCTGCACTGGACTGCCTTGCTTTCAGCTCAGCCTGCTCCATCCGGCATGTGTGGGTGAGACTCCAGGACTGCCGTGTTGCAGGTGACTGTGGCTTTCTCCGTGCAGACAGCACGGTGATTACGTGGAGGTGCTCTCCCGACACAAGCATGGGGGTTTAAAATATCATGCTGAACAAATGAGGTTTTGAGTGCAGGTCTTGAGGTTGACTGACAAGGTGGATGTCTCCTACGCATTCCTTTCTTAAACAGCCATTGTTTCCTACTCCTATATCTAAAACAATTTAAAAAATTAATCAAAAGATACACCCTGCATTTCTTACATTCTTTATAATAAATCCAGAGCCTTGCTAAAGAAAATGATTTTTTTTTGTTTAACATCATTTGCAGAAATAAAAGTTTCCTAGAAAGACAGGAATGAGAGGATTTGCCTGTAGTTAGAAATCCTTGTTTTCTTTGAGAAGGTACTAAGTGGTAATATAAGAGATGAAAAATTCTTTTAACAAAATATCACTGCAGTCCAATGTGGAATTTAACTTTGCTTGAAACTTTCAAAGGGCTTTGAGTATTTCAGGCTCAAGTTACAAGACAAAACATGGACTCAGATACAACTCTTACTATTAAAAAAGCAGACATTTATACATTTCCATATGTTAGATAAATCCCAGAGAGATTAACCAGTGTGCCGATACGTCTAGTGATGCACAATGACAAACACCATTGTACTATGGAATAAAATGGTTAATTAGTGAAAACATGTCATTGTGTGGAGATAAAGTTGCCTGCCTTGGTCAGAACAAGGAGTTTTATCAAAGGTCATCTAAGGCATAAACATATTTAAATAATCATATTAAATCATTGTTTAGAATGAGTTCTTACGGAGGGCTTTTTCTAGTGGGCAATTGTAAACACTTCTCATCATGCAAGCACAAACATAACCCTATTTTATTCTCCTGTTTGTGCAGAAATAACAAGGCTCCATACAGTAAATCGCTCGAAGTCTTAAGCTGCCTTTGTTTCTGTGAAAACTGTATCACCGTGGTGCTAAACTAGTGCAATGTGCCACATCCTGGAGCTTTAGTTTGTTTGGTTTTTTTCCTCTGACTGACAGACCTGCAGGTTCTTAAGCTCGCACCCCAGTTCTTCTGGAAGGAAATTTGTTGCTTAGAAATGGATTCTTTTTATTTGTGTTAGTTCTTGCTTTAACAACTAATGGTGATTTCACTTTGGAGTGCTTTCTGCTACTTGGATGATGATTATATTGTCTGGGTTTTGCTTCATTTTGTTTTCTGGTAATATATTTGTGATGCCATCAAAATTTCCTTTCAAAAACCAGTTCAGGAAGAGTTGCTCGGATACCTGTAATCGCTGCCTCTAGTGTTTAGATCAGTCAAAACAATCCCATATCAGGTTTCTCGCTTCTAAGATGAAAGAGATCCTTGTGTGTGTCAGAATAGCTCTTTGAGGATGGTCTAGAGGCTCCGGCAACGGGTGGGACGCTTGCAGCTATGCTGGTCTGATACAAGGCGCAGCCTCCTTTCCTGAGTTCGGCAAATACAGCCCAGTGCTGTTGCTGCTGTCCCTGTAAAAAGGCTTTTGAACTGCTAACAATTTGTTTCGAGACTCAAATTGAGACAGTTACTGATATAATTACTCAAAATTATATAATGAATTCATGACATCTGATAATAGAACTATTTACAGTACAATAAAATGAGAACTATAAGTATTCATAGGATGGATTTTCCCCTCATATGAAACTGAAAGTTTGTCTTTGAAGAGTCCATCATCTCTGGATCACTATTATATGTTGGGCCTTACTAATGTATGTAAGTAGCTTTTTTCCAGAGCAGGATAGGCTGGGGATTTTCCTTTATAATGATTTTCCTGATGAAAAAAAAGTACCTTTTCACAGAAATAAAGTTCTCCAAGAGAAAACTGAAATGTTCCCCTAAAAAAAGAGTCAGTTTTCTGCTAAGAAAACTGAACAGATGGGGTCCCACTACCTGTCTGAAAGGTTCCTGCCAGTCTCACTTTGCAAGAAGGAATAAGCTTGACAAGGTGCTCAGCTAGAAAAATGCCCCTGCTTTGAATATGCCTAAATGGAACACATTCAAAGTTTCTTTCCTCCCATTTTTTTGAGATGTTTCTTACTTTCCATTCAGCAGAAACTCCGTTTTCCGGTCAGCTCAGTATTTGAGGCCTTGCTGTAGTTCTGGCAATGAGCTTCTCTGTGACACAGGTCATGCTGCTTTGCTTCGCTCCTCCAAAGAGAGGTGAACAGCTGTGGCCTCCAGAGCATCGTTACTGGTGTCAGCGATGTATTTCCAGGCTGAAGAATCAGAAGAGCCAAAACATAATACCGGTGACCATGGTGTCTCCTCTGGGAGAGCTACCCAAGCCGAACCTTTCCTGCAGCCTAGGCTAGTCCTGCTGTCACAGTCCCACTCCAATGTACGGCAGATGGTTTTCAGCTGCTGCTTTGCTGCAGGGCAGTCCCACAGCTTGATTCATCCCTTAGAGATAATACCTCCCCTTTTTACTTTTGTGTCAGTCTATACGCTTGCTCCTAGGCAGCTTGATAAGAAGTTTCTCCTAACAGTTATTGAGCCCATGCCTAATAATTCGTCTGAATATGTCGCATCCCTGCCTGGTCTGGGTGCCGGGGTGCAGGCTGCTGAAATGGACCGCTCTGGGTGCTGCTGGGCAATTGCTTTGGTTGAAGAAGGGGGCTAAGGATCTGAACACGTGCTGTGGCTGTTTGCATATTTTGCCTGTTGGATTATCTGCAAAAATCATTACGAAGACCTTGGATTTTCTGATGGAGGCTAAAAGGTCTGAACAAATAAATAAATTATGGAACAAATATCTACACAGAAAGGGAGCAAGAGCTTTCTTCCCAATGAGTAGCTGGGATGAAGCCCAATCCCCAGTTCGTAGAGTAAGTATGGTACTGGAGTGGCTAATAAACTGCCCCCAAAACTAAATTGTCTTGCACAGATGAAGGGAGTACCTTGCTTCAAATAGCCTGGGGAAGAACCTTGCCTCAATTTGCAGCAGTTTAGGATAGCACAGCTGACAAAGCACGTTCTTAAACAAGAAACACTATCTCAGGGATCAGAAGAGAAATTGTGGCTCATGAGATCTATGTTCAGCTTGAGTTTCACTTGCCTGTATTTGTGTGAGAGCAAAATGTGGTTTGAGAAGTTCAAAATGCCCTGTGAAAACACACAGCTGTTCCCTTCATTTAGAAGTGAAAGACAGCTCGAAATTTTAGCAGTCGCGGTTCTGCCTTTCTCAATGAATTACAGCTGGCCAGGCACTCAAATTTCCTGCGAAACTCCGCTCTGAACCCAGACCCACGGGGCAGCGCGGCATGAAGGGATTGCCATAGTAACCATTCTTTGTATCTCGAGATACTGACGGACTGTTTTCAGGGGAAATTACATGGAAATGTGACGTTCGCTAAATAAATAAAAATAACACTCACTTGATGAATCCAAGTTGCAGGAGGCTCATGAAGGTTGGGTTTTTTTATTTGGATTTGAAAGTTTCTGGGTATGATTTGGCCCATAGTTCCTTAGATAGGTTTTTAATTTGTAATCAGCAAAGTTAATGGTTGATTGTTGAATATGTATCTTAACATAAGTTTTGCTTCTATTCAGAGCACAGATTCGTGATCTCTAAATTGATTCATTCATTCTTCCCCATTCATATTTTTCTGGTGTAAGATTTCCATGGCTTGAAGCCACAGAAATATGAGTAGTATATACCACAAAGCTGTCAAAGGAAGTAGTACTACTAAAAAATCTAATTGGATCTGACTTTATTTTATTTTGCTGAACTTAAGCCATAAAAGAATGTGTAAAGCTCTCAGCCTGGCTTGGAGGAAGGTCATAACTGTAATGCTGGGCATGGGACAGTTCATCTGTTTGTCAGACAGTCCTTCAAGCTTTAAATCTGGAAAGAATACAGGTGGATGTTCAAATTCTTAACATCTAATCTCTACAACAATTTCATATCTATTATCGACCACATCTGATCAAGGCTGTGCAAGAACTACCAGCAATGGGTCTGCAATTAGAAACTTTCAAGCTTTTCTGATCTCACCTAGAGAAACGATACCAAATGGAGTGATAGTTCTCAAGTTCCAATACACTTCTCATGCTCTGAGCCTGTCATTGGCATTAGAAAATTGAAAACAAAAAAGATTCGTGGTCACCAACCATAAAATAGGCCATGGAATATTACCATAGAATTATTCCTGTAATTTGCCCCTAACTTCTGGCTGAATTACATCCATATTATTTTTTATTTAAAAAATACATTCAAACTAGACTGTTTGCTTGAGGATTTGAAACCATTTGAGTAGATTTCTTGGCCCCAACTATGTCCTAAATCAACAATGAGATTTCTGAAGGTTCTGCAAGACCAACATCTTGAACAGAAAACCTGAGGGTTTAATTACTCATTCCCATATGTGCGTCTGCTAGAAAATGTGTGCAAAAATTAGTAGCTGGCATGGTTAATCAATATTTACTGTAATATTATACTTCCATACTATGGGTGTTGAGTGTAGGAGGCTTCTTAGTGGAATAAGATATACTTGGAAAAGATGTTTGAATGGAGAGCAAAGACAAATAAACCTTGGCCGTTTTTCTGGAGATCATAGATTTGATTCTTTGCACAAAGAGAACTTTATGGTGATGGCTTCAGAACAGAGAAAAGTTTTTGTTGAAATTCTGAAAGGAAGCATGCCAAAAATTCACAATGAGAATGTTCAGACACAGTTTCGGTGCCAGTAATTTGCTGGGTTGTGTTAGGAAGATGTGCTCTGTGAGACAGAAGATGAACTTGTGGCAAAGTGATAAAAAAGCACGAGGGTTGCTGTTTTTCTAAACCTTAAGAATCATAGTAACAAAAGTAGAAATAATAAAGCAGCTCCTAGCTTGACAACAACTGGAAATCTGGTATCGTAAGTCAAAGGCAAATTAGCTAAAATGTCTCATTTTTCCCAATTTTGCAAAAATCATACACCTCACCCCTGAAAAATGACACTGAGCATTGGGATATTTTGTAAGGAATGTAGATGCACGTTCAGTGTGATTTACTGGATTTGAAAAAGGTTGCAAAACTAGGATTGTAAGACCCTTTAAACCTATTTGGAGACAACTGATGTAAAGAAACTTAAAAGCTCTAAGCATCCACAATCTCCCCATCAAAACATGTATTGTTTTCATGTAAATACGACTATATGACTAACTTCAGATTTCAAGATTTAAATACACAAATATTTCCTTAGCATTAATTTGAGGGGGTTTTTTGGTTTGTTTTTTTTTTTAGAGTGGTGATGTTTTAAGAGTGGGATGGAGGATTTTTCATCTGTATTTGGGGGACAGAAAGATTTTCAGGCTGGCTACATCTGCCAACAAACACTGTCAAAATACTGTCACATAGAATATGACTAGGAGATCAAACATAAAGTGTTTCTAAGTACAAAAGTTCAGAAAGCATGACTCAGTCCACTTCTCCTCCAAAGCAGGACTCTAGCATATGGTCATGAAACAATAACTAAACACATGTGAAGTTTGCCTTGTGGGTTTTGGAGATTTACTTTGCTTTTGATTTTCACTTTGTCCTCACTACTCTGGGAGGCCCTGGTGATGCTGACTGTTTGGTTTTCTCCATCACAATTTCAGTCAGTCCTGAAATCACCTGAATGCAGTCTTAAAGAAATGAAGATGTAAACAGAGCTGTCACCAAAAGGTTTAGAGGCACTGAGAACGTTAGATGCACAATCAAATCAAATCCGTGACATCCCCTTTTTCTTCCTATTTCGGTTCGTTGCCATTTTCCCTTTATCTTCTTCCCCAGCAACCCCCAATACACACCAAAACAGAAACAGCAAAACCTTCCTACCATATACGTACAGTGTGCAGCCAGGTTTAAAGTCATATTGCAGTTGTATTTGCTCATCATTTTATCCAAATCTTTTCACGCTCTCCAGAGCTCATATTGCTGTGCAAAGGTGGCCAGCATGAGAAGTCTCAATGCTTTTTCGTCGATGTGCTGTACAAAACATTAAGAATTGGGGAGCTGCTTTTTACTCACTGGAATATTTTTTGTTTCATTTCAGCTCTATGATGGGCCTGATGTACAAGCCAACCTGATAGGCACTTTCTGTGGACAGTCTCTTCCACTGGCAGGGAACACTACAGGGACCAGCCTTCATGTGGTGTTTTATTCTGATGGACTGAACGCTAGAAGTGGGTTCCAGATGCTATGGCAGGTTAACGGTAAGTTAACAGGGATTCCTCTCGGAAGGTATGTTTCCTTCTTCCCTGTATGTGTAATGGAGTCCTAGCTTATGCCACCTTATGTTAGCTAGGTAGAAATAACCCATTACAGTGCTGAAACATTGCATTTCCTCATAATTCCTCAAATACTTTTCAAGTGGATGTTTCTGCACATGCGCACCTTCGAAGATCATGTGATTAGAGGCTGAGAGCTTTCATTTGCAGGAGCAGGCATGGGGATGAGGGGCATCTGCAGAATTTCTGTACTGAACAGGAGATACGTGCTATTACAGGGGAATCACGGATGACATGAGCTTTCTAAGGGGAAACACTGAGCTCTTAGTTTGCCCCATTCCTATATTGTGTTTTCCATGCAAGCATCTCTCTAGTTTTCTTTAGTGGTGCTTATTTTGTTGGGTAGCGTGTTCACTTCCAGCTGCCCCCATCCCCTTTCACTGCGTGAAATAATGTTGGCAAGGATTTGCTTCGGGTGTTTTTTCTTTTGTTCTTGCATGTCACAAAGCCTGTCACAAGCCTCATTAAATAGGCAAGCATGCATGCCAGTTATAAACAAATCTGTTAATGACCGTACAACTGCGAACTATGTTTGCAATTTCTTCATAAGTGAAGCTACAAATGCAACTTTTTCACTCTGCTTATTTAACAGCAATATTGGACTGTAACAAGATTAAATCGTGTGCCATTCTACATCCCATCAAAGAGGATCCCACCTTGAAAATAACTAAATCGCCACAGTTGCCCTGTCTGTCTAACCAGATCACACCATTCAGCTTTGACAGCATTCTAAAGCAGCTGAAATCAGCTGCAGAGGCCCCAGTGTGGGTTGCTGAGGTGTATGGCATGGTATACATTATTTGAATAGGAGCTCCTCTGTGCTACCACAGATTGCTGGCATTTGCGGGCTCCCGAAGGGCTCTCCTTGACTAGACAGTGGTGTTTTGCATTCAGCAGAGGTCAAGGAGCATTCTGGGCAAAGGAGGGACATATGCGGGAGGAGTGAGATGTGTGGCAGGAGCCAGCACGGGAAGTGCTGCAGCACAAAGGTATGTTTTTGTGCTTCGAGGTGATGTCATTCTGGGGCTGCACAAAAGAAGAAAAAGTGGAGGCTTTTATGCACAGCCAGATGACATCAGCTCCATACAGTAGCCATGGTGCTGGGATAACTTGCTTTTCTAAAGCTCTCAAAGCTTTCCAAAATCTGCCTGCGTGGTAAGCACTCTTGTGGTTTCCCTCCACGTCCCCCTCCAAACATTTCCCGGACTCTCCAGACCTCTCCCACCCCCACGCACTCCTTTTCTGCACTGACACATTCACTTCTCTGTCAGACAGCACTGCCCCTCTGTTAATTCCTGGACACTAAATTGTAGCCTCGTGCTGCACAGGACCCAGACTGCTAATGTGGGGCTATGTGTAAGCAGCAGAGCAGGATCTGTGGGTTCAGATAGGGCCGGTTCCTAGGGAATGTCATCGCTGGCTCTGAACATCACAGCTGCAACTCCTGCCTGTAATACGAGTGCATGTTCCTCCAGAGCTGACCACAGCTGTCATTTTTTTGTTCATTGCAGGTGCTTACTTTTTTTCAGTATTGGTGTCATGCACAAATACGGATATTCCTCTTACCCTTGGTGGCTACGTTGTCTGGGCATATGCCATTGCCCTAGACTAGGTAAAATCGGATATATTCCTGAGATTGGGGTGCTTCTCCCTTCTGAAAATCTTTCAAATGCACAAAAAAAGCTAATTGGAGAAAGTCTCCTCATCTAGGGAACTCATGAGGAGATGCAGCCTTTGAGTCGGGTATTTCAGAGTGAAGCATTCAGGTGCCCTCTTCCCTGAGGGCAAATTCCTAAGAGAATCTAAACCTGAAACTGGTAACATCTCACCTGACAAGAAAATAACATGGCTATATATACTGCTGAGAGAAGAGCTTTTACTTCTGCTCAAGTGACAAATGTTTGCTCTAGAGTTCAAGCTGCTGTGAACTATTTCTCGGGCTGTCCATGTGCTCCTTAACTGGCAGTTGTGAAGCATCTATGAGATATATATCAAGGACATTCACATTTGGTGATAAAAGAGAGCAGCACTTATATTTGCCACCATGTGCCTGATACAGTTCACTTCAGACACTCTTTCTGGCAGCTTTGCTTGCAGCTATGAGGTGATCACAAAAAGCCAAAAGCTTGCCTTGCTGATAACTGACGTAAGGAGCCCCTCCTGCCACACATGACACAAATTTGAAGTGTTTTGATTTGAAACATTTGCATCTGATCTTTCCAGTTTCTGAGCCACTGCTTTTCAGTTGCTGAGTTGCTGTTCTGGGTTGCTAAAGGAAACCCAGTCTTTAGGCTTTCCCAACGACAGAATTAGTAACTGATCGTAAGATCAGCTATTATTTAAGCTAAAAAGTGTCCTATATGAACTTGGATGGATAGCTGTAATGCAAAGAATTCAATTTAAAAGTGGTTGTCATTCTGAAATAACACTGTTCATCTAAGGGGCTTTCATTGATGAGGCCAGATTTAGAATTGATTTGGCTAAATCACTAATGTTTTCTTCTGCAGCCAAGGCCTCAAGAGTATTATTCACCAGAGGAAAGCCTGAATCTGCAACGTGTTCATTCCACTTCTGCTGTTTATTAGGGAGCTTAATATAGGCAAATTTGGGGCATATATTGATCCTTTGAGAAAGAACAAACTCTTGATAACAGTCTGGATTAAAAAAAAAAAAGAATCAGGAGGCCAAAAGGGCAAAGGTCTCTCAGTGCAAAATTACACCAGTGACAACTGTCACTATCTGAGAAGACATATTTCGTAGACCTGTCACTTACTTTGTTAAGCAGCGTGCATGTAGGAGCTGGCTGCTTTATGTCTACATCTGCATTTCATTGGAAGCTTAGTCATTTGGCTGCTTCATTGTCAGCAGAGCTTATAAATTCAGTTGGCTCTTCTCAGCATAGTCAAAATTTGCATCCACTATTCTGTTTTCTGTGACACATTAATTTCCCCTTTAAAAAAGAAGCAAAGCACACTCTTGAGAAAAGAATTATGTAGCCCTGAAGTATTATATTGCTCTTTTCCTTCACAATCATCTTCTTTTTGTTGGTTTTCCCTAAGAAATGACTGATGGACAGAGTGTGGAGAAAGCCACTTGGTTCATGAGAGGAGAAGCTTTCATTAGTCTAAGTCTGTATTTTCAGAAGATGAAAATTATTAAAAGGCATACAATAGAGGAAGACTGGGGTTTTCAGTATATGTGTCAGGTAAAATGTGAAATAGTTTGTTAGTTTTTCAGGGAAGCATAACAGAAACAGAGATGAGATAAGGATGCAGAAGCTGTTCACTGCCGACATTTGCCAGGCATCCCTTAAGATTGCTGGAGAAAATATTGCATTGCAGGTCAGTGAGGGTGCTGAGGCCCAGATTTCCTAAGCCTGAATCATAGCTCTGTTGTTGATTGCTTGTGCAGCCTCTGACAAATTGCCGTTTGTTATTTTTTCCAAAATGACTCTTCCTTTTCAGTGTGTTTCTGTCACATTAAGTCTAAGGATACACGGGGTCTGATCTTTTGAAGGCCTGAGCAGTTGTTTTGAGTTGTGGGTGCTAGAGTTGTGGGTGGCAGCTAGAAAATGGCTTTTGTTAAACATTGGACACCGGCAGCTGATATGGGAACTGTGGCCATTCAATATCTTGGAGAATTTAGCTCCTGTTTAAACGCTTAAATTTCCCTGTAGGCCTCTGAGTCCCAGTAGTCTGTCTCTATTTATTATCCATCTTACTGATTTCAGAATGGAACATGTTGAAGAAAATACCAGAATTCAGGAGACTGATAAAACAATAATAATCAAAGCTATGAAGTGGTTAACAAATCAGAAGGAAAAACCCAACAGTTTCTCTTTAGAATTTTTACTCTCTTGCATAAACCTTCATCACAAAAATTAGGCCACTAGCCCAATATTCTATGAACTAAACCTACTTAAGAGAGCAAAAGATTTCAGAATCAAATCCAAGTTATACTTCACGCAACTATTAGTGTAGTACAGGCAAATGTTCATACTACATGCCCCTTGCTGCTACAGTCAGTTATCATTTACAGAACTATTTCACCATGAGCACAAAAAATGGAACGACTCTGAATCATTTCATTTCCCTAACTCTGATTTTACAGGAACAGTGCCAGTTCACTTTAAACTTTACGGAAGGGATTTTTCTAGCATGTGGCCATGAATAAATCTGAAAACCTTGCAAATAATAGAGGTTTCCACAGATTACTACTTCTCTATTCAGCTATAATTATTTATGAGAATAGGGATTCTTCTTTGCTTAATGAACACCATCTGCTAACCAGACAGGCAGTAATACTGAAAGATCTATAAATCATCCCTTGCACAATCTTCAATGACTATTTAGATTTTAGCCAGAGGAAAGCAAGGACACCAAATACATGTTTCCTGAGTTTTCTATTTGTTGTCTGATTTCCTAGCAACTAACACCAGGTTAGGTAGTTGTTTTAAGCATTTTTCAAGGGAATTCCTGGACCTTTACACTCCTAAAAGAGTGCCTCCCCTCCCCTCTTTTCTCAGTTTAACTGCACGGCTGAAGTTTCCAAAATGGCTGCAAAGAGGGCTGCACAAACTGAGCATACAGTGTATGCAGTTCAGCTGCAAGAAACTTTTCCACAGTGCAGCTGTCTGTAATCTGTCCACATACAGCAAGACTGTGTATCTCTGTGCTGAGAAAAACTTTTAAAGATGCTTCACTATGAACAGAATGGTTTCAGATTATTCACTATTATTTCAGTGAGACCTGAAGTCATGCAGTGATTTATAGGTTCTGCTTCCACGTTTTTATTTGCTCCTAAAGACCAAATCTTTCTTTGCTGCTGTGAACAGCACATACAACGTCTGTAAGCATTTTAAAAAGCTTTTCTATGATTATTTCAGTTTTTCTCATATTAGTGTTCCATAGATGTGGCAAGTGAGTTTAAAGGTATTATTTTGCAAGTATTTTGTTAAAATCATCTAGCATCTATGTTTTCAGAAAAGCACAATAGAACTGATTTTTACCTCATGTATATAAGAGCAGGAATGTAATATATAGACCTTCTGCCAGTTGTTCAGGGAGCTCAGAGGTTAAGTTTCTCCTCTGGTATGGAAGTTTCTGCTTGCGTATGCAGGACAGTCAAAATAGTTCACGTGTAAAGTTCACGTATTTGCAAAGATCAGTGAGTCTTTTTTTCAGCTATTAGTGTGTGAATACTTAGGCATAAATACTCAAGCAATTTCCAATCTGTTTGTAAACAGTTAATAAATGAATGGCAACATGAGTTCAGCACATTCATTATAAGAAATGAATCACAGAGATCTAAACTTTAGCTCCATTTTACTGGAGCGCTTAAGAAGAATCACTTGTCTTTTAACAAAAAGCCTTTTCTGGGAACATTTGTAGTTGGAAGAAAAGAAACGGCACATTAACAACAGTTTGACATTCTTTCACATACCTCATCCAGAGAATATCGATTCAGCTTAGACAAAATATGAACCACTCTGGAGAAGGAGCATGAGCAAATGAATGCTACCTGTAAGGGTTACATAGAAGGGTTGGTGCCTCAAAGCTCAGCACAGAAGCTTTCCACTCATCTGAGCCGTTTTAGATTTAAATAAAAAACATGTCTTTGTGGCTATCAGGAAACTCTTAGTAGGAGAAGCTGAGTCATAACTGCCTGTTTAGTTTTAAAATGTTCCCAGCTTTCTTCAGGCTGAGATAAATAGCAATTGGCTTTGTTCTCGCCTGCTGAAATTCCCCTGCCTCCTTGTTCCCACCCCCTCAGAAGCCGAGCCATCAGATCTGTTTTTTGAGAAATCTTTCTGTTTCCCAAGCTGGTGAGGTGGCTTTCCCCTCCTGAAGTCTGTCCTCACCTACCATGTCATCCTGCTGCTGAGGGAAAAGAAAGGGAGGAACTCACCCTGCAAACTCAGCTGTAAGGCTCCCCCTCTGCCAGCATCTCATTTTTTCTCCAGTTGTAAAAACCCAACAAGCTGGTTTCTTTTGAGGAAAATTAGGCCATCTTCTGATGACACTGGGGAAAAAAAAATGGGGTGGTGGGTTACACTGAAGCTTTCTTCCTCTCTGTGTCTCTGCTGAAAATGTTCATGGATATCAATGTTTCAGGTGTTCAGCATCTACCCATGGGTGCTGGCAGGCCTCAGAGGAAGGAAGTGCACTACCTTTTTCTGTTTCTCTCTCCAGAGGGGCTAAAGGGAGGATTGCTTTCAAATAAACTTAAAAGCTTCTTTTACTCTGTGATTGAGACATCTGGTAGCTTGACAATATAGCTTTGTGGCTGCAGGGCAAACCACCTCAGGGTTATGGAGTGTCTTGTGCAGCAAGGTGGGGGAAAAGGGAGAACTGTGCCAATTCACCTGTGAGGTCAACCTCAGCCATGTAAAGGCTTCCCTGGGTTATAGCTAACTCTTGTTCAATTGTGGGAACTCTTGTGTTTAAAAGGTCATTTTCTGGTGAGTACGGGGTGATGGACTGACAGAGATCTGTGTTACATTGCTGGCATGGCTGGAGACGGCTTCCTCACATCTGCATTTACATAGCTCTTTTTTAGTTTAAATTAGCTTCTTGTTGCTTTGCTCCCTTTCCGATCTGCTGCTTTGTCCTCTCACAGGTTGGTATTTTGCAGTCCTATTAGTCCTAGAGCCAAATGTGGCAAAGCCAAACTCAAGTTTTCAGTGAGGAGTTGAAAGATCCCATGGTAGAGATGATGACAAATGCTTCTGGGGCTTAGCAGCCACCCTTCAATAACCACAAGTTTGTCACAGAAGGTGTTGAGGAAAATATTTGCATTTAATTGAAGATCTTGATTTATAGCTTCCTGAAGAAAAAAAAAAAGTGTTAAGCAGAGCAATGGCCAAAGATACCTGTTCAAGTTGCAAATTATGCATAGACTTAACAGAGATTAGGGGAGTTTTACACATCTATGTGGATTAGTTGAGCAGGTCAGAAGGGTCATTTATTTTATGTTATAAAATATCTCCTATAACTAAAAGTTATATATATATATACAGATGCTATTTATCACTTCTCAAATACCACAGTATTTGCCTCTAGGAATATAGAGCTCATGGTTTGTTAGATGGTTTTATTAAGTATTTTGGGGCTTTTTTGCTATGTGACAGAACCTTCCCTCTGGAGATGAAGCCAAAGAGATTGATGGAATGCGGGCTTTACTTACAAAGCTCGAGGGGCCCCATAAAAGCTGTGTAAGCAAAAGATTAGCTAGTGCCTAAATGAAGCACCCAGGGGCTTGTGAAGTAGAGAAGGAAAAAAATGCTGCTGCAAGACAGAGTGACACATGCATAAAATCAGATCAAACACACAATTCCCTTGCTTTCTGCATGTGACAGATATACAGCTACCCTACTGGCTTCTCTGAAAGTGAGATTTCACCATGAATGTAGCTGATCTAAATCTGCCCTGACACTGGGAAGGGCTTTGTGCCACCTGCACCTGGGGACTGGGTCAGGGAGAGCATCTTCCTGGGAACTCCACACAAGGAGGCGAGTGCAGCAGTTGCCACATCTCCATAAAGCAATGATAAAACTGCAGTCTCAAGGGTCCAGCTGCTTTGTGCTGTCAAATCAGAGCCTGCATTTGATCCATTGTTTTGCCTTTTTTTTTTTAAATCTAGATCATAATGTGCAAGAACTTAATAACCCAGGGGGCTGGGGAGTGAGGTTAGGACAATAATTTCTTATCTGAAAAGAAAATACATAACTTTTCAAACATGGCATGTCTTACGATTACACAGCTACAATTCAATAAAAAAGAGCATTAAACCCACCAAATGTCAGAAAGCCAGTTTATCTGCTGTGACTTGGCAGCTTCTAATCATGCTCAGTGGGCTGAGGGAAATTGCATTGTCTTTAATTTTATGATTTCTAAAGCAGTGGGAAATGGCATTTTTACAACAATAGAAAGCCCTCCCCATTATAACTTAGTTTGTGTATTAGTTGAGGTCAATAACAGCTGAGGATGGATCTGATTCAGCTTTCTAGAACTGATCAAAGTTAGAGGCCAATAGAAAAAATGTCACTTTTTTTGCTCCGTGTCTCAGTTTCTTCAGCTGTCAAAGCAGATGCTGAGGTATGGTGAGAAACATGCCGAAACACTAGGTAAAGTGTGTACTGCGTGGGCAGTGCCAGCAGGTCCAGCCTACTATTCTTAAGTTTCTCTTCCCTGCTAGACCTCGATTCCCTGTGATAGAGCAGACCCTCAAACCCATACACATTTGTGCATGAAATGGGTACTAATGCCTGTTCTCATTGCAGAACTGTTGGTGAGTTTTTCCAGAGTGCCTCACTGATGGGCTGATTTGCTGTGTTGTCAGGTTGTGGAGGAGAACTCTCTGGCTCTTCTGGTTCATTTCACAGCCCTGGCTACCCCAACAGATACCCAAGCAACAGGGAATGCATCTGGTACATTCACACAGCACCTGGTAGCAGCATTCAACTTACCATTCAGGAATTTGACGTTGAATATCACCCAAACTGCAGCTACGATGTTTTGGAGGTAAGACCATTAGATTTACCCCTCAAAAATACACAAGTTACATACTTTTCTCCCTGGAGCAGATAATCCCAAGAACTGCAGGAGCAGAACGAAGAGTTCTACTGGATTTTCCCACTTCTGCTCTGGGTACAGTTATGTTCCACAGGTGTTGTACAGAAGCAACAATGCTCTTATTAATTTTTGCTTTTATTACCTTGGTGTCTGTATGCCTTAATCAATAATGATGCTAGGCACTATACACTTTCTAACTAAAGATAAAACTGCTTTGAAAAACTCAGTCGACCTTTTACAGATAACTAAATGTAGGGTGCTGTACCATGGAGATAAAATTTCCCAATGAAAGGAAGACCCTGGATCACTGTGGGAATAACTGAGGTGAGACTTCGTATAGAAGCTTCCAAGGAAGTGGGGAGGTTTATAACCCTGAGCACTGAAAACTATGAAGAATTTTTGTACGCGGAAAAAAGAATAAAAGAGGCAGTGTCCTCGTCAGCTTAGGGTGGTGGAACAAGGAGAAAAGGGACCTCTCTAAGGGTTTACTTTAAGAGGTTTACCTTTAAGACACCCATAAGACTGGATGGTCCTGTTACATATGACATCTTTGTGCTCATGTTGGGAAGCAGCCAGGTGACCAATCCCAGCTAACAGATTTGAATAGACTTCCAGTGCAGGAAGAAGGGATAAGAAATAATTTCAGGAATAAATTCTTCAGAAGTATAGACTTTCTCACTAGAGACATTCGAGATCGCTAATGGAGGTACAGTTGTTGGGTCTTCTGGTGTTAATACATGGGTGACATTTGAATGTTTTTGTAATAAACTCAAAAGAGTAAAAGATCTTATACCACTCTGCTGGGGCCTTTCTTCTCCTGGATAATGGGATGCATAACAAGCATGCATACAGCTAGACAGCTTTCTGTCCAGCACCTACATGTACTCATTGCTGCCTGTTCTCACCTTTGTAGCTTTTATTTCTCCAGCCTATGGTCCTTAGTGCACACTCATCAGCAATACCGCTGGAAGACTTCACCCACATCCCAAACAGGTCCTAAATATACAGTTGCCATATAGATGACTGCTAAGCATTTGTATGAATAGAAGAGATGTATAACTTAACTCCAGTTTTCTGGCTCTGAAACAGGCTTCCCTATCTTAGCAATGAAGTGGAAGTCTTGAACAAAGGGACACTGTGCTTTGAGTATTCTTTGGGACTTCTGTAGGATCTGGGTGTAAGGAAGTTGTTCCATGAATTCTCCATCAGTAGCACTGGCAAGTATGACTGTAAGTCACATTGCTGACACCAGTGCCTGTGAGTAGGTGACCTGTGTTGGCTGGTTTGGGTATTGATGGAGTCTGTTGTATTGCAGCTTCATTGCTGTTTGTGCCTAAAACGACTAGATTAAAGCTAATCTGCTGTAAGCTTCGGTTATGCCTCTGTTGCCCAGAGGAATCCATTAAACAGCTGCAAAATCTAAGTCTGCTGTGGTTAACCATTTCTTGAGTAGTGCAAGGACAACACCTACATCTGCAGGTGGTCACTCAGAAGCTATCACAATCCAGTAAGAGTACAGATAGGTGGCAAACATTTGCTTGACAACTTTTTCACTAGTAGGGGAGCTGGCCTAAAACCAACGAGTTGGTTGCTGGACACAAATTGCTTGAAGAAGTTGTTTAAGAGGACCCTACATTTTGTTACTCTGTGTCCATGAGCAAGGTATTCATCTTAGGTTTTGGTTTTTCTTTCTTTACCATCTCAAACTTACTTGTGATGTTTTACTTCTTTCCAACCTTATTCATCAGCACAGATGCCCACCTTGCTGTTTGAACTTCCCTACTTTCCGGCCCTCAGAATTGGCATGCCTCTGAGTCACTTGTCTCCTGATCTTGGCTCATTCAGTTCCCGACACCTGTCTCTGATCTGACTGATAACCTAACATAAATCAACTTATTGGGGAAAATTTGTTCGCATCTTAGTGCAAGACCAAAAGTTCTGCCTGCTAGCGAACAGCTTCCCCTGGCAAACCACAGGCATTTGGTGGAGCTTTACATACCTTGCCACCTACATATTTTGTTGCTTTTGTTACTAAATTACACATTCACAGCATGATTGGTATACTCTGCACAGAACAAATAATGACTTAGATTTAGTGGGGGGAAAAAAAGAACGTGGTTAACAATTTTCAGGAGCTGCTCTATCTTGTAATCTTCTTTCCTATAGTTGGCTATGTATGTCCAGGCTGAAAACTACACACAAAAATATTTGAAAAGTGTTAGAAAAAAAAGGGGTTCCTGGTGTGCCTTTGACACAGTGAGCTTCAGTGATCACTAAGGTGCCAAACTTCTTTCACTCTCACGTTATGTTCCCAAGAGTATCCTGACTACAAATTCTTCAGGATTTGAAGTCTGCTTTGTCTCATAGTTATTCTCCTGATTTCACTTTTTCCCTTATCTCTGAATAGTGAGTTCTACTGCTTCCTGTTTTCTTTCAGGCCAAATAACTTTCCAGTTCTAATAGGAAGTCAAAATCAGTACTAAAGTAGCTCTGCTCTCTGCTCTCCCTCCCTGTCCTGTTAACTCTCTCTACTCTCTGAAATAAGAAGCTGTCTTTAGACAGCTGTTGCTTTTCCAGAATAAATTACCTTGTAATAAAAATTCACCAGTAATCACAAAACTTGCTCACCTGGATGCATTTATCTTTTGCTTAGAAACACTGTCACCCCTTCGACCTGGCAGAGAATTGTAGGAAAATTCTGAGGTCTTTCCCATCACAGCACCTTTGCTGCTAACTTCATTTTTATACCAGTTTCTTGAATATTTCTCTCCTGCACATGTTTCCGAAGCTTATTTGTTCTTGTAAAATGCAGCATCAGTCTCCGTTCCCTTTCCTTTGACAATGCCTCCTAAACAAGCTGTCCCTTCCATGTCAGTATCCCAGTCTTGCCATATGTTTCACCAAGACTGTGCAATAATAGTTACGTGAAAGTTTTGTGTATGAAATTCTCGAGTTCTCCCGGTGGCTTCTGCATGCTCAAGTGTTCGACACATTCTCCTTTAATGCTCCTCATCTTTGTTTCTTTTATAATGCTGTTGCACTCTGTCTTTCTCTCTTCTCCATCAGATTCCATTCCTTTTACAAACATCCAGAAGCAAATTTTAAGTTGTTCTTAAAGATGTTTTCTAGAAATGTTTCATGGAAATAGAAGCCATCATTTTGGACACAATGAAAGAGTTAAAAATATTTTTAAAATGGCTTCTATTGAAAATACATACATAGATAAAAATGACCATGCCTGCTTTGTTAAATTATGACATCTTTTCTTTAACATGGACTAGATTTTTGTGAACTGTAAATATGTTTTGCCACAGCAAGATGTAGCTCTGAGCTGAAAAGGAAGGAACCCTGTTAATCTATTGCACTTCCAAGTGTTTATTAGGTGTTCTGGTCTTCTCGTTTAAATATAAAGATCAAGTATTACCATAATTCTTAATTCTTTGTCAAAGCCAGGCTCTCTCTTTGCTGGCAGTTATATCTGAACAGGGATCAGTTTTATTCCCAGAAAATCTGTGTCATGAGGGTGACCAACCACATAAAAACAGCTTTCTGTTGCTCATAACTCTGGAATGCTGACTGTTAACAATAAATGGAGCTAACAGGGCAGAAGGAAATGATAAGAACAGATTAAAACCATGGGCATTATGGCAGTGTCCTGCATTCCCGCTATGCTATCCAATATCATCTTATCTCTGGATCAGGTGCTCTGGTCAGACTAAATGTTTTTATTTTTATTTTTATCTGTTTGCAGCTCAGACATCCTGTGACTGTTTGTGAACCACACCCTGGAATTCATTCTTTCCATCCATTCTCTTTTCCCTCTTCTTTTTTAATGTGGTAACTATTGGTTTTCCTCTCTGTAGCCAAAAGTAATATTTTATTGTTTTTTGTCATGGAAACACTCTAACTTGTTTTTGTTCCAGCCCTTGTGAATTAATTGAACTGGCATAAAGGAGAAAAGAAAATACGCTCCTAACTGTAAAGAGCATGCCTTTGACTGTGCTTTTTACTTTGAAACTGTGCAGAAGCCAAACAGTTAACAATGTAAAGGAGACCCACAAAGCTCAGATTTCTATCAATATTTCTTCCCCACCCTTAATTCTCTTCCAACAGGTCAGCTATAACTGTTCAGTTTGGGACAAGTTCATTTCTGAGGTAATACTGCAGAAATCAGCAGGGTTTATGTCAGAGCTGGGTTTGGTCCTCCTGCCCGTGGTGTGCAGATGGCCCCAGGGAGCACCATGGATGATGTGAGAGGCTGGTCCATGATGCTTATTAGATGCATATTAGAATCTCCTGCTGTTTCCTCTGCCAAATTGCTTCTCTGAGCTGGTTTAGATGATTAAGAGCATGTGTTCCTGCTAGATCTCATGCTGTGGCTCTGACTCAGGGAGTATACCACAAACACATTTTAAAGTTCACATTTTGAACAGACTTCTAACAAATGCAGCTCTCGCTGAGACTCACAAGCAGCCAAGCAGAAAGATTTTGCTGAAGACACTGAGCTTCCAGTGGACAAACATGCTTCTTCCCCAGACTGTGACTACTTCATTAAAGATTCTTAATCTGAGCTGCGATTTCATCCATTCTGACTTCTCTTGAATGCCTTGAGATGATTGATTGGACAGAGGAACCTTTATCCATTCAAGTCATGCAGCCTCTCTGCAGAATGCAAAAAAGTGCTGTCTCAGTCAAATTGAAATGTTTAAGCTATTAAGCCTGTGTAATCAGCCACTAAAACAAAATATGGTCTTCTGAACATCTAACAGCCAATGATTTTTATAAAAAAAATTAATTCCTTGTTTCTTCTAGGGATGCAAGCTTCAGCTTTTGAGGTCTCACACTACCCTGGAGTCACTGAATATTTTTTCCAGTTAAAAGACAAAAAAGTTCTCTCCCTTATACCTCTAACAGCAGAGCAGTGTCAGGCACTGTGAGCAGTTAGCGAGCACACGATCAATCAAATTATGTAGCAATGCACTACACTTAGCCGTGGAGGTGGTGAGACTAGCTCAGCTATTTGTAAGACTTGCTCAGATATTTAGCTTGGACAGAACCCAGATATCTGAAGTTAAAAAGTATCCGGCAGAGCTTATTAAAATGCGGAGTTTCCCCTCATCTAGAAGGGATCAGAGGCAAAAGGGACATATAGAAGGTTGGTTCTTATAGTACTGCCACTTTCTGAGAGATATTGATGGATTGGGTTTTTTTACTTTCTCGATGTTTACCAGACTAATAAAATATTGGAGCAGATTTGAGATGCTAGTTGTGGGAAAATCCTGATGGGATTTGTTGCCTTATCATCCTGTTCCCTGGTTTTGTTGTTAGAACTTTCCATTATCTAGTTTAGCTTTAGGATTAATACATAATATATGCTGATACAATGAGAATCTATGTATTGCTAGTTCAGTTGCTGAAAGACAATAGTACACTCTTTATGTGGTGTCTCCCTTTAACAGTTTTCACATTTGAGGTTACTGTCAAGCTCTTTTTTGCTGCTGTCCTACCAGAGACATACCAATGGAAGGTGGGAAACCCTTATTACCAGGGGGCATTTCATTAGCATGCAAGTCCTCAGCACAGGAAAGACTTGGACCTGTTGGAGCGGGTCCAGAGGAGGGCCACAAAAATGATTAGAGAGCTGGAGCACCTCTCCTATGAAGAAAGGCTGAGAGAGTTGGGGTTGTTCAGCCTGGAGAAGAGAAGGCTCCAGGGAGACCTTACTACAGCTTTTCAGCACCTAAAGGGGAATTATAAGAAAGATGGTGACAAACTTTTTAGCAGGGCCTGTTGCAACAGGACAAGGTGTAATGTTTTTAAACTAAAAGAGGGTAGATTTAGACTAGATGTAAGGAAGACATTTTTTACAGTGAAGATGGTGAAACACAGGAACAGGTTGCTGATAGAGCTGGTAGACGCCCCATCCCTGGAAACATTCAAGGTCAGGTTGGACAGGGCTCTGAGCAACCTGATGTAGTTGAAGATGTCCCAGCTTGTTGCAGGGGGGTTGTGCTAGATTACTTTTAAAGGTTCCTTCCAACCCAAACTATTCTATGATTCTGTGATTCTAAGAAGCCAAGAAAATCCAATCATTAAAGGCAGTAGGCACCGAAATCACATGCCTGGTTTTGGAAATTGCACTGGGCATGTGTGTTTTCTTCAGCTTTGAGAGGGAAGACTGAGAAAGGTGAGCCAGTTCTGCCAGTTATAAATGAGTTCAAACCAAAATCCCACATCCTTTTCGGAGAACAAGAAACATAATTAACAAGGCTTCAGCACTGCCATTTAATTCACTTGAATTGGTTTAAAAATGCATTATTATAAAGTACATGACACTGCTGCTGATGTTTAAGAGAGTAGTGGTTTTATGGTTTATAACTGCCTGAGGCACACTCTTCTGAATAGGAAATAATTTCTCTTTAAAGTCAAAACTTGGCCTCTATGGGAAATATGTATGATATATATCCTTGTGTCTGAAGAGTATTACTAAAATGTAGTTTACTTGACCAAAAATCCCATAGTTTGGATGTTGATTCGGCCACTGAGGTCAATAAAATTGCAATGTAATTTGTTCTATCAGAAAGACTGGTGAAATCTAGCCCCGGTTTAAAAATCAGTCTTAACTGTGCATTTAAACACCAAGAGTGTGAAATATCAGCACGAGTTCCTGCAAAGACATACAGTTTGTTTGCACAAGCACACAAAAAAATCTGGTTTTATATCCCCCAGAAACATGGTGCTAAACCTGGAGGGATGGAGGAAGAAGAATATGGCAAAGTCCACAAAGCAGAAAATTATTATTTAATGCAAGGCTGTTTTGAAATCATCTAGAATTTCATATTTGTGCCAGGTGGTTCACATGCCAAATAAACCTGCAGAGAAAAGAATTTTATTAGCTCCTTTAAATTTCAAAATGTGGAATCACTTTCAATATTTACAGGTTTTTTTTAATCCTGGCTAAACAGTTTCATGTATTCTTTGTGGCAGATGGTCTCTTGGAAAAACTTTGACAATGTTTCTTCCATTTCTAGGTCTATGGTGGCCCTGATTTCCTCTCTCCTAGACTAGCGCAGCTGTGTGTTTCAAGATCAGCACAGAACCCGCTGCAAGTCTCTACTACTGGCAATTCAGTCGTTGTGCTTTTCAAGACAGATGCAGCAGTGACAGGGAGAGGTTTTAATGCCTCCTGGCAAGAAAATCCGGGTGGTGAGTATACTGATTTAAACCGGAAGAAATTCAGGAAGTCTGAGAATCATGGATCAACCATGCAAGCATTTAATGTAGTCAAACAGCATAGGACTGAAAGCTGAATGACGATTTGGATGTTACTAGGTTTGGTAACACTAAGAGATGCTGAAAAACACACAGAGGAAAAAACTGTCTAACTAGCTGAAATCTGGGCCTATTTATGTACTTTGTAACAGTCTACCTATTTGGGGTTTCTTCTCTACATAATGAATCAAGATATTCCTGTAATCAGAAAATAACTTTTGCATGCTAGCAGTTCTTTCCACCCACACAGAGTCCTTTATTAGCTGAATGATGCTTTTGGTTGTAAACAGTAAAGTGAAAAATATCTGAGAACGTGGCTTAACCTGGAGAACTTAGCGGACTCCAAAAATATTTGGAGTGATTAGTAAATACTTGAACTCTATAAGGTTCATCCATCCCTTATGCGATTATTTGTTCAAAGCCTTACTGGTAGTCAGTAAAAGAAGAGAAATGTTTAAAAGACCCAACAACATGTCTCTACATGGGAGTTCTTATGAAAAGGCCAATTATCAGAAAATAATTGCAATGAAAAGTGAGGAGAGGCAATTTTAATTCTTGCAGTTTTGCTTGATTAAGCACACTGATTGATTAATTTGTCAAGGTTTATACTTCTCCATTCTCACAAGTTTTATAAGACAGGCACAAGATTTTTTTTTTTTGATAAGAGAAGTCTACAACAGTCCTTGGAATTAATCCCCTTCCCAGATCTGACGGCTTATTTTTGCTACTTAGGCCCCCTGAAGCTTTCTCATCCCTTTACAGCATCTTGCCTGTTGTACTCCAATCCCTGTCTAGCCTCTAAAATACCCGCTCACCAGAATGCACTAACAGTATAGTTTTTATTCTTCCAGCAGTCTCCCTCCATCTACAGCAGTCCCGTGGTCTTTCTCTCACCCTCCTCCATCCCTTTCCAACATATAAAAGTCCTATTGAAAGCCCTGGCACTTCCGACATAGAAGCCATCATTCCTGGCTATTTAGATATTTATGAGAACTGGAGCTGTTCTGCTTAGAAATACCTGAGGGTGGAGTCCTCAGGAAGCCCTCAACTGCACAGGTAGAGAAGTAGAAACTTGACGCTTGTAACTGTCGTACAGCACATGGGGAAAGTGGATCTCCTAGCTCTCTTGATATTTTCAGAAATGGTTTTCTCACTGCTGTGCTCAGCTAGGCGTAGTCATTTCTTTCTCAGTATGCTAGGTCTGTGGCGTTCATATGAACAGTATTTTTGATTGCTTTTACAATATCTAGAATAGGGGAATGCCAGCACTAATGCTTCAACATTTACATCATCTACTACCAGCTTGGGGCTGGAAAGAAACATTACTCACAAGTATTGTTACATATTCACCAATAATGATAATGTTACACTTTTCAGATATATATTCCTATACTTTTTCCATTTTCTTTTCCATTGATTTTTGTTGCGGACTGGACACTTCCAACAGTTGGAGCACTCATCTTACAAAAGTTTGGTGTAGAAAATATAGAGGTGTTCTTCCCTTAGTTTAAAAATAGAGGTGGAATCTTGTTAAGAGTAAAAGAGCTTGTGATTAAAACTTATTATGTCTTTTTCAGGCTGTGGTGGAATTTTCCAAGCTACCAGTGGGGAAATCCATTCTCCAAACTATCCTCAACCTTATGATAACAACACAGATTGTTCTTGGGTTATCCAAGTTGACTACAGCCACAGAGTCCTATTGAATTTCATGGATTTTGACATTGAAAATCACCATTCGTGTAACTATGACAATGTTGCAGTAAGTAACAATAGAAATTTCAAAAGTTTCCTTGATGACTCTGGTGAAATGCTTGCAAAAGAGGAAGCTTACTGTGCAACCTAGGCCGCAGTTGGTTTCAGACTGGTAGTTGCGTAGTCATATTTATTCACCGATGAGCTAAGGCTTAAATCTACAGCTAAATAGTTATGATCTAGTTTCCTTTGCTTCATCAATGAAACAGTCTTCACAAATGTATTTCTGCATTCTTCCAGGTTCCCACTTATATCTGGAAGCATCTTTTCTTGAAAGCAGCGCATGCTGCATCCTGGCACCACGTTTTTCATTCCAGTGGTGTGAGTTGTAGTTAGTGCTGCAGGGATAACCTCATACATAGATGGCTGTTACTATGACACCCTTTCCCATTTATAGTGCAGTTTGCCACAGCTTGCTCCAAGCCATAGAATGGACTGCCCACATGTATGTAATAGATTGCCCACACTCTGTTACCAACTCAGGAGAGAGAGAGGTCTACATCCAGAGGGAATTGTGCCTGGCTGGTTTTCTTTATGTATGCACTGTGTATTCAGGTGCCCCTCAGCTGTCTGTTTAATTGCTTCATTAGAGCCGCTGCTCTCTTAAAAGCTTCATGTTGCTGTTGATTTGTGAGCTTTTGTGGATGCCACAGAAATTCAAGTTGCTGAGCAATCAGCATACAAGAACGAAGAACTCTCCTCATCTCTGCTTGGCCTTCTGGGAGCAGGGACGTGAAATCCTGACCTTTGATGTCAGATTGCACTTCGCTCAGTACAAAGGCATGTGTGATCAGTACCAGTCAGATAAAGCACAGCGGCTGTAGCCCAAAATCCAGCTTTCCTCTCCTTGATAAACTCATTCACAGAGAGCTCAGTTTGGCAGGAACTGAGACTCTTTTGAAAAGAGCATCAGTTGTAACAGCATTGCCTTGTGAAGCTTTTTTGTACTGATCCAGAAAAAGGGAAATGTGTCCCCATTCTGCTGAGCAGAACTGAAGATTTCATTTGGCCGCAAAGCATCTTTGTACAATGACTGTTTATTTTTTTCTGGTTCTGAAGCATAGGCAAATATGGTTAGGACTTTTTATTTCAATTGTTTATCTGTATCAGTGGGATCATTGAAAGGGAAAATCTATTGGAAAAACTTGTAAGTCTGCTGTGATATCACACAGGAGCAGAAAATCAGATAGCCTGACAGAAACACAGTCCATCTGAAACAGCAGTACTGGTATAAATGGCAAAAAAAAAATCTGCAAATTAAGGGCTAAATTCTGAAATGACCCAATATACAAGTTTCTCTTTTAAACTTGATGCCAATGGTAGTACGTACCTATCTAAACACTTCATAGAGTACTCAGCTTCATGAGTTCAGGCGTAACTCCCATTACCTTTATAGGCTGTATACGGTCACTGGGTTTCTAATCATTGAAAGGCATTGTCCTGCTTTGAGGTAGGACAGAACTAATCTTATTTCTAGTAATTTTACTTTTCAGTCAAGTCTCTTCTAAGAGGCTGCACTCTCTGAAATTAACAGCATGTTTTTCAGACAGTGTCTGCTTCTAGGAGTGGTAACGCTTGATGTTTATAGTTACTGCTGGAGTAGTGATAGGAATGGTATGCAGAAAGGCTCTTGCTTGTACTTATTCGTATGGAAACCAAGGTCACTGCTTGGCTCTGTTAAAATTCTTATGTGCCAGAGATGAAAGAGCGGAAAAGGGGTCAGACCTGCAACCCTCTTGCAGGGAGGAGCGGGCTGGACAGGTGACCCAAACCTGACCAAACACAGTATTCCATCCATACGCATCATATTTGGTATAAAGCTGAGGGATCATGAAGGTCAAACTCTTTCTTCTTATATCGCTGGTGTCCAAGGAGGATTCTGTCCATTTCGTCTGCCTTTGATCCCAATCCATGCATTCCTAAATCCAGTTCCTGTCTGCTGCTGAGTCCACTCTGGGACTTTCCCAGGGCCTGCCCTGCAGTGTTGGGAGTGGGGGGCGGGCTGGGGGGGGGTGACGGGATGGTTATCGTGGGAGTACGATATTAGTTTTGTATATATTGGTATATATTCCTTTTTTTCTATTATTATTATACTTTCTTGTTATTGTTTCATTAAACTGTTGTAATTTTTCCAACCCATAAGCCTCCCTCCCTTTTCTCTTTCCCTTCCTCTTCTGGGGAGGGAAAGGGTTAACAGCGAGCATCTGTCCTCTGTTTAATAGCCAGCCTAGCCTTAAACCCTGACAGGTATCTCCTTCAGCCTGCAGAGGAGATGGCTGTGGCACAGCCCTTTGCATGAGCAGAGTTTGCAAACCATTGCAGTGACTTGACGTGACACCCCTTTTCTTCTGTTGCCCTATGAGTATCTGTTTGCTTCTGCTTTTTGGGGTTTCTTGGGGGTGGTGGAGGAGGAAGTTGCCCACCAGCCCCAGCTGTGCTAACACAACTGAAGCAGCAATGTGAGCAGGGAGAGAGATTTACATTTAATGCAGGCATCAATCACTGCGTGCCAGGTGGAGGGTGGTTTGAAAATCAGTGAGGGAGAATGCTGATTTGAAGCCAAGAGATAACGAAGGGCCCTGGTGTATGAGGTAGAGTTCTTCAATGCTAATGTAGAGGAATCGGTAAGGCAAGAAAGGAGTGGATGGGGTTTCTTTCTCTACATGGTATGTCAATAAGCAGAAAATCACTTGTTACCAACACCTGGATGTGGTTTGTGTTCATCTCATTCCAAGGCTTGCTATATGCCTAACACATAGGAGAATAGAGTGGGGAGACAAAGAGTGTCTGGAAATATGTAAGTAGATGTTTGTCTGTGAACGGTTTAGGAATTGCATTCCAAAAGCTGTGTAGATGGAAAATATGGGTAGCTAAGGAAGCAGGTGGGTTGGTTTTCTCTCTCTAATACAGGAACAACTACTACATATGAGTAACACTGAGGTTCTACCCTTTTCTATTTCTTAAAGTTTTACTTATCTTTATGGATTTTATTTGCTCTGTGAGTTCTCTTGAGGCTTCCCTCCACCCTTGAGTGTACCAATGGCCTTTTCCTTCATCCTTCCCCTCCTAGATCCACTCATTTTTCCCTGTGTTACAACCAGAGATTTTCTTTTTAGTACTCTACGGTAAATTCCTTTCTATGGAGAGCATGTGAAAATGTATTTTTTTCCTGTAATGTTTTCCATCGTGCATTTGTTATGTGAGCAAAATGGAGGGAGGGAGAATGCTCATGTCTGCTGTTTCTTGGCTGTACCGCAACTCCAAATATCCCAATGTGTTTTTCAGTTCTGCTCAATGATTTCACATGTGAATCTGAGCACAGATTTAGGTTTAGCCAAATGAATTCTGAGCCCGTAATGGTAACTACGGTGTAACTGCTCTGAGCTCCCTCTAGAGTCAATGAACGGAGTCCACAGAGAGCAGCCTAGGCCACCAAGCAGCACATTGTTCATTCACTTAGCTGCCTAAATTTAGTTGCTTCCTCACTTTCTGTGTCTCAGTTCTGTACCTTATCTGTTCTCAGAACAGAAGAACATCTGTTTATCTGCTAAATGAGGATGTATAGCCTTTATTTTCTCTGATCTCAAATACATAACTGTTGTTATATTCTATAGAAAGCATAGGATCTCTGAGAAGACTTTGTTGTCTCTGTCACCATATATAAGGAATACATTTTTAATTTATCTTGGTGTACCAGACTATTTCTAACTGGAGAGTGTGTCTTACAACAAACAAATTAAATTCTTTGAAGGAAAATAGAGGTAAAGAAATAGTGAATGCACTAATTCCTGTATTTTTTGCCCATGTGTTTAACCAATATTGTATCTGACACTACACCAGGAGTATAGGTCAGCAAGAGTTTCAAATATTTGGAGGCTCGAGGAGGACGTGGCTCAGAAGGCAGTGCTTGTAGCACAAGGCACTGAAAAGAGGAAGGAGAAATAGTTTGTTTTCGGTGGCTTTTGATTAAGTAAATATTTTTCTTTCCTGTTGCAGTATAACAAGTAGTACACAGGAATGTAGAAATATAAGTCTCTGGGAGCTAGAGAGGAGATATGACTTCACTTATTCCAGGTGCTGGCAGAGAGGATCTTCCAAGAGAGGACAGCTAGAAATATGTGGAGTTTTTATGGCTCAGAAGATGAAAATTATCTTCTTTTTGTCATGTGCTTTTGCAAAACGCAGGACACATTTGAACAAGAAGGCAATGAGTCACTCTGTTATGTTCATTGTGGAAAAGGAAGAGAAAAGCAAATTGCTGCTATGCACAGTGCAGATGAAAACTTGGCTTTTAAGTAAGCAGATGTATCATTTTCCTTTACTCATGCAGCCACAGAAGTGCATTTCTGGGATGTTTTCAAAATAGCTTTTAAGAAGATGCAGAGAGACACAACTCTTCCCTGAACTAGTGTGTGAATATTGTGGTTTCTGATCTAGATTCAAGACTGAAATCCTCCCTATAAAATAGTTTAAGCTAATAAATAGCAGGTGAGCAAAAATGATCCAGCCATAAAATATCCATGTGTTACTGTTCCTGCTGAACTTGTAGCTGCCATAACTCCTAAGAGTTGCTGCTCTATCTCACTAATGCATATGCTGAACTGTTGCTTGAATCAGATTTTTTAGCGAGTGAGAAGGCTAGGAATCATTTCTGGGTTTCTGAAAGAGAAGACAGTACTATTCTTCAAGCAAGCTGCCCAGAAACAGCAAATACACTTGATTTAGAAAACAATCCTCTGACTTCATGCTCTTCTCCCAGTATTACCACAGAAAGACTTATTTATTCTGCAAAGCTCTTGGAATGAAATGCCTACTTAGTCTCTTATGTTAGTCATCCTTAATATCTTACTGAGTGAGAAAGCTCAACTACTAGAGTCTCACAACAGTCCATGTGTCAATGGTTGTATCCTCAGATGTGCAGAGTGGCACAGATCCATCAAAACCAGTGGTTTATGTGAACTGTAGTCAGGCCCTCTCTCTGCATTCTGTCAATGCAATGCTTATTCTCCGTTCTAGCATTCAGATAAAATCCTGTCACAACGGTCTAGGGAAAGACAGTATCTTAATTCCTAAAGGTTATTTTGTTAGTCGTTACTTTTTTCCACATTCTATGGTTTGTGGTTTTTAACGCCAGGCAGTCTGATTTATATGTGGAATATATGTGCAGAGGAAGAATAAACACTGCACGCTATGTATTAAAGGGCTGATTGTGGCAGGATGCCAAGAGAGAAGAAAAGGTTGAATGGATGGATTTGGGGTGTCTTTACCAGGTATTCATTTTTACAGACATTGCAGTACACTTAATACTCTGTCACAAGGTCCCACACAGCTAGCTAGTTATAGGCCCAAGGGCAAATGCTTAATTCATGAATGCAGCATTGACTATGTAGAGTACGTCAGTGGATTAAACAGGAGTTTTGTCCTTTGTTTCTCAGCTCCGAGGTTTATTTGAGACAGGTCACCTTTCTCTCAGCTACTGTTTTCGTTTTGGGTTTTTTTTTTTTTTTCCACTAACACATTCAAAGGCCTTTGAATACTGGAGGCAGAAACATTGCATTGTGTTATACAGTTTAGTTAGAAATTTTTAATTCATCAGTGCTGCGTTGCACAGACTTGCTGGAATTTGAGGCATTTTGAAATAAAAGAAAACAATCTCAGTAAGAAATACGTTCCTTCTAATCCGATGGCATTGTTTTGCTCAAAGCAGGCTTTTAAACAGGTTTTAACATCACAGCACCTGAATATCTTCCAGTCCTCCTGTCCATATTTTTGTCCATATTTTTTGTCCATTTTGCTATAGGAAGCTGAGTCACAGTTTATATTAAATGATGTGCCTATGGTAATGCAGGATGTTAATGCTGAAACAGGAACTGAATTCAACTGTTGTTGCTGCCCAGTAGCGCAAAGGCTCTTCCTCTGTGGGTCATGCAGCAGTGCTGATGGCTCCAGTGCTCATCGCTTCTGAAACGAGGCACAAGGGCTCTAAGACCAGCCCATGGCTCCAAACAGCAGCAACAAATCACATCTGCTGGAGTGCTAGGAAAGATTAATGGGAGATTCTGAGACTGTGGCCATTTTTCTCTCTCTGTGGTTTCTCTTGTTACAATTTTGAAGTTGCTTAAACTAGAAACTCACTGGTTTTAACTTCACTGTCCTTCTCTTCCTGATTGTGAAACAGAGAGGAAGGAAACAAAATTATCAGCTGTAAGGGGAAAAAGCCAGAAGGCAAGCCTTTGTGGTAAAATGAAAAGTTAAGTTTTGTAAACCCGTCTTTACTTTCCTTTCCTTTTTTTTTTTTTTTACTTTTTTTTTTACCCTCTGCTTAAATAACTGGTTTAACCCCAGCCAGCAACTTCATGTATATGTGTGTAACTAACTAACTCAGCACTCTAAAGCTATTACAAAGCATAAATATATGGACTCTGATCCTTGATGATGGATACANCCTTTTTTTTTTTTTTTACTTTTTTTTTTACCCTCTGCTTAAATAACTGGTTTAACCCCAGCCAGCAACTTCATGTATATGTGTGTAATTAACTAACTCAGCACTCTAAAGCTATTACAAAGCATAAATATATGGACTCTGATCCTTGATGCTGGATACATGTATCTAAAAACCGTAATCCTACTGTCTTCTCTTTTTATACACAGTCATAGCTCCCACTGGTGCACTAGTTGCATGTCAGGGCCAACTTAGAAGTCTTTAATGAGGCAAGGTGTAGGGTTTAACTGAGTAAAAGCTACACAGGAACTCATGTTAGCCATTAACAAAAATAAAAATGTATGGGGATATTTGGATTGTTAAAGGAGAGTTGCCTCCATACCAGATATGCGCAGAGGAAGATGGGTACTTGGTGCATTTTTGTTACAAAAGCTACAGTAGCTTCAGCCTGAAACACATGCATTTTTTGGAAACGGCCACAGAATTAAGATAGGCAATGCATAGTTTGTTTGCACTGCCCATACCAGGGCTGCATCAGGACCAAAATGTATCAAACATAAGAGCGGGAATGAAATAAAAGTTTTCTCAATACTCCTATTGAAATCAAATACTTATTTGATCTCCTCACAACAGGTATTTGATGGTCCTAGCAATGAAGCTCCACTTCTTGGAAAACTCTGTGGAACACAGCATCCTCCTCCTATCACATCCTCCAAGAATCTGATGTACATCCGACTGCACTCTGATACAACCATCCAGCACAGGGGCTTCAGTGCTCGTTTTAGTGAAGGTAATTTTGTCATTTACACTAATGCATATTTATCTAACTAGTTTGTTTGTATTAGGCACAATCTTTTAGCACGGTTAATAAGGGGAAGCGTTGTGTCTATACATGCAGCATACGAGTGTGTATCTTTAACAGGACTGAATTTTTCCAAATTGTACATAAAAGAATTTAAAATCTAAGGATCATCTTAGATTCTTTGGTGGAAAAAAAATGTACTTTTTATAGCAAGGCATGTAGCATACCTCAGCTGCCTCTCTATTCCTCCTCCCTAGAGGGTTAGCTACCTATAGCTATCTTGAGAAAAATGCGCAACTGGCAGTTTCCACAGACCTAGTGACAAAATAACGTTTTATATGTCTATCCATGCACGTGAATCTCAAGAGCTGTAAAAGAATTCTATGTGGTGCTGTTGATGAAGTCCATGGATTCAGGCCTGCAAACCTGCCAAACATCAACTATCCAATTTGTGGAGGACTAATTGGTATTTTACATGGTTTCCTTTTTAATGAGAAATGACACCAACTGGGCAGATTTTTTGATGAAATTACATACTATTTGATGATTGGTGATTTTCTTTTGTTTTTTCACAATAACTTTGGAAACATTTTTTCCCCAGTACACAGCCATTTAGTTTTTGCAGGTAAAATCCCTTTCTCTCTTTTTCTTCTTAGGATTCTTTTCAATATAAATTAGTACTTTTCCCGGAAATTTTTTTTCCCCTTTGAAAATATTGATAAAATTATAAAGAAAAGGAGGAATTTGCATCAGCAAAAATCTCAGGAACTCCAGTTAGTGAGGTACTAAGTTAGATACCTCATTAGGCGTTTCTGACTAACAGCTATGGGAGTCTAATCTCTTAAACATTCTCAGAGCACGTTTACTGGATTTGGCCTTGCACAAAGCATGCCTGGTGAGCAAGTGCTCCCTGCCTAGGATGTAGGCAACCCAGCTTGCCTCTTCCTGAGAAAACCCTGTAAAGTCCCATCTCCTGCTGGATGTTTTAGGCAGCACAGCACCATAAATGAATCTCAGTCTTTGGTACCTAACTCCTCAGTCTCCTGTTTAAAGTAGCTGTGTGTTAAACTCGGATCTCGGGGGGTTTATGATGAGTCAGTATACTTAGAAATGAGGCGTGGCAGCACTCAGCACTGTTGGCCAAAGTTACGCAGTCAGCCAAGCTCTTGTACATGTGCAACACTTCACACAATTGCAGTTTTGTTGATGCAGCCCACAAGAGGATCATGCCAATGCAATGTGATGGCATCTTGGGCATTGGAAGGTTCTGGAGAGTTTCTTATGAAATTCTTTTTTCTTCCTAGTTGCCAACACAGGCAAATGATCAGAGGTGTATGATTGTGCTACTCTGAAACCAAGTTGGTTTGGCCCCAAGATTGCTCTTCTGGGCTATGAGGAGCTGATAAAGATGAGGTCTGTTCCCAAGTCACTCTGGCTTCTCTCAGATGGTCAGCAGCATGGCCTGTGGATCCAGGTCAAGAAAGTATACCCAGTGCTAGGAGCCAGTCCTTAAGTATCTTCTGATAAATTACTGTTGTGAATTTTATTCTCATCTGACATGAATGTAGCATGTTAAATTTTATGCATTCATTTTCACTACAGAAGCCAATACATGTGTTTTAAATATATAAATATCTATGTGTGTGTATGTGTTTCATTCTAAAGCATGCGGAAGTTTCATAGAGTCAGATTCAGTTGGGGCAGCAATTTCCTCTCCTCTGTATCCTGCCAAATACCCAAACAATCAGAACTGCAGCTGGATTATTCAGGCTCAGGAACCATGTAAGTAAAAACATCTTTTATAGTTAGCTGAGATGACTAACATCCTCATCTTCTTTTCTGTAATAACAATACAAATTACTCCTTTATTTCTCTAGGAAGTTCTGCATCCTGGTAGTTGGAGAGTGTGGCTCTCCTAATCTGTCCTATGTCAGATTTCACTGTAAAAGATTTAGTGCATAGTGAGGAAAACAGTTTACAACTTTGTCATCTTAGCTGATTTACTGTGACCCAAGTGTTGTAATTATAAATGAGGTGTTGAATACTATGTGAAGTTGGATTTCTCTGTGAGAAAATCCAAGCATTTATATATAATTAAAGCACTTGTATTTAGCTGACCTTATTTTGTTCTGGATTTTTCAAGCTAGAGTTGTGTTACGTGAAATCTATGCTGTTAACATAAAAAAAAGAAATTTTAATTAAATAATGAGAAAAGGTACAGAATTTCAATTTCAAATACAAATTAAAAAACATAAACTGGTCTTCTGTGCATAGATACACTCTCAGACGTTCCTGTCTGGTTTTACACAGATCTATGACTGATCATAAAGCATCAAAGATTTTCCATCAGATACTGGTATTACCTTTACTACCCAGTATTACCTTTACATTATATAAGATTCCTAAAAATTATTTACAATTAGGTAATAGTATCCTGATACATCATTTAAAATAAATCTTTATTTTTAATAGCAACTACTGAACTTCAGTTGGTCATCTGATATTTAGCCATTGTTGTTAAAATCATAGAATGTTCAAATCACACTTATAAGTTTATTTTGCTGTTATAAAATGATCATCTATGTGCCAAAGAAAACACCAAAACAAAAATCAGGAGATAGCAATACTTTTTTTTTTTAGGGTAGGTTCTTATACAAATACACGAGAAAGAAAGACAATGTCAGAGCTGTTCCTCACCTACACAACATTTATTTTTAAAGACAATCTTTTCCTGGATCCAGGTTGAACACATATACGTAACTGTTGTCTCCTCAATTACATCCGCATGAGAGACCAGAAAAACAGTATATAAGAAGTAGCCTGTGCATGTAGTGACTTCCTCCACTTACCACCAGGACCACCACATAGCACACGTTACAGGTACACGTGGCTTCATTACACCAGTCACACAGCATTACAGGGCACGGACGTATCCAATAGATTCAGCCAATGGCAAACCATAGCAGAGTTCATGCTCTGCTTTTACTGAGAAGGCCAACAAGTCTCCTGCTCTTGCCACCCACTGTGTTTTTCCTTTTTTGCCTTGTATCCTGAGGACTGCATTGATAGCGATAATTGATTGGCTGGACAGGACACAAAAGAACACGCAGGCTATGCAGCTGAATGGCAGTCAGTGGCACCCTGCTGAATGTAGCGCCTGGGTCCGTGTCTGTCAGTTCAGTTTATTCTAGCTAATTAATTGCAGCCCAGCGAGAAGCAAAATATTTGTGTCAAATTCAGTCTTGGTCAATGTGGGAGAAAACTTAGTTATCATCTAAATCATGAGAGTCTTTCTGGCCCACTCAAACTGCATAGGAGCTCTAAGGCCAAGAGTAACTTCTGGCACAGACTGGTGTTGAGGACGGCCTCTCTTCTTCCAGTTGTGACTTCACTTTTCTTCGTATCAGACAAGCAAGAGCAATACGCGAATCAAAAATACCCTGAGTCAGAAATCCCCTTTTTCAGGATGTAGCCTGTAGTCCAAGAGTGCGGAAAATCCAATTCTGTACAAATGTAACTGAGGGTAGCTAATGATCCTTTAACGAGTCCAATTGATGTATGTGGAATGTTACAACACGATGAAAGAACCAGCTCTTCCTAAGCCCGGAGCAGGGCAGCATCAATTCACATTTTGTCTGGATCTGTGGTATAGATTGCAAAGCAACAGAAGGTCACAGATGTATAGAAATAAGTTTTGTTTCTGAATGTGTGTAAGTTTTCCATGTTGTGTTTGCTGATGCTTTCCATATCTCATGAAGCTGTTCAGATATTAGGAAATTTACATTCACGTGTGTGTGTTAGTTCCTATGTTTATAATGTCGATTGTACATACTGAAATATGAAGAGATTTACCAGGACTTTTGCAGTCAGGATGAATGCACTTGCATCAAATTCACTCCACGTATCAGGGATTAAATTACTTCAGATGCTTTACAGGAACTGACGGACTTCAGGGGAGAGAAGATGATACATTTGTTAACATGTAATTATTTCTCTGTGAAATGCCAAGCTTCTTTTTAAGTTTTTACTCTTTGCTGTTGACAGTCAACCACGTCACACTCTCATTCACTGACTTTGATATTGAAAATGATAGACAAAACTGTACAACGGATTTTGTGGAGATTTTGGATGGGAATAACTACAAGGCTCCTCTGCGAGGTATTGTGCCTTTCCCTTGTTTATTTCATATATAGAACTACACTCAAGGTTTTGTGTAAGTGTCCTCCTGTTTCATGGATTTTCTCTGATAAAGGAAGCTCCTTGGCCGCTCTGGCCAGAGGATAGCACGGATGGAGGACAAGTCTTCAGTGTGAATGGCACAGTCTTCCCAGGCTCTGACTGTATTCCTACTAACCTGCAGTTTGGAGTTGACTCCAGCTGCCTTTTCCTTCCTCCTCAGTTGAACAATATTGGGAACTAAGCGATTCAATTTAAATTGAATTCCCAGTTAACTGTGCAAAAACATAATGTAACCCACACTCATAAGCACAGTCCACGCTAAAGATAAGTGAAGAAAGCTGCAGATTTTGGGGAGCAGAAAATAGATTTTCCCCAAGCCCTGGAAAGTCTGATTTTATGCTTGTTCCTGAATTTTCTACAGCTTTCTCCTGACATCTCTGTCCAGAGCCATGACCTTCAAGTGGCAGGAGCAGTCTGGAGCAGCAAAACTCAGTGCTTCTGCTGCCAGGAAGCCACGACAGTGCTGTGGCCTCAGGGTTGTCCTGACTTCCTTCACATCCCCAAGGTTGCCTCAAATTCCTTTCTGGGAAGTTTGGAATATATGTGCCTGATTATCCTCTCCCTTACTCTGCTTTTATATATGTTCCCTTGGCAGGAGAGGGACTGCACTCAATTTAAATGATTTGTAACTAAGAGCAGAATTCATTTTTTGGTCTCCTGCCCTTGACTTTCACTTGGCACAAGGACCAGGATACTACCTGCTATCTTTCTTTTTGCTCTCAGAGGCCTTTCTGCTGGATCATTATTTGTATTCCTAATCCCCATGTTACAATCCGTTACAGGAGAACTAGTCTATTATTTGTCACCTCTTTTTTTAAATCAAAAAACAATTGAGTGAAATGGAAACTACTGTCAGATATATTTGATGGGAATTTTTTTTTTTTTCAGTTAGGCTGGAATTTCTGGGTAGAGTGAACACAAAGGAGCTCAATGACAGAATAGCCTGGGACTAGGGCCCCTGGAGTGCAGGAGCTCCTTCCTCTGTTAAAAAAAATTGTCACCAGAGTTGAGTTCTGTGCTAATGAAATGGAGTATTTCATTTTTACATAGATTGAATTGACAACTGCAATTGTAAGCAACAAATGTTATGCCTGGTTGCTGTCAGGCATTAACCCCAAATGTTAAATTAGCAATAGTAATTACATGTTCAACACTCCTATCTTTTCCCTCTGGCTTGTTCTTTTTCAGGCCGTTACTGTGGTACTACTATACCGCATCCTATCACTTCTTTTGGTAATGCCTTGGTGGTGAATTTCATCTCCAACGACAACATTACTGCCAGGGGCTTCCGTGCCACCTATGCTGCTTCATCATCATGTAAGTCCGTATGACAAGTGTTGTTATGTTATGCCTATGACTTTTAAGAAACAGAACAGATCCTGTATGTCTTTGTCTCTCTGACATTCCCTCTTTAAAATCCTCTATTGCGCTGCTTCTTTTTTGGCCAAGGTCACAGCAAGTATATCAACAAACTAAAGAACAAGGAGACAAGGAGAAATGCTTTCTTGATTAGCAAATGCTCTGGCTCTGTCAAGGTATTTATTTTTATGTCGTCCTTCTCAAGCCTCTGCTGTCTCCTTCTTGTTGCAGCCTGTGGCGGTACTTTCCACATGGACAGAGGATCTTTCAACAGCCCTGGCTATCCTGAGCCATATCCGCTCAACACCGAGTGTGTCTGGACAATTCTCAGCTCCCCTGGCAACCGACTCCAGCTGTCCTTCATGTAAATGCATTGCCAGGGGTTATTATTCAGCCCTTTAACAGACCTGAAGAAAGGATGCTCTGTGTTTATTAGGAAATGTAATTACCAGATGATAAAGATGAAACACGTTTTTAGAGTAACTTGGAAAGAGAACACAGCAGTGGTTAGTGGCAGCTTGCAATCAGTGCTCTCCTGTCTTAGTCATTGCTTATATTAAGGCACATACAGCATTATATAAATAGGTGCTTTATTACTTGAACAACATGGGATGCTGAAGAAGCCCTTTCTCACTCATTTATAAACAAGAAGAGGAAATTTAACGTTGCTCTGCCTTTTCTTTACAAAGGAAATTCCTACTATTTCATTACCACCAGATTATTTATTATATAGCTGAGTAATATAAAAGCCCAGATACTCCACAGATTGTAGGGTAATTATAGGGTTAATATAAAAGTCTTCAAAAATTCTCCAACAATTATAGCAGTGGAGGTACAACAGGGGCCAGAAAAGTATCTCAAAGAATTTTGTTTTCCCTTCAGCAAAGTAACTTTCCTTTGAAGACTTCTGACAGGAAAGTCATGCGTGATCCACAGAACAAAGCGGAATTCTTTACCAGGCTCGTTAGGTTGTACTTTACCCATGATGTAGATTTCTGAGCCTCTCGGTTTCCTGGCATCAAACAGTGGCTGCTGCCAAGAAAGAGAACACTGACCCTTTGCAAAGCTTACCAAGAATCAGCAGGAAAAGAAAAGCAATTCTGAAACCTGCATTTTTCAGGACAAAAGGAGAATTTGCCCAGTAACATACTGACTGCATAAGGTGCAATTTGTTAGCCATGTACTGATTCACTAACTCAATAAAAAGGACATTCTATTCCTCCTTTACTCATTGAAACAGAGAAAAAGTACTACAGCCTGGAAACATTTTCCAAATGATTTGCTACAAGATAATGAACAACAACTTTTCAGAACCAAAACAGAAATCTAATGTGAAGCAGAAACAATCAGTGGAACATATATTCAGTTATATAAAGTGACGCAGAGTAGATGTAAACTCTCTTTCTTCAGTTACACATAGCTGAAAGGCAAGCTGAAAATACTGGAAAGCATACAGTAATTGTGTTAGAAAGCAGTATTTATTTTATTTAAGTTAATATTAGGGGTTTATAAAATTTTGTTGGCATGAGGCATTCATTTTCTTCAGCTCAGTCTGAATAGAAATGCCTGTCTTGCAATTTGAGGGTTAGCTTTTATTAAATTAGTCTGAAGTATATCCAGATGAGTGGTTGGAATCATTTCACAGTGTGTGTACAGTGATCACATATGGCTATATTCAGGACTGAAGGGGAGAAGTTGTTACCAGAAAATCAGAAAGCATAAATATTTGGGAATTGGTTATAAGAGGTACTCTCTGGAATCTTTATTATATATTCATAGCCTGCTTCTGAAAAGTATATTGGATGAGATCAAAGCACTTTACTTAGTGTAATGATTTTTAGAATATATTTAGCATTCAACTTGGTGCAATAATTCAGAATTTATAATTGGATTACTAAATCCTATTCCTTTTCTAAGGTAAAAAATTGTCTAGAAGAGTTCATAGCAATCCTTATTATTACTTTGCACAGCCAGCTATGTGAAATTCAGAAAGGCCAGAGAAGCCGTAATATTTTCTAATTCTGGAGAAACTGCTAAGGGATTTCTGAGCTATGAGGTGTTAACTACAAATGAATCTAGGCCTATGGAAATTGTGTTCTTACCAGAGAGTGTACTGAAATAATACACATATGAAGGGGCTGCAAACTGATTTGTAAGGCTAAAAGTATTCTGCATACCCAACAGATGTGCACTCAGTAAATAGTCTGACCTGGGCTTATGTTAAAAATCTGTTATATATATCAGGAACTTTCTGTATTTCATGGTTGTTACTGGAGAATCAAGAAACATTACAAGGGTTTGAGAACTCTTTAAAAATCATGACTTTGCAAACTGAAGCTCTGTCATAAAATAATGGGCTAGAAAGGAAAGAGCCCTGTATAAGCAGCGCTGCCAGGTGATGAGCAGTGACTTCTGGGTTCTGGGGGGTTTTGTTGCTGCCCTCTTCTTAACTGTTGTGGTAGAATACCAGCTACAGGGGTATTTGTAGCCTTGCAGGGCAAACTCTGAAGTATATGCCAGTCATATCCCTGCTAATTCTCTTCTACTGCTATTGAAACAGAGCATTTCAGGTGGAAGATAGTACCAACTGCACCAAAGATTACCTGGAGATTCGTGAAGGCAATGATACAGGCACGCTGGCAGGACGATTCTGTGGGAACTCCTTGCCTTCAAATTATACGTCTACTGTTGGGCACGTTCTGTGGGTCAAATTTGTCTCAGACAGCTCAGGCACTGATGTTGGCTTCAGGGCCACATTCTCTCACCGTAAGTAAATGTTATTTAATTGAAAACTATTGTTCTTTCATAACACTTCCACAGTGACTCAAAAAAGTGAACCATTGGCACCGTAAAGTCTGTTAGAAAATGGTTGTTGATATCAGCAAGGTTGTGAATTCACTTAAAAAATATTTTGTAAAGTATCTGCTGAATGTAAAGGGATGCTCTAAAACTTGTCAGAACAGAACTCTTGTGCATGTAAGTTTATTAAGGATAACATAATCAGAAGAGTTAGACTTGACATTCTGTCTTTTTAGATTATCACAAGGAACAATATTTTTTCAAATTGATCATATTATCCTTGTAGAAGCAAAAAATTCCCTTGATTTCAGAAAATAATACATCTTCTATTTCACTGACTGTTTTCTAGCAGTTTATCACTTAGTTTTCAGGTTCTTCCTTCAGCAGTACTGGGCTGTGAAGATACAAATAAGAGCTATATACTGAAAAATTCGATGGCAACCTGTTTACCAGTAGCCTGTTACAGCTAAAAATATCTGACCATATGTCTTTGCTACTCGAGAGTGAGCAATGGTATTTAATGTTTATGTTGCCATTTATTATGCAATTGATAATTTAAGAAAAAAAGCATTTCTTTCCTAGGTTTCCATTTTGCTTTTTGAGTATGACAGTGTCCATCTTCAGGTTTTGGAACTAGATGCCATCAACCAGGAAGCAGAATTAGAAGAAAAGGAAATGATGCCAGTTTACAGACCCAAAATTTCAAGGGACTGTTGTGAACATCAGTCTGACTTGCTGCATAAACAGACTGCTGAAGCTAAACATCCACAATCATTTTGATTATGCAAGCTAAACTTCTAATAACTTTCCTTACTTCGAGACTTTTACTACTTATTTTCAAAAGGAACTATCAATAGGTCAAAGCTCAATCAAATCAGAACCATTTTTCCCCAGAACACACAAAGACATTTTAAAAAAATAATTTTATTATTTAATGCTTCTTGGGATGAAATGAACACGAAGTAAGCAGAGTCAGGGGGTGTCATGGTTTCACCCCAGCTGGCAACTAAGCACCACACAGCTGCTCACTCACTCCCCTCACAGTGGGATGGGGGAGAGAATCAGAAGGGTGAAAGTGAGAAAACTTGTGTTGAGATAAAGACAGTTTAATAGGTAAAGCAAAACCATGCACACAAGCAAAGCAACACAAGGAATTCATTCGCTCCTTCCCATTGGCAGGCAGGTGTCCAGCCATCTCCAGGAAAGCAAGGCTCCATCCTGTGTAACGGTTACTTGGAAAGACAAACGCCATCACTCTGAACATGTCCTCCCCTTTCGTTCTTCTTCCCCCAGCTTTATATGCTAAGCATGACATCATATGGTATGGAATATCCCTTTGGTCAGTTGGGGTCAGCTGTCCCAGCTGTGTGCCCTCCCAACTCCTTGTGCACCCCAATCTGCTCGCTGGTAGGGCAGCACAAGAAACAGAAAGGGCCTTGCCTCTGTGTAGGCGCTGAGCAGCAACAAAGAGAACATCTCTGTACTGTCCACACTCTTTTTTGCACAAATCCAAAATATAACCCCGTGCCAGTTACTATGAAGAAATTTAACTCTATCCCAGCCAAAACCAGCACAAGGGGGAATTTAGATGTGTCATCTTCTCACCTCTCCTACACGTAGAGCCACAAGGCTCAAATGGGTAATTTCCTCCAGATAAGGGCACGCTGCATCCCTCACAACCAGAAAATAAGTAGATAAGCATCCTAGGACTGTCTGAGACACAAGTCTATGCCTCACAGCGCTGTCTAGTCCTAAGTAAATAAAGTCAGATGGGCTGAAAGCTATATTCCAGGCTGAGCCCCAATGCTTCTTTTAATGTATGTGAATTAGATGCATTAGTCGTCTCTTTCTTGTTTTTCAGTGTATGGAAATGACATTGTGGGAAACAGAGGACAAATAGCTTCACCACAGTGGCCCATAAGTTACCCTCACAATTCCAATTACCAGTGGCGAATAAGTGTTAATGCTTCACAAGTTATCCATGCCCGTATCCTGCAGATGGATATTGAAAATCATCGCGGATGCCATTATGACAAGCTAAAGGTGATTTCATTGTGAGAAGTTATTTTATTTCAATTAACTTTGGTTAAAATGATGAATAGAGATACCTACAAGAGGAATGCAAAGAATTTCCAAGGATCTGGTGTGGCTTGTTGGTTTTGCTATGTCGTCTTTTCAATAATTATTAGCTATAGGAAGTGTTACATACTCTCTGGCTGCCTAACAAATATTTCCATACTGTACATTTGAAACTTATAAAAAATAAGTCCATAGTGGTACAGTCCTGAAGTTTTAAATCCAAGAATTTCAGGTCAAATGCCAGATTGAACTTTGCTCTGTGCTGGTTCAGTTGGGGACAACAGCGATAATAATATCTCAGTGCCTCTAAAAATAAGGTTATTTTGAAATCCTACAATCCTTTACTTGCCCTTTCTTTGCTCTCTGGATCAATAATTTGCTGTTGGCATTAGAAAGCTACCTCTTTCTTCCTGTTTGATTATTTTTCTGTACCCTCCTGTAATACAGTCTAGCCTTTTTACCAGGCTAAATAATATAGCATGCATGGTGCTAAGCAAAGTAGAGCAATAGAGGCAACAACTGCTTTCTGAACATAGCTAAACATAACTACTTAGTTAAATAAATCTCTTCCCATATTTTTTTTATTTTTTAACCAGCAGATTCACTAATTATCTTTTTCTTTCATCTTTGAGAAAGAAAAAGTTGATACTGGTTCAATATATTCAGTGTATTCAATTCAATATTAATTCACTGATATCCAAATTTAATATTGGTTCAAAAAGGAAATGTAGCTTTTTCCTTCATCTCATGTCAGATTTTAATGGCATCTTCTTTCTTCTAGTTCAGCTTGCCTTTCTTTGTCCATCCCTCTGAAAGTAAAATGAGTTTCTTAAATCTGCTAGACATTCAGTGGATATGAATCAGCCCAACCTTTAACCTGACTCAAGGATCAGATCGTCAATATAATATTAATCTTTATTTAATGCTTCCTGGCTTTCTCTACTGGACGTTTTTTATCGGGGGGAAGAGGATAAGAACACAAATAGGTTTGAAACGTGGCAAAAGAGAAGCATCGTTTAACCAGCCAAGAATGTGGCTGATATATAAATAGAATTTTTAAAAAATATTCTTGCATATTTATTTGATAGAATTTAAAATATATGTGTTCCCCAGAAGGAAAAAGAAAAAAAAAAAGAAAAACAATGCCCTTTTTTTCTGCAAATCATATTGTTTTTTTCCTCAGCAAGGAACAAGATTGTACCAGTGGATTTTTTTAATGTGGGAGGCCAGTCCGTGTTTCCAAAGAACAGCTCTGTGATGGGAATGAGCTGGATTTGGCTTCCATTCAGATTCTTCTTCTGTGAAAGCTCCACAATTAACAGTATATAATAGAAAGGGAGACTTTGTTCCATTTTTTTTAAGAGAGGTTCCTCTCTAACTGGGATTTGCTGAAAGATCTCCCACTAATTTTAAGAGGGTAATTTTCTCCTTGGAAACTTGCTGAGTATGGGGTGGATGAGTATCCGCCTGTGTGGGGAACAGCACCATTCTCCTTCTCCCTGCAGGTTTATGATGGGCCAACCATTCATTCTCGTCCTATTGCAACATACTGTGGTACAGACCCTGCTTCATTTGCATCCTCTGGCAGTTCGATGACAATCGAGTTCCAGTCAGATTCGTCCGTGACTGGAAAAGGCTTTCTTTTGGAGTGGTATGCAGTGGATGCTTCTGCTGTTACACGCACCATTGCTAGAGGTGGGTTTTCAGTGTGTTGCATGGTTAAAAGTGATATAGCCAGTGATATACCGAGCTTTACTTTAAAAACTCCAAAACAGCTTCTCCACAAGAGAAAGCACTAGCTATTAACAGAGGTAAAACTTTCATTGGCATTTTAATTAAGCATTTTAATAGCTTTTAAAAAAAATTCTAGGACTTTCAGATATACTGCTTTACAGTGTTTTAAAAATAAGCATGTTGATAGGCATTTTTCTTTACACAGGTATTTCATGAAAGCTAAACATTTTATATGCTTTCATGAAAAAGTATCCCTCTTAAAATACCATTCTTAAATCACTGGCCATTGTGATGTGAAACCTTTCACTATAATGCTTCTGATATCCATAAATAAAGAGAGTATGCTCAGTATGATCACGTACCTCTGACAAATAGCTTCTGGGAGGAGAGGGAATATGCTTCTTGTACCATTGATTTTCTCTGAGCAAGTTCAACAAGGGAAAGTTAAGACTAACTAGAACATAGTGCAATGTCTTGTTTCTGAATCTGAAGGCAGATTTCTGGGGACAGAGGGACTAAGGATCCCTGGGGCTCTGCAGGATAGTGGCAGTTTGTAATGGGTATATGTGCTGGGAGAGCACTGAGCCACTAGATATGCCAGCAAGGACTCCATCTTGATCTAAACTTATAGCTGAGACATTAGGAGTGGAGAAAGAAAAGTACTTCCATTTCAAGAGGGCTAAATTGTTTAGGTAGTATTGGTTATGTATGCACCATTCCTTTCTGATATGCAACCTGTGGTAAACTGTGGTAGATGCTCTTGCGTCTTTTGCTAGATATTTCTCGTGGTAAAATAGGTCGCATCGTTGCTGCACCAGGTAGCACAGGAACATCCTTATAGGTCAGGATTTCCAGGTTTTGTACTCCCAGTCCAAACTGAAGCAATGCTTGAAGAAATGCATTCCTGTGACCACACACATCATTACTGTGTCTTCATTGTGCTTAATTATAGGGCTGGCACCTTAAATTGTATGAGGGAAGTGTTCAGTTTAAAAAGAGACTGCTTTCATTTTTGTCTTCTTGTACGTGACAGGTGCATGTGGAGGGACCATAACAACTGAAGAAACACCTTCATTCCTCTTCTCACCGGGCTGGCCCATGAATTACAGAAATCTTGCTGACTGTGTGTGGCTTATCAGAGCTCCTGGATCCACTGTGGAGTTCAATATCCTGGCCCTAGACATAGAATCTCACAGCTCATGCAACTATGACAAACTTGTTATCCAAGATGGTGAGAAGCCAATCTTGCCCTACCGCAACAGCATGCAACCCAAGGTCCCAGTACCTGGAATTATCATGTCAATTGGGCTTAAGCAATCTAGATAGCAATGGAAACATGCTCTAAATCACTGTTCTTCCTCTATGCTGAGACATTCTGCTAGATGAAATAAAACCAGCAAAGTCTAGCAAAATATTTGGTTGTCTATAAAAATATTTCTCAATCTATAAGGGGTTAAAGATCTCAAAAAGCATCTATCTGAAAGTGTGAAGCACAGCAACCAACAGGCAGATGTGAACTGAATTGGTTTTAACACTAACATGTCATCTTTTGATGTCAGGAGACACTAGTCTTTCTCCAGTGCTGGCTACGCTCTGTGGACGAGAACTTCCTGGGTCAATAAGATCAACTGGAGAGGCAATGTTCATCCACTTCATGTCAGATGCAAGTGTCACTGGAGCTGGGTTTAATGCCTCTTACCACAAAAGTAAGATTTGTTTCTCTTCTCCCCCAGATAAATGTCTGCCTTGCTCCTAACAGTTGGGTAAGGAAAGAAAAGACTGACATTTTTAAAAGCTGTCTACAGTCTATCTAATTAATCACAGAGACCAATTATTCACATCTCATAAATACACATTATAAATGTATGACTCTGCAAAGGTAAAATTTACTATTTTCTCAGTGATGTAATACAACAAAGCATTATTCAACCAGAACAGTCACTTTTCAGAAGTAAGAAAAGCATATGCCTAAGTTTATAACAGCTCAGCTGATGGGTGAAAGAATGCCCAACTAGGAGTGGGAAATAAATGACTCAAAGCATAGACACAAAACAGAGAGACACAGATGCAGAGAGCTGTGTAAGTTCCCTCAGGAATGTCAGCAATTTCCAGTGGCACTCCTCCCACACGCACCCAGGGATGATAACAGATTCCTGAATGGGCTGAGGCGCTAAAAAAGGTGTTATGATAACGATGGGCAGCCAGAGGAAGTTTTTCTGACTGGCAGCTTGAATACGTGACAGTGGTTTGGTCCATGGCTAGAAGCAATGTACTGAGACTGTGTAAAAATATGCTTGTGCCATGGGAGGTCCTTGGCATAGCTGCTTGCTCACTCGTCTGTTAAGTCTGAGAATGCAGTCCCTCTATCGAGATGTTTGGTGCGTGTCGTCTTGCAATCTACTAGCTTATATTTGGGAGATCATTCATTGTGTGCATTGCTCTGTGCCCCTCAGCTCTTCATATACTTGCTTCAACATTTGCTTTTACCTGTCACATCTTTCTTTTAGGAGACAGGGTTTTTCTTCAAATGAATATGTGAATAGTTGATGTTAACATTTTTTTCTCTGCTTCAACACCTTTTTCTCAGGTTGTGGAGGCTATTTGCACACAGGCAGGGGTGTGATAACATCCCCCAACTACCCTCAAGACTATGGTCCTAATCTGAATTGTTCCTGGCGTGTAGTGGTAACCTCTGGCTTTATCATTGCTGTCCATTTTGAACAGCCATTCCAGCTTAACAGTGAGGATACTTCCTGCAACCTTGGAGATTATGTAGAGGTGAGGCTGTTGGCTAGGTCACCAAATCGTCAAAGCCATTAAAGCTCCTGAATCTTGTAGATTTCAGTGTCAGTAAGGCAGCCCAGGTTGTCAGGGAGTGGAGATGTCAAAGAGGAATACCACAGAGATTCTCTCCCTCTCTCTCTTATTTATTGCTTGCATTAATTAATCATTAGGATTTCCCACACACACACACATGGCTAGAGGCATTAAGATGGTGTGTGCTCAAAGCTTACATTCCAGGGCTGTTTGCTTGAGTGATGCTAGCAATTTCTCTTCTTCTAGCTGAAGAATGGGTTAGATAATGCTGCCCCACCTTTGGTGTCCGGGAGAGGGAATGGACGGTTTTGTGGAAGCAGCCCCATCTCTACCATGTACACCACAGACAATCAGCTGTTTGTCCACTTCTTTTCTGATGGCAGGAATGAGGGTCAAGGATTCAAACTGAAATACGAGGCTAAGAGCCTAGGTAAGTCTAGAAAATAAACTTAAATTCTTCAACTCAGTAGATATAACCTAGAGTTTGTCCTCTTAAGAGAGGTTCTTGTTATAAGTCCCAACACTGGTAAAATCAGACATCTGCTAAAATGTCCTATTTCCTTCTTTAGTGCATGACTTCTGATCCTACTCTCAAATTTCTCCTTTTTAAAGAGCTAGTGCTCCAGGCCATGGAACCTGGAGATATTAAATTCTTTAAAAAAACCCCAAACTTATGGGGAACCCTTTAGCAGGCAAGTAGCATCTATAGTTAGGAAGAGATGTTCAAAATTCATGCAGGAAAGGAAAAAAAAACTGGGAACAAAAACATTATGTTGAACAGTGCAAGTGCTAAATGATATCAGGAATGATTTAGGCTAGTGTGTCTGGGAAGGTGGTAACTTTTCGCAAGTTTTACTCTCAGCTGAGAAAATAACATTCCCTGCCAGAGCTAACACCTTTTGAAAGAATGAAAAAAATGGAGACTCAGGTCCCAGGGGTAAATCAGGGACTTGGCATTTGCAGTTATTCCACCGTGTTCATGACACATGCCTCTTGGGACACCAGGAGATGTCCTGTTAAACAGTGTAACTAAACACAACCAACGCAACCTGTCAATGTAATCTACTCTAATTTTTGAGTGCTTGTTTTCTGCCTACTTTTTCTTGCTGCCGTAAATAATCATTCTTAGCATTACTGTAGGGAATGGATGAAGCCGTACAATAGTATTTCTACCACTTCAATTTATAAAACTACCAAAACACTGTGTTAAACCAGTATTGCTAGAACAGAGTGGGGGTTTTTGACAGAAAGGTTCTGGTCAAAATGAAGATATTTTTGTAGGATAAAGGACCTGAACAAATCCTCATGTTTACTCTGACTGGCAATCCTCACACATTTCTTATTGTCTCAAACAGACATTTCAATTTTTGGAAAGCAGAAGTGGGGAATGATTCACAGAATCAGTGATGGGTCTGACTTGTAGGCTTTCTAGGTCTTGGGAACTGGGGTAGGAACAAGGCAGGAAATATGTTTCCTACTTGGTTTAAAAGCAATCCAAGCAAGAACTAATAGGAGTCTCATTCAGGACCCTGAACATTTGGAAATGAGGAGGGCTAGGTAAGCACAAGCAGGAACATAGGATTCTACTGCATTAAAATGTTTTCCCACATTAAGCAGTAAAAGTCATTTGGTTTTGATGTAACCATATGACACCAGAGGAAATTGTGTTGGGATATAGTGGTAACTCGTATTTTTGATACATCATCCATTTCCTTAATGTATTGTTTTTTATTGGCGATCTTTTCTTTCCCAGCTTGTGGAGGGAATATTTATATCAATGATTTCAACCACAGTGGATATACATCTTCCCCCAACTATCCGAGCAATTATCCCCCGCATGCTGACTGTGTCTGGACCATAACTGCTCGTAATGGACATGCAGTAGAGCTGCAATTTGAAGATCAGTTTTACATTGAACCTTCACCAAAGTACACATCCACATTATTTTGCCTGTGTTTCTTTAGAGACTGATTCTGATTCTTCTTTCTCTGCTACTTTCTCTAATTCCTCCCAGAGCACACTTCCAGATTTACGATCAAAAGGGGTTGGGAAATTTTTGAGAGAGGTCACTGAGGCTATCAGGCCACTGGTATGCATTCTTAGGACTTTGCAGTGTGTGACAAAAAGGAGTGTAACAGACAGGGAGGAAGCATCCATGGTAGAAAGGTGCTTTCTGTAAAATCTGTGCCCTCTCGTCCTTTTGTATTCAGATTTTCAATCATTTTGACTCTCAGGCACTTTTAAATCCAGTGGATTACCACCACAACAATTTGTCTCCCTCCTCCATTGCCTGTCTGCGGATTTGCAGTGGGTATACATGTTTCGCACACCCTGCCCAAAGCATAAAACAAGGCCTAGTTTCCAGCTGATGTAACTTCATCAGTTTGGGGCTGGACTACTGTAAGGCAGGGGTGAGCCTCACCTGTGAGACCATATCCAGAAAAAATGCTGCAGGATGGAGAATCCCAAGGGTGTGCTTTCTCTCTGGCTACTCAGGACACTGCACCATTCTGAAGACAAAGCTGATTGATAGTTAAGATATTTTGGGTCTTTCTGTGTCCACCGAAGTAAGCCCCCAGATTTAAATTTTTATTCCCTTGATCTGTCTTATATCTGTTACTTAATTCAACAATAATTAATGAGACTTAATAGGGAATATCTGCTGAATCTGAATGCTGCAAAAAAAAATGTTAAAGATGGTCACAACTACTTTATCAGTGCTATTGACAACCCTCCCCAGGACTTGCTTCTGTCACATCTGATCTGATCATAGGTTGGGCTTGGGATGAATCTTTCCAATGTTTCTAGCACTTCTTTTGATTCAAATATTATGTAATTATCATTGATTATGAACTTGTTGATTCTGTCCTGGTCACACTGTGTGGAAACTGATCTAATTCACTTACAGCTTCATGACTTTGTGCACATACTGAAATGGTTTCAAACAATTGCTGCTATGCATTGAACAGAAAATTCTCTCCTGTCCTAGCTGTACTTCCAGTTACCTAGAGCTACGCAACGGTGCTGACTCCACGGCCCCCATCATTGCCAAGCTGTGTGGAGGTTTGATGCCAGGTTCACAGAGATCCTCAGGACCTGTCATGTACCTGAGGTTCAGGTCTGACAGCAGTGCCACGCATGTGGGATTCAATGCTAAATACTCCGTTGGTAATGCTTGCATTTATCAATTTCTCTGATTTTAGAGAATATTTTGGTCTCAAGTGTCAGGCTTTTGTAATAGGGCTTAAATCATGCCTATAAGGTGGACTGACACGTATGTTCCTCTGTCAATTAGTGTTAGAGCTAAGGTATCAGAATCATCATATGGGTTAACATCAGCATGTTCTGCACCTAGCAAGAGGTGAAAATTATGGAAATAGGGATAGGAAAGTGCTCATAGATCTGCAGCAGGGAAAACAAAGACTGGATAACCTCTTCTCAAAGACAGTTATCAAAGGGGCAGTAGAAAAAAAGGTCAACATGGATAAAGTCATGTAACATGATTTGATTTTCAGCATGAAATCTTAGTGTCACTTCCATGAGCAGGATCCTGAACAGGAATGCAAAGCTGAGAGTTGGCAGGAGAGGAAAAGATTAGGAGCTTCTCTATGCAAATGTAAATCAATCTATAATAACAATGCTGCTAGACAAACAGGGGCAGCACAACAATTGGACTGAAAAAGGAACAAACAGTAAGAACCATTATTTGTCAGCTGGAAAAAGGAATACTTTAGAATTATTTGCTCTAAATCTGCAAAAACAGGATTAGAAAGCACTAGAAAAGTGTTAAAATTAAATAAAAAATACTCTTTGATCAGATTCAGAAATATGCTTCTTATTTGGTTATGATAATAATCTTCAAAAAATAGCAGCTATTGTGTTAGCATCACCTATGTAGGACAGTCTAGGACTTAGTTTCTCAAAGGCAAAGTAGTGGACTATATTGCTTTACACAGAATTTTGCTGATTATGTTAGATCTCAAACACTTAAGCCAGTGTAGTGTGCTATTATATTTCTGAATGTGAAAACTGAAACAACTTGCAAGAAAACATTGTTAGTATATGAAGCCACAATTTATATTTATCCATAACAGATTTACAGTATCTCAGCTGTATGCGAGTCATCCTGGCACAAAGCACTAATCTCTCAGAAGAGCAGACAGTATGAACAGAACTGTTATTGCCACGAAAAGATTATAACTAGCAGACACACCGAATACACTATAAAATCCAGTAAATTCCACCTGGTAATATTATTTGCTGTAAGCCTTAGTATTATGAACTTACGTTTGCAGGTATCACAGAGAAATGAGTTTTCAGAGTGAGAAAATTCTAAATAAATAGCTGTTTCCTGAATTGCGCAGTGATCCCTTACCAAGGCATCACAAGGAGCGGAATGTGAACAGGAAGGGACTGCAGGAAAGAGACAAGGAGTCTGAACCATAGCTGTAGGCCCAAACTAGCAGTCAACTTCTGTCAGTCATAAAAAAATTAGATCTACATTTAGCAAACTAAGTTTCATTATAATTACCTGATACAGCTTTCCAAGATTTTCTAGTAAATACGGACATGGGTAGAGATTAGATATAGACCTTGAAATCTGTGAGTTTATTAAAACAAGATATATGACAGAGAGGAAATGCAATGTAAGAGGGTGTGTGAAAAAAAAAAAACCACAACAAATTAGAACTGGTTGAATTACGAGAATGTGGAAGATTTTTAACTGGAAGGCAATTCCTGTTTTATTACCACAGCTAGAGAACAAGTCAGTTGTGCCTTAGCTTTAAGTCTTGTTTAGGAGAAAGGTTGTCTCTCCCAGGTCCTTCAGTGAACCAAGCAATGTTCTTCCTTTTGCAGCTCCCTGTGGCGGGACAGTGATAGGACAAACTGGCATCATTGAAAGCATGGGATATCCTGAGCTTCATTATCAAGACAACCTGCTGTGTGAATGGTTTCTGCAGGGTCCCAGGGGCCACTATCTTACCATCAGACTTGAAGGCCTAGATATTCAAAACTCCTCCGAGTGCACAAATGACTTTGTGGAGATCCGAGAATACAATGCTTCTGGTCTGACAATTATTTCAATATTTGTCTTCCCTTCCCTAATACTACTATGAAACCTCACCAGAGGTTCCTGAAAGCATTTCTCTTTGGGTACAAAGTGAGACTTTTCAATGTACAGTGTTTGCTTCTGTCTGCCTTGCTTGCTGAAGCAAAGTAAGGCAAACAAAACCCTTCTACTTCCCAGCAATAACTTGATTTTACTAGTTTACTCCTACCTGTCTGGTTAAATTGGAAAGCGATCCTTCAATATAAATATAAATAATATATTTATATAAAATTGTCTTTCTGTATTTGATTTTTGCAGGAAATGTCTTGGGCAGATACTGTGGTAATAATCTTCCCAATGCTGTCGACACCTCTGACAGTTTTGCTTATGTCAAGTTTGTCACTGATGGATCAGTCAACGCCCGAGGATTCAGACTGCGCTTCGATTCCAGTACTGAAGGTTAGATTTGTAAGGTTGCAAGTTACCTTCATGGAAGCAACATATACTACAGACTATAATTGCACTAATACAGCATATATTGTAGATCACTTATGCTTGGAGTGGTGTGTATTTGCTCTTAAATTTAAACTCAGAGGGTAGTACGAATAGATCTCTCTGATCACTACTTAGCCGAACTGAAACTTTGAGAGGCAAGCAGTCTCCTGCTATAATGGATGTTGGCATCAATGGTAGGTCTCACACAACAAAGCATGCTCTTCCACACCTTTTCTCTCCAGCAGTCAGTCCAGGGATGTCCTAAAATACCCTGCCCACATCCAGCTTGATGAGGAGAAAGGTAAAGAAATGCTGTGATTTTCCTTTATGTTATTGTCCCTCTGAGATGAGTGGTATTCTTAAATCTCCCTAAAACCAACAGTTTTTAACCAATAGGTTTTAAGCAGAATCACAGGACTTCAGAGCCATTGAGGTTGGAAGGGACCTCTGGAGATGAGGTAGTCTAACCCCCCTGTTCAAGCAGGGCCAGGTAGAGCAAGTTGTCCAGAACTGTGGCCAGTCAGGTTTTGAATGTCTCCAGGGGACAGAGACTCCAAAACTTCTCTGGACAACCTATTCCAACATTCAGCAATCCTTACAATGAAAAATGTTTTCATATGTTCAGATGGATTTTCATGTTTTTCAATTTGTGCCCTTTGCCTCTTTTCCTGTGCACAATGACTTCAAAGAGCGGCTGTGATCAGGACTAAGGACATACACTTATCCCTGCTTCACAGTTGTTTTGTATTCTTTAGTGCTCATGCAATGCTTGTCCTGCCAAAATACAGCTACTTTTAAAATTCTTCGCAGTAGTGGTTTTGAAAAATCACCTGCCAACCCTTCTTAACTCCTTCCAGCTCATTTAAAAGCTCAGCTGAAAGCTTCCTTATTCTTCATGTTTGCTTCTGCAATAAAATAACAGAGGGGGCAAAAAAACTCCAAAAGAATGTTATTCCACTCCCAGGACCCTGTTATGCAGCCATAGAAAAGAAACTGTATTAGCAAAAATCTAATGATGTTGGAAACACTGAGTATGCTGCAGGAGCCTGTGAGGGTTAGGAAAGGGACTAAATCTCCCACTGCACTCCATTAAACTATATCTGTATTTTAAAAGGAGGCCAAGTGTGAACTGGTAAATTCATACCATTAGTCTCCAAAGAAAAATGCACTCTATACCCAAGAGCTTTAGTGTTCTTTCCTCAGAGCACAATTTCATATTCATAACAAAGATAGGAAAACCACAGAATAACCATACTGAAAAAGTGTCGCTTAAAATCCCTGAAAGCTTTTCGTCTACCTCTGCTAACCAGCAGAGGAAAAACATACCCTTCATCGTTACCCACTCTTAAGACCCTGCTCATTCTGTGTAGCTCTGCCCAGCCATCTAAAAGGCAGGATTGTCTCAGTCCTGCCACAGCGAGAGACTTATATTGCTTGACATCAAAGCCTGTGGGTCACTCAGGCTTCTGAAGCCTGGCATGAGCCCTTCAGGAAAGGGAATATTAGTAATTAGACTAAAAGGAGTTGCTATGGTCAATTAATATTCAACTACATCTATGGCTGAGTGATAAAGACTGGCAGGAACTTGCTGTTCAGACAAGCATATGGACAGGATAGGCATGTCAAATCAACCTCTTAAGATCTCTTTTTATTGCATTATTAATGTTTTTTTCCTATAACTCTGTAAGTAATGCCTTACTCTTAAGATGTATCCCAATATTTGGGTATTTCAGAATGTGGTGGGGATTTTACTGCCCCTGTTGGAACATTTACTTCACCCAACTATCCCAGCCTATACCCACATAATCGAGTGTGTGAATGGAGGATCACAGTGGAAGAAGGCCGACGTGTGACTCTGACCTTTAATGATATGAAAACTGAGGAACACTGGAGGTGCTCGTCAGATTATGTGGCTGTGAGTATTGGGCGTGAAGACAGAAAATGCTCTTCCTAATCCCTTTATGGAGCATTAATGGATGTAATAGAGCTGAATATCATTTATACGTCTACATCTGGGTTTAAGACAAATCATAATTTAATTTGGGGAAAACAGATAAATGAGAGAAAGTTAGCTCTGTAGGGTGTCTAAACTCATCTGGTTTTTTTAGTGTACGGAAACTTTGAAATTATGGACCAGGCAGAGGGTAGGACTTGAATAAATCATTGGAATTGGCTCTTTATCGATTATGGAAAAAAGCTCTGGGGTTTTTGAAAGCTTTCAATGTCTCTTTTCTGTGGACATAAAGTCTGTCAGTCATTTCCAAGTCTCTCTCGTCTTTGGAGGTTGTTACTGCTGTTGTTACTTGTTATTGTCCATTAAAAAAAAAAAGAACGTAAAAAAACCCAGAGATTGCAACAAATGGCTGCTACTGCGTTGGACCTTGCATATTCTGAAATAAAGATAGGGAAACGCCAGGAAATTCTACCTCTTTATCATCCCTCATGCCCCAAAAGACAGATATTGGTTACTTTATCATTATTATTTTAGATTTTTGGTTATTAAATGCAGAAAGAAAAAAATCAAAGCTGGCATACAGAACTGGACCTGGTCAGATGTACAAATGCATTAAAAATATGATTCCCTATGAAATTGTGGAAATGGGAAATCTGGTTTAGATTCCCGTTTGTTCGGATTAGCAGTGCAAACACAGGAACTAGCTTTAGTATGATCAGAAGCTAGGCCATGCGCAAGTGTGAGGGGGTGAAGTAGCTCTCCCTTGTGATTTGTAGATGACGCTTCCCTTGTTTTCTTTCACGGATGCTTTAGACAGATCATGGGGAGCTGGCTTTTTATCGATTAATGAAGTAATGATCTCTTAAAGGAAGGTCTGTCCTGCCAGCTTTTGTGCCTTCAACACTCTAACATATTTCAAATCTCAGTGGGAAATATAATTTCTGCCTCTCTTGCACTGCTGAGATAGTAGTACAAAGAAGGAAATTAACTCCTAGGCTAAAGGCTGTATGAAAGAAACTGAGCAAAAAAACTCTGGATCATCAAAAATCGAAATGTTTGAATTAATCAAAAATGCCCACCAGCATTCAGTATGTTGGAGGAGGTTTCGATAAAGCTGATGTTGGCTTTAACAAGAATAGAAAGACAATCATTTGAAATGTAATTAATATGATCAGTAGCTGGCATTATTAAGTGATTGAAGATATAAATATTGAGGTAAAATACAGTATTTTTTCCCAATAAAACTGTTACAATTTTTATTTTTAAAAAGAAAAAAAGAGACAGAGAGGGAATATGTTTGTGTTTCACCAAAATAAGCAAGATATTTTTTATGTTTTACTCCAGAGCCTCATCCACTCAAGGCAATGGAAGTTTGTTCCAAGGTTTTGAGTAGATTCTGGAACTAACCTGCTGTGAAGGACATAGATGAACCTTGTATTAAAGATGTGAAGCACTGTTAAATGATACAGGAGATGCTCATAAAACTGTATCTTGATCTCATAAGAGTTAATTTTGACCCAACAGGTTTACAACGGCCTCAGACAGAACTCTCCTCAGCTGGCCAAGCTGTGTGGTGAGGTAAATCCAGGCACTGAGGTGAAATCCTCTGGAAACACAATGAAAGTCATTTTGGTGACAGATATGTCCCGCGCAACCAGAGGCTTCAGTGTTTCATACACATCTAGCGAAGATGCAGGTAGTGTGTGTTTTTGAATTAAGTAGTTGNCAAGGTTTTGAGTAGATTCTGGAACTAACCTGCTGTGAAGGACATAGATGAACCTTGTATTAAAGATGTGAAGCACTGTTAAATGATACAGGAGATGCTCATAAAACTGTATCTTGATCTCATAAGAGTTAATTTTGACCCAACAGGTTTACAACGGCCTCAGACAGAACTCTCCTCAGCTGGCCAAGCTGTGTGGTGAGGTAAATCCAGGCACTGAGGTGAAATCCTCTGGAAACACAATGAAAGTCATTTTGGTGACAGATATGTCCCGCGCAACCAGAGGCTTCAGTGTTTCATACACATCTAGCGAAGATGCAGGTAGTGTGTGTTTTTGAATTAAGTGGTTGATCTTTGGTGAGTCATTTCATACCTAATGTACTGATGCATATCAAAAAATAAATGAATAACGAATCTCCGATACCTTTTTTTCTCTCTTACATCTCTAGATGGAAATAGATATATATCTTTAATTAGTTGAAAGAACGTGATAAATTTGGGATTCTCTGGGAGTTATGGACTCCATGTGCCTGTTGTGTCAGACTTCAAATGGAAAGAACAACCTCTGCTATGGATCACAGTCCTTACTCCCACTACTGATTTATTGTTTTGTACTTAGTCTTGAGTAAGAGATGGTCTGAAGTGGCCTTATTCCATGAAAAGATCCAAAAAGCATACTGGCATAGACAAATTGAATAATCCAAGTGCTTCCTTATTACTCAGGGGAGTAATTAATTTATTGTAGCTTGTGAAAGAGTGCAGCTAACCTACTTTTGCAAGCTCAGCCTCCAGAGAGGAGGCAGCTGGCAGAGCCTTACTACCACAGCTTTGCATCTTTTGAACTTGATTTTCCAGCTCCCCTCTAAGCATCCTACTGTAGCACAAGTGTACTGCTCTTGAGGGTATGTTCCAGGGAAATCTTCTCTTGAGTCTAGAATTAGGTAATGGGTAGGGCTGAGCAGTACTGAACTGGAGCTGCAGTGTTAAATAATGCTTGTTGTTTTGATGGCACTGTTGAAATATTTTAGTTGATACTGTGCGTAATTATTGTTTCTTTGCTTTACGCATGTGCTTTTAAAGACTTGCCAATAAATTCCAGGACACTAGGCAAGAATTCTCTTATACAGAGCAGTAAATTTTAAAAAAGGAAGAAGATTGCAAAAATTTTGATCTAATCAGCACATATGCTTGCTGACATGAGCATATCTGAATAAACAGGGGCAAGATTTATCTTCATACAAGAATTATTACTATTTTACAATAAATTATATTTTGTTTCTGCAGTTTGTGGTGGAACTCTGATGGGATCTGCAGGTGGGAATTTCTCTTCTCCTGGTTATGATGGCATCAAAAATTACACAAGTAACCTGAATTGTGAATGGACCATTGAAAACCCCTCCCACTATAATTCATCCATATACGTATCTTTTGAGGATTTCCATTTGGAACATCACCTGAACTGCCAGTATGACTACCTGGAGTTACGAATAGGTTTGTATGTTCAGCAGAAGAATGCATAAAGCCTATGAAAATTCTGGTTGTGCAATTGTGTTTGTGCCAGATCTTGTTCATATATATTTGCAGAGTGACTATTGTAGGATGTGTACATTTGAGAGTGTTCACATGCATGCCTTCTATGTTGCCTCCCAGACCAGGAGTGGAATTTCACTACCAGAGCAATGGATGCATACATTTGGTCACTCTTTCTTTCAGGGGAGAAAATGGAAAACTGGATAGGTATCTTGTGAGGTGGGTCAAAAACTGGCTGAATGGCAGAGCGCAGAGGGTAGTGATCGGTGGTGCGGAGTCTGGTTGGAGGCCTGTGACCAGCGGTGTTCCCCAGGGGTCAGTGCTGGGTCCAGTCCTGTTCAACGTATTCATCAATGATTTGGATGAAGGGACAGAGTGTACCCTCAGCAAGTTTGCTGATGATACAAAGCTGGGGGGAGCGGCTGACTCACCGGAAGGCTGTGCTGCCATTCA